>PVIJ01000281.1:0-289490 GCA_004024925.1 Scalopus aquaticus
AAAAAAAAAAAAAAAAAAAAAAAAAAAAAAAAAAAACTAGAGTTTACCTAACCTCGATGGCAGAGCACCAGTGATAAAACCAAGTTACCACAATCATCCCAATCCACTGTTTCTGTTGCTAAGTTTTTGTTTTGTTTTGTTTTTTATACCTCTGGGCACATGGCCTTATTTCATTCCCTAATGCTACAGATCCATTTCAGAGTCCAATGAATAAATGTCACACTCTTTGCTTTCTGGTTATGGAACTGACTTCAGTGCCCTCTGAAGATACAACAATCAGTTAGCTCCCAGCATTTACAGGAATGAAGTATGTATTAATGAATATTAAATAATAAGATAAATTGGCAAGTACTGGGTCGTCTTGATTCATGCAAGCTATAACATTTTTATATGTACATATATATGTTTATATTTTAAGGTACATGAATCAGAATGCATAAGAACGCTTGCAATCTATCTTCATTCTTAATATTTATTAATGTATACTACTAATAAATTTTAGTGCATACACTTGTAAATTTTAAATATATGTTTATACTGAGGGCAAGTAAAGTGAGTAAATATTAGAAATAAAAAGAGCAAAATGATAAATGCTACTCTTCTACACACTAGCCAAAGTTTGTTTTCTGAATGCAACAACCTTGTGGTGTCAAAGTAGTTTTTAAACTCTTTGTCTCTCTATTCCATCTTGTTTTTCTGTTGAAGTTCTTGCAGAAATGGTGATTTTTCCATCAGAGGGGCAAAGGTAGAGTGGTCAATAAATCCAGACTAAAACTGTTGGAGCACCTCTATAGTTTTGCAGTTTGTTTTATGGAAAAGGAATATATTGGCCAAGTCAGGCTGGTGGTGATAGCCCCGATATCCTTCTCTAATTTTCCTTCCAACACACTCCAACTGAATCAAGTCTTATGAAGAGTCAGAAGAAGTTATTGCCAGTGTGGGACAGAGAGAAGGACTAAGGTCGTTTAAATTTTCTTCAGGGACAAAAAGAAGAGAGGACATTGGCTAGACTTTAAACACCACTGGGTTGTGAGTGTGTATTTGGAGAAATTGTCCTCCTGGAACAGGTGACTAAGGGAATGACCCGTGTTTGAAGATGTTATCTTGAAGTGCTGGTGTGTCAGGAGAATGGTACTCTCCATCCTTACATGTTAAATAGAATTTGGTAAAGTCAGATCCCATGGCTGAACTTAGTGTGCATAAGAACAACTGGAGTGTTTTACAGTACAGTTCAATCTCCCTCCCAGGGTGAAGTACAGGATGCTTCTGAGCTGATTGTTTTGTGGTGATCCACCAGAGGCTCCTAGATGCAGTTTCCTGGAAGTCAGGGACTCTGACTTGCTCTCCTTTGTATAACAAATCAGCAGTAGAGAATGTAACAGGCATTGGTGTTGAATAAAAGCTGCCCTGAAGGGTCCTGACCAGATTACTTTGATTACCCATTAGGAGTCAGGTTCTTTCTCCCTATTAAATACATGATGTCATTTCATCCTTCTAACACTAACGTCACTACTATTTTCTACTATTCTTGTTGGAGATGAGAAAAGAGATATTAGAGAGGATAAATGTTTGAGTGAGGATTTGAACTCAAGTACATTCATTCCTAGATCTGCTTTTTGGTTTGTGGGGTGAGTGAATAGAAAGATGAATGGATGATAGAGTCTGAAATAAAGATCATAATTATAAGATAAATAAGTAAAAAAAGATTTTTAAGCTATATGGGTTCAAACCTAAAAATCACATGTGTATAGAACATATTTATCTGCAACTCTATTTTCTTGGTAATAAAATACTCTATTAATAGTCATATAATACATAACCATATGAATATATACTAACTCGTTAAACTCAGCACTTGTTATTTAGATATTCACGATATGCCAAATTTTACCAGAAGGGGAGCATAGTACAGCAAACATTTAAATGAGACATCTGGGCTCATGTTAGCACAAATAATAGTGACCACAAAGAGAACAACATCAACACGACATACACACTCCATTCTAGATTCCAAAACTCTAGATTTCACACACAATCTTCATGGCAATTAGAGAGAAGATCATTACCATTCCCATTTTACACGGAAGCAAACTAAAACAGACTCTTGACCAAAGCCACACGTAAGTAAGTCACAGAACTCATTAGTACTCGAGATTTTCAAATGTTTATCTCGATTATTATCACCAGGCCACTCACCCTTCCTATATCAATAGATGTAACATTCTTGGTTGATCAAGAGGAAAGAAGCATGAGAGTCAAAGTAAACCACATTTAATTGATCCATTGATCTTTCTAAACTAATTCACTAAACTCCCTTTTTAGTTTGCGTTGAATGATTAATTGACATTGGATTCTTTACCCCCTAAATAATAAATTATTCCATAAGATTGATGAAAGATGAGCCTGTGATGGATGTTTAAGATACCCAAACCAGGTACACATTTATAAACTTAGCTCTAATCCCTTTGCATACACAAAAGCGTGATTTGAGAAGGGGGAAAATTTTGTGAGCAAATGTATGATCTTTTTTATTTTTTATTTATTTATTTATTTATTTTTAAAAGATTTATTTATTTATACATACAGCTGGGGTATAGGCCAGAGGTGTGGAGCGGTGAGAGGCCCCACCAGAGACAGAGTGGGAAGCAGAACAGGCAGATCAGAAATACACTGCTGAGGGGAGCAGCGGGCGAGGCAGGAGAGGTCTGCCGCACCACGTGGGATTCTCCCTGGCTGGGCGTCGAACCCGCATCGCTGCTGCCAACAGCTCCACAGCGCAGCACTTAACCGCTGCGCCACCGGGGAGGCCCTGATCTTTTTTATTTTTAAAGCCAAGCCTATCTTGTTTTATAGATACTGACCAGAACATCCAGCACACAAGCATGTGACCACATACATGTGCACACACACACACACATTGTTGAAAGGCACCACAGAGCCCATATTTCTTAAGAATGTCATAGAACTAGCCTCATTTTTTGGCTAACTATGGTGCCCTGAAGAGTGACAAAAGACTGGCTGTGTAGCTCTCCTCAAACCCAGAATATGGCTTGGCAATGCCTACAGTGATCTTGTGTTTGCTCTTAACCAGCTTTGCCTGGCCAGCCAGCCATTCTTGACTTTACTGTGGTCATAAGGGTCTAATGCTTCCTTAATGATAACATTCTCTCATTTCTAGCATGTTAATGGCTTCACCTCAGGAGACAGCTTCTCATCTTGGCTGAAACACAAGGTCTCTTAGCTTAAAAGATTAATCAGAAGTCTGTGGCTAATAATAGACTGCCTGCCCCCACTCCCATTTTAGAAGCTGACAACTAGAACAGGTTGATAAGTATTATTATTGACTCATAGACTTGGAATCATCCTCAAAAAGTCATTTAGTCAATCCCCCCTCCACCTAGAATGAGTGTATATCAGCCATCCCACTAACTGACCATTCATTCACAGTTGATGTTAAAATGCCTCTGTGTCCTAGTTAGTCATCTCTGCTTTCCTTTTGCCAGAGTCAGAGGAGAAAGCAGATACAAGGTTATAGAGTTAAAAATAATACTGGTGCCCAGGTGTTTCTTTTCTTCTTTTCAGGCACTGTAATAGCAAAATGGGTACCTATGGCCCAGGATTGCAAAAGGCATATGAGTAAATACCACATCTCTGAAAATAGAATTTTGAGTTTTGAAAGCTGCAAGGGGGAATATTATCTAATATCTTCCCTTGATTTATAGATAAACAGCAAGATAGAAAGAGACCCACAGTCTCACAGGGAATTTTAACCTGTAATTCTGAAATTCCAAGGGGGTCTGGGTGGCATGACAATGGCTATAATGTCTACTGCATTCGGTTATACTTTTTGAGGATATCCTAACCATTTCTTGCTAAGACAAATAGTGACTATTAGGGACCGTTACATGATGGTCTTTGACCTGTGTCCTGAAATACCATAGGTAGTGGATTCCTCTTTATTTCACCTCATACTTAGCTTTTATTTTTGTTTTCATTAATTACCATATTTAAAGAAGAGTAAAATATATATGTGCATCTTATAAGGGATAGTAACCCACCAATGTGTTTGTATACTCTATTAAGAAATAGATCATCATCAATACTTTGTTGCTATTCCTTCTGTGATCATACCTTACTCCTTCCCCAAGAATGAACCTGCTGGGTTTATTTTTTTGGTTAATAAGTATATCATTTTCTTTATTGTTTTTGTCTTTGATTGTATTCCAAATAATATATTGTTTCATTTGACCTCCTTTTGAACTTGACATCATTTTAATAATACCATGGATATTCTCCCAGAACATACTGCTTTGTCCAATATTGTGATTTCTAAATTCATCTTATGCTGATTAATCTAAAGGTGTTTTACTCTGCAGTTCACAAAAATCATTTTCAATTTTTGCAATTACCAAAAATATCCTCACCTCTAATATCCCTTCACCTTTCTCGGGGTACAATAGTGCAGGCCACATCCAGGGAAACATCTAGATGTCAATGAGTGAGTCCATCAATTCACATCCTTGCAAATACTTAATTTGGTCAGACTTCTCCCTTTCAGACATTCCAGTGGGTTTAAATAGATATTTCTCTGATATTAATTAGGTAGAATATGTTTTTACATTTATTGGACATTGAAGTTGCTTCTTCTGTAGAGTGCCTGTTCAAAACTTGTCAGTTTCTATTGATTTTATAGGGTCATCTAACAGTTCTTCATTTATTTGAATCATTACATGTAGTTAGTTTAATGTTGCAAATATTTGTTCTGAGTTGGAAACTTGCTTGCATACCTTCTTTATGGATTAATATGAAAATTGTTTATTGTAATGTAACTTCACATTTTTTCTTTGGTAATCCCTCTTTTTTTAAAAAAATATTATTTATTTATGCATACAAGAACTGGGATATAGGCCAGAGGTCTGGGGGATGAGAGTATTCACTGGAGACAGAATGGGAGCAGAACAGGCAGATCTACTGAAATACACTGCTAAGGGGAGCAGTGGGCAAGACAGGAGAAGTTTGTTGTGCCATGTGGATTATCTCCCTAGTGGGGGATCGAACTCAGGCCCCAGTGGTGGTGAGCTCCATGATGCACTGAGACTTAACCTCTATGCCACCAGTGAGGCTGGATGGTCCCTCTTTAGGTAACTTTAGAAAATCTTTTTTTCTCCTGAGTTTGTATGGGAAGTCTATATTATCCTTTAAGAATGTTATGATTTTGTCTTCCACATTCAGTTCTTTAGTTGACATTTAAATAATTTTAATAATGATTCTTATATTGTAAAATAGTTCAAAGAGATTTGAATGCTTACAAATTTAAATTATTTCATACAACAAGGTCTCCATTACATTAAATCCCACAAAATGAAGCTATGCTTTAAAATACTTATTCTTCCAGGATGATGAATTTTATCTCTGTTATATTTACTGTAATCTAGTTACTTTACTTACCTTAAAAGAACAGAACTCTGAATGCTTTTCTGTACTTGTATACTTAGTAATTTAGGCAGTTGGTTAATTACTCTTTTTCCTAAAGAGCATTTATGAAGACTTTTATATAGCTGTATTCTTGTTAAAAGCAAACGGAGGTTTCTACTAAGTAAGAAGAATTAGAAATGAGGAAAGTCATTAAGAGCAATGCAAAAATTTATTATATATTTTCATAAAGATCAGTAACTTTCAGATGTCATTTTGACTTTTATATACACATCTGCAAACACACACATGCATGTATTACCAAAGGGGAAAAATAGTTCATTTTTATTTTATATCTACAAAATTTCAAACAATGTAGAATATAAGGAAGGTGTAGGAAAAGCAGTGGAGAATTACCTTCCTTCCATTCTTATATTTAGTAATTTTTATCACATGCAGAGACCATAGCTTAACTTTTTGGAAACCAGTAGAATTAATATATGAATAGTTTCCATTTAGTACTAATGGACCCCAAAACATTAATCAGTATTGTAAATATAAAGTGAAATTATTGAATTCATTTTTTTAAGTTTTAAACAATGACAATTATCTGTCCCTTAAAAGCATGAAATTAGTGACACTGAATGAGTCAATGAATGAAAGGAAGAAGGAATGCTAAATTTCTATGCAAAAGTGGATCAAGTATTTAATGATCTAAATGGGTCTATGGAAAAAAAATGACTCATCTGCTGCAAGTGTTACTTCTACTAAACAGACAGTAGAATTTTGTTTTTCCAATCTCTTGTTATATTTTTACCAATAAAGGTTTCATCCCTTCAAAGGAATTTATAATGAGCTTTGCTATTTTAAATGAGAAACTTCATTTGGTCTTGGAAAAGAGAAATAAAACGTTCTATAGAAAGATGAAAAAGCATCTTTACCCAGTGTCTCTTCATTTCTTTTTGTTTCTTTAGATTCCAGAGTATCGAAATGTTTATCATTATTATTATTACTTGCCTCATCTACTGTATGCTTATCAAAGTAAGTTTCTCTGTCACAGCTGGAACAATCAAGATTTCTTTTGTTGCTTATAATAAATAAATACTCAATTGTGAGAATGTCCTCAGGGAAAGTTCATTAAAAAAGAAATGAAAATGCTGAGAAATAAATGGTTATTGTGATTGCACTTGTTTTGATATAATATGCAAAAATGTAATTTGGTTCCATAATGTCTGGAATGTAAGGGAAAAATTTAAGATGGAGAAATGGAAAAGATGCTGCATTTATTATGTTATTTCAATTATCATTTTGTTTCTGAGGGTGGGAGAGTTTAGATTCAGAACACTCTTTTGGAATAAAATGTATATATAGCTAACAGGGGAAAAGGGCAAAGAACACAAATGGGAATATTAAGTGATAAATAGATAAAATTGGGCACAGCTCTGGTGTCTCTTGAAAGATGCTTTTTTAGACTTAATGCCTAGATGTTTGGATTTTTCTCTTTGTTTTGTTTAAAGTCTCTACTGGCAGTCTTAGTCTGCAGCTTCTCAGATTAGTTTGCCTTTTCCTTGTTTTGGCTCAATGACAAGTAACAATTAACCAGTCAGGGAACATTGTAATGGAGATGTGAATGGCTCGAGGTAAGTGCCTGATATCAGAAAACAATTCTCTAGGTAAAACAATCCCTTTCAGGGATTCAGGATAGGGGAATGAAAATTAACTTTACTCTTCCTCAGATTTAATTCTCTTTACTTGTCCTCATTCCTCAAGTTATTTTCTCTTTTATGTCTCCAATGTGGATTTGCATGGTAGTTTGTTTTTTTCTCAAATTGTAAGGGAAGATAGAATTAAACAAAGAAAACAATTAAGACAGATAGTGTGAGCCAACGTGCTACTGAGGAAATAGAGATGACAAAGAGAAGGCAATGTGGATCGCTGACTTCAGAAGGTAATAGAAGCCTTAGAGGACATCAGGATAGAAGAGGATTTGAATTCAAGGCCATCGCTGTTGTCCCTGTCCTATGCTGACTGTAAATTTCTTCACTGTTTACACCTACTATCATATTCAGTCAGTTTGTGTAATTCCTCAAATCTTATCCTTAGTCCTTGTCACCAAATGTCCTGTTGAGTATAATATGTGCAAGCAGGTAATACTCATTTACAGAATGATCACATATTTTAAGAGACACATATCACATGAAATGAAAAAGTCAAGAAGACAAAAGTGAAAGGGAATAGAGGAGATACGTAATTATCAAGTGACTCGAGGCAATTTTGACCAGTTGCTTGCATTAAAAAAAAATTTCCTGGTCATAAATTATTAAAAAATATATGAAAAAGTACCAAAGGTAGGGGAATATAGGTGAGACACTTTGATGAAAATGATGGTAACTGAAGAAAGAAAATAAAAAGATAATAAAATAAATGTATTTCTGCAATACCTATCCTATATTTAATACTGGATAAGGAGGCAAAAGATATATTTGAAATGTGGAAATGACCACAGGATACACATTCCCTGGTTCCTAAGGAATTATACTTTGAAATACCACTTACACCACAAGTAATGAATAGATATACAAACTTAGATGGCAAAACGGATGAGAACTACAAAGAGATTGGAGAAATAATATGAATGATTCTTGAGTGACTACGGAAAGAAGAGTAGATGAGACTTTTTTCAGGGATAGTGAAAGATTTGGCCAATGGGAATGTGAGAAATACTTAAAACACATTGCCAATACAAACAGAAATTGAAATAGGTAGAGGAGTTGATATGAACTAGAATGCAATTATGCCACAGAGAGGATATATTTTAGGAAATTATCAGCATAAATGTGGAATAATTTTGGTGGCAATCAATAAAGTTTTAAATATATGCTCTTTAAGTAAAACACTATCTCATCTGGCACACAACTGATGTTCAAGAATGAGTGATGAAAGCAGTGAATGAATGAATGAATGAATGAATGAATTAAAAAAAATCAGTACATGGATATAGAACATTAAAGGAAAATTTGGGCTTCCCCGGTGGTGCAGTGGTTAGGCAATGCGCTGTGGAGATGTCGGCAGCAGGAACACAAGTTAGAAGCCCGGCTGGGGAGATTCCCATATGACTAGGCAGACCTCTCCTGCCTCTCCCGCTGCTCCCCTCAGCAGTGTGTTTCCATTGATCTGCCTGTTCTGCTGCCCACTCTGTCTCTCGTGAACCCTCTCGCTACCCCATGCCTCTGGCTTGCACCCCAGCTTGTATGCATAAATAAATAAATCTTTAAAAAAATATATTAAAGGAAAATTCGCCTAGAAAACTAAAGAAAAAGTGGCCTGGAGACAACGAGAGTTCTAAGTGGCCATTTAAAGAAACTACATGAGTGATAAGTGTGGAGACAAGGGAAGAAGAAGGAATTCAAGGGACACACAAAACTCCCCAGGGATGTGGGAAAAGCCCACCTATTTAAGAAAAGAGCTGGCCTAAAAGGAAGTGTGGTAAACTTCGTGTCTGACATAGGAGACACTACTGACATTGAAAATGAGTACATGATAGTTTGAGATTCGAGATTTGAACTTGATGCAGTCTCTAATCTGCGGGGTGGGAAGCACAGATGCAGATAAAGTCTATGAGAATGATGATGTCCTATTGAAAAGAGAGAAGAGCTGAAATTGGGCATATACTTATGGCCCATTAAACATACACTGATGTGCCCCAGCCTGAAAGATGAAAACACTTTTGTCAACTGAGTAAAATCCAATTTGGTGGATTTATTATTTGCTATGTTTGAGTAGAGAGGTGTCTGAAGATGTAACAACTCAAAATTGAGATTGATTGTTAAAGGCTTGTCCTCCTGCTTGTACTCGAGCCATTCAGAATAGTTAAGTTGGTTAATTTATTTTGTTAAAGATTCCTGATAAAACTGAACATTCTCTTTGGATTCCTTCATGAGGCCCAACAGTCTTCGTTTAGCTAGAATTGTCTGTGTTATAAGTTCTTAATATGATCTCTCATCATATTTCACAAGCACATATGCAACTAGTAGGCCATTTTTTTTTGTAAATAACTTTGTAAAATGTCCAAATAGAGTCGGCCTTTTCTTTTAATTGTAGCATTTACTATACAACTGTTTACTATACAACTAAATTCTTAATTTTAAATCAACAGTTCAGACAGGTATTGGTAGTCAAATTAAGTATGCAGAATAATAAACCATAAGAAGCCATGACAGTGTTATTTTTACATGTTGAGGGTAGTATAGTATTGGTGGAGGCAGTAGGGTATTGTGTAGAGTAAAACTCAACTAGCTCAATAATATTTTAAATGAGAGAAATATAACCAAAATCAACAAAAAAGGGAGATAACATTTAAATTTGGGAGAATGATCACAAAATATAGGGATTAGCAAAGTTTTTGCCAATTATTTTTCAAGATTTACTTTTCCTGATCAACTCCTCTTCCAAAAATTCTCTTTGTATATTACTACTGAATAAAATGTTTTAGGTGGTACTCCACTTTTGTCACTTAATCAAGTGTACCAATTAAACTGAACCCTGTGTTAATTATTAGAAGAGCTACACAGAAAAAAAAAAATTGCCTGCAGGTTTTGGATTGTTTGTTACCTTTTTTTTTTTTTTTTCACATGTTATATTTAGCTGTCTGCACTAAGTATATTTAAGTTGGGGCTTATTATTATAAGTCAGAAAGTCACCATGAACTAATTATTTTCAGTTCATTTATGTGATTAATGTTGAAAACTTGGAAACTTGTACATACATTGAGTTGCCTCCAATTAATCAATGCAGGAAAAAAAAAATCCAAGGTGCCCCCAGTCCTACTTTCAAAGCAGTGAAGTAGTACTAGATTTCAAACATATTATTAGTTATTCTGGCTGGAGGAAGCACTCTTCTCATCCTCTCACCTGACTCTTTACAGAATACAGAGGTGCTTCCAGGGTAGAGAACAGCTATTTTTTGTAGGTTCTTTTCCATGTAAGATTTTACCATAGAAGCAGGATGGCTACAAAGCTGGATGGTGATGTTGTCGCCATATGCAAGAAGGCACATTTCTTCATACATCATGTCCAATAGCATTGACTATATCTCTGTCACTAGAGTCTGACTTGGACCAAGATCCTGGTTCATTTAGAACTTCAGTGGGCAGTCTCAGCACCATTCCTCTTTGGCCAGCTTCAGCATCACCTCCAAATCCCTGTCATCCTTTACCTTAGTTGGCCCCATTAACAGGTGTTCTCAGATGTCCAAAAGATGAGGAGTCAACTGTTTCATCACTTCCTGAGTGTCAAAGATAGCATTTGGACTATACTGAGGGGTGAAGAGGCAAGACGTATGAAAACGTCTTGCAGTCCCTTCAGTGTTACTTGGTAAAGTACAGCAACAGATCAGATTGCTAAGAAATGAAACGCCAGTCTGCTTCCCGATGTCAGAATAAGCATGGGATCTCAATTCCCTCTAGTTTCCTTGCCTTCTGTTTGGAATACTACCAACAAACAAATAACTGTTATTACCACTTTTAAATTATTTATTTTTTGTATTTGCATTATAGCAAACATTATTTACTCTGTTTTTCACAGTCCCATCACACAACCCTTATTTTAGTGTTAAATAAAGTGAAGTCAAAGAAATTAAATATCTTACCAAAATGTTATAAACCCAAAATGTCCACTAGTTATAGGTTGGGTCAGGGAATAGAAAGGGAGATTCCCTATAAATGAACATGAGGAATCATATTAGGCTGATGAAAATGTTCCAAAAGTGATTTATGATCATACCACTTGCATATTTGCTAAAAATTATGGAATTTTATTCTTGAATATGGCAAAAAAATGTGTAGTCTCAAATATATCTCAATACAGATGTTTTAGAAAAATGTCAAAAGTCACATCATTTGATTCTAACCCCAAGTGCTTACCTATATAGTGAAATACAACAAGCTCTGAGAAAACATCGAAGATATAGTTTACTGTAGAATTTTGGACAAATTGTGGACAAATTGTGCCACTTTCTGGGCAGTAGTTTTATCAGTGTAAATTGAGGTCATGGGAATTTTTATGTGTCCTGTTCAGCTTGAAATAATTACAAAGGTATCTAATTCTAACTGAGCAAGTTAATCATGAATTGACATGAAATGATACAATTTGAGTTTAAAATTTGCGTATCCAAAAGGATGGTTGTGGAAAAGAAAGGCAGGTAAAGAGTGGTTGTCACTTGTTATTGGTATCTAATTATTTCCTTTATTATCATTTTATTTTTAAGATATTGTTTGTGAGAGAAAATGAATTTTATTGCATAAATAACTGGGAGGAAAGGGTGGCAGGGATCCAGTTGACTGTGGTGGAAGTTTGTTTTTATTTCGGTGGTAGGTGTGATGAAGTAACATATTCTTAAGTTGTGTGAACCTGTCCTGAAACTAATGCTACCTCAAGAAAAAATAAAAAGAAATTTGTTGTGTAAGGATATTTTATAAAGACTATTTTATACAGAAACTTAACTGGGATAATCAGGTGTGCTGAGAGCAGATTTGAGACTGTTGTTCTTACTTCAAGACTGAGGTAAAATGTCCACAACTCTATGAAGCAACAAGTTTGAATTTTGCTTTGTTATTTAGTTAGTAGTTTCATTGGTGACTGAGTAATTTGTAAGCACTCAGAACATGGTCATGGATGCATTTAAATTTCTAGAATTTCTACAAAGCTCCCCCATCTATGTGTAAGCTACAACAGGGCAATTGCATGAACAAAATACAGAAAGAACTATTAAATCCACTCTAAGTCAGAATCATTCTCTTTAAAACAACCCACTATAAAGCTCAAGAAAGATATAGGAGAAAATAGTAGTTCGTCTTCAAAGAAATTATATTTAAATAATTTGTATGTATTTACTTTCTTTTTTTTTAAAGATTTATTTATTTATGCATATAAGCTGGGGTGGAGGCCAGAGGTGTGGGGTGGTAAGAGGATTCACCAGAGACAGAGCGGGGAGCAGAACAGGTAGATCTACTGAAATACACTGCTGAGGGGAGCAGTGGGTGAGACAGGAGAAGTCTGCTGCGCCATCTCCCTGGCCATATATCAAACTCATGCTGCAGTGACTCCAGACAGCTTCATAGTGCTGTGCTTGACCTGTTGCACCACCAGGGAGGCCCAATATGCATTTACTTTCAATATCATATAATTTCCACACAATTTTCAAATAACATTTAATATTGGTGAATTCAATTTGTGTACCATTTCCTCAGTTCAAAATATATGAAGAGCATAAGGTACTATGGGGATGATTAACAGGTGATATGATGGTGGGAGATTTATGGGCACTACACCTGAGGCAATGAATCAAATACTGTACAAAAATGAACAATGATGTAAGAAAATTAAAAAGTTTATCAATCTATCATCTATCATCTATCTATCTCTATCTATCTATCTATCTTTCCTGAAGTGAGGTACATTGACACTCAGAATGCATGTAAAATACTATGGCCTGGATAGCAGCACATGTTCAGCAAAAAGGGAATCTTGGGGCCTCCCTGGTGGTGCCGGGGTTAAAGTCTCAGCACTGTCAAGCTATTGCCAGCCACCAAAATATGAGTTCGATCCTGGGCCAGGGAGCTGACCCACATGGCACAACAGACCTCTCCTGTCTCACCCACTGCTCCACTCAGCAGTGTGTTTCAGTAGATCTACCTGTTCTGCTCCCCACTCTGTATCTGGTAAATCCTCTCACCCCCTGCACCTCTGAACTATACCCCAGTTCTTGTATGCATAAATAAATAAAATAAATCTTTTTTAAAAAGACATCTTAAATCAGAGAAGCAAAAAATAAACTGAGCCCTAGAGGAGTCATAATGGGTATTGTGAATAGGTATATGCAATACCAAATATTTGGAATAACAATAAGCATTTGGTTAGACATAGGGTATTTATTCTATATCTCTGAAGCTTTGACTGTAAGAACAGGCCAACAGGCTATAACAGTATGGTGAAGATAGTTTACATTTTGTTCAAATTTCAGTTTAAAGATGACTTTGCAAACAGCTCTCATGTAAAATCACAACCAGATTATGAACTTGTGTTTAACATATTTCTCTATATGACACAGATAAAGTGCCTGTTTTGTAAATGCAGTTACAAATAAGCCTACTTATTACTTCTGCCATTTGGGTTAACTGTATGAGTTAGCACAGAATCATTAAGTTCAAACATACTTTATGGTTATTTTGTCTAATCTCCCACCAATTAAAGACTTTCTCCATCCGAGAAGTGGATATTTGAATTCTCTTTGAAGACCTTCAGGAAGAATAAGCTCAACAGCTCTGGGGAGGTCATATCCATTTTGACTTTTGTGTCACAAAGTTGCTTTTGCTATCAAAAATGAAATATATTTTGTTAGAAGGAAATGATTTTATTACTAGTAGCTAAGGACAAACAGAACAACAACTCTTTTTTTTTTTCTCAAAGTGGCAGATTCTTGAATATTTGAAAATAGTTTTTATATTCCAGGTAGCATATTTCTAGATTAATCTACCTTTTTTATATCTTATTTTTAAATCAGAATTGTTATGAAAGCTATGTTTCATGAATGTGTGCGTATGATATGAGTTCATAGACAAGCAATTTGACTTTGCAATTGCTTCAGTTGTAGTTCTACTCTAATGCTGTGATCCTACAACTAAAACACAGAAGTGTGAATACAGTAGAATGGTTGTTTGCAATTTGTGTGAATACACACTCAGCAGTGAAGCAGATGCATTGAAGTAAGATCACCATCCCTATACCTCCAGGGGTAAAACTAGGAAATAATAACTAAAATCAAGGGGTAGCTAGGGAAAAATAAATCTCAGCAAAAACAGTGTCCTTCAGGAGAGATACACAGCCAAACTTTATCCCTGCAGGGAGGGACAGAGCAAATAAAAGCCCTCAATTCACTCTGCTTTTTTCTCCAACGATGTGCCATTGGCCTCTCATTGACCAAATTTAGCCAGAGACCTGATGACAAGAGAGATATTCGAGGTGATCTCCTAAAATTCAGAGCAGAGGAAAGACAGGTAGAGAGGATATCTCAAGGAAAAATAGAAAAATATCTAGCACAACTATTTACATTATTTTTCACTTTATTAAGTCAATAATCTCATTTTACCCTATAGTATTCTTCATATAGTGCTCTAAAATTGTCCCTTTATCCCAATAAAATATATATATCTGCCATTTAAAAAGATCAGAGTCATCAATGGAACCCTTCTATTTCATCATAGCTCACAAGAGACCAAAATGACCTAAAATTAAAAAAAAAAAATCAACTTTTTTATAAACTTCATTTAATTAGATACAATAATTGAATCAGGAGGATGGAGAGCATATAATCTTCATTTAGAAATGAAAACAGGGCCTCCCTGATGGTGCAGAGGTTGAGCGCTACACTGTGGAGCTGTCGGCAGCGCAGCAGCGCATGATGCGAGTTCGACACACGGCCGGGGAGAATCCCACACGGTGCTGCAGACCTCTCCTGCCTCGCCCACTGCTCCCCTCAGCAGTGTATTTCTGATCTGCCTGTTCCGCTCCCCACTCTGTCTCTGGTGAACCCTCTCGCTGCTCCACACCTCAGGCCTGTACGCCAGCTTGAATGTATAAATAAATCTTTAGAAATGAAAACAATTATGTTAGGGAAATTAACTGATTTATCTGTGGTCAGAGTGATGTTAAGAATATAGATCTCACAGTTTTCCTCTTTCCTCTTTCTTAAGGACTCCTAAGAGAAAGTTTATAGAACAAGGTTATGCCTTTATATCCACACTCAGAGAAGCATCACTTGGGTAATGGTGATTTAATATGCTTTATATTATATTACATTATCTCATATCTCAAGATTTTTTTCATTCAATAAATAGAAGTTGTTATAGGAATGTCTACATACAAGGACACATCAACTACAGTGACAGGCAAAGTAGAAGACAACTGAGAATGTTTCGGTAGCTGAAATAGACTTGATGGTAAGCTCTTTAGCCAAATTGCCTCTCTGCAATGTGTCCCAAAACATGGGGTTTGTAATTAGAGGCTACATGATATAATGGGAACAGAAAGTTCTGTTGGAACTTTCTGGAATGAAGAGATGACACCCAGGAACTCCTTGCCAACTTCATCATTAGGGAAAGTTAAGTTCAATCTTGAAGAGAAGTGAAGCATGCATGGAAGATGTAGACATGGTCCTTACAAGTAAAGGGTATTTTATGTGCAAAGCAGCAGAAGTAGGAAACCTTACAGGAACAGGTAGAAGATTTTGGAGCAAAGAAATTGATGGCAAGTCTTGAAAATTAAGTTCTAATGACATGCTCAGGTTAGACATGGAAGATCATTGAAACTAGTCAGAACATTTTCACTTTTGTTTTTGGAGATATTTAATATCACTAAAGGCTTTTGATCAAAAATATGATGTGGTTATAGCCAAGCTCAAAACATGTTAATATAGAAGTAGATGGGATGGGGTGAAAATTCCTACACTTGGAATTTTCTGGGTTCATGCCAAGGTCTCTTCTCTTTATTGCCAGGAAGTCTTTTCCAGTCTTAGGCTTTTCACACCATACATTTGAAGTGATGTTTCTTACAGTTCTGTATTTTCTAACCTCTAGACCTATGTGGTCAAATATTTAGTCAATATCCACTTCAATTTTTGAAGCTAAGTTCAAATCAGTATGTCCAAATAATTTAATACATACAAATATAAACTATGACTCCCTTCTCGATAGGTTCATTTTCTATTCATTATCTGTTCACCATCTATGCATCTATGTTTATAACTCAGAGTTCTTCAACTCATCAACAGGTCTGCCTCAAGTTATTGTTGTCTTAGTAGTCCCCACTCTTTATTCTCTCTGTGACATACAAAAGCTTCTTCTCTTAATCTTTGGATAATGTCTAACCCCTTGCTTTAAGAATTTCATTGCCTTCCATGTAATCTCAAATCCTCAGTGTAACAGAAAATACAGGAGACAAGAATTAGTGGAAGCAATTTGTATAAATGAGAGGTATTTTTATTTAAAAAATAATGGAATTTGTTTCGAATTGTGTATCTGTCTTATTGAGAAATAGAATGTGTGGCCTGATTCACCTCTTGAGGCAGTATCTGTACCAATGTCAAAGAGTTCATTGAGGATTCTAACTCTTCTTCTAGAGACAGAAATTTAATAGGTCACAAAGACCTAATTTTTCTTCTTTCTTTTCTGCAGTGTCAAAAACCACTTAGTACATTGTGGAAAATGTTCTTAAAAGTCACACCAGCAGTGATTAATATCTTTAAACCTGATTTTATCAGAAAACTTGTCTTCTCATAGTATGGTGAAAGAACTGTGCTAACGCTCCCCTGCCAAATATTTTCTGTAGTTCTCAAAACCACATTTGCCACAGTACATTGTGGGGCTGATCAGCTGACTCTATTTTAGGTATGAAGAAAGCTCTATGATCCATGAGTGGATGCTTACCTGACCCTATAGAAATTACTTTATTCTTCCTTATATCAGGCTCATTCTATCCATAATTAATTAGAACTTTTGTAATTCAATTAAAACGGAAGAATTAAAACCTCTTATACTGTCAATCTATGGAGGTGTGTTACTCAATGATATTTTACTATGAATTGGAAATAAAATGAATCTGTGATGCTCAGTGTTCAGAATGGGAGAATTAGTTAATATTTGAAGGAAAGTTCCACATCTTGCATGAAATAAATTGGTTTATTGTAAAACTAGATGTCTGTCTTGTTGAATTGAGCTCTCTGAATAGGTATCTCAGGAGCCCTTTGAATTGCCAGAACTGAAACTCATAAACATTCATTAATATAATACTTTGGGACATATTTTTTTCCCTTTTCCAAAACATTTCAGTTGCTGTGAGAAAACATTTTCCATATCAGAAAGATAAATTCAAATACTGGAAGCAATTAAAAAGAGAAGAAAAACACGTTTTTAAGTGTTATCTCTATGTAACAACTGGTGGAGGAGTGATAGAAGAGCTTTATAAGGGATTTATACCATTATTAGTCTCTTTAGGATAAAGAGGAACAGGTTAGAATTTTTTTCCTTTACCATTTGCATTCCTCTCTCATAATTCTGATCAAAACTAAATCTAGATCTATGGATTGATATGTATTAGAAACACTAAGACTTGAACACATCTATGAAGAGATGCACTTCCCATGCTTCATCACTACTTAAAGCTTTCAAAAGCACAGAGTTTCAAAAAGAGATCCATTCAACCACAGCAAATAGATTTGGTAATCTGTGGTATAACATTGACCTTTATGAGTCTTCTAAGTTCACAGATTCTGAGATAGCCAGACTGAGTGTGGTTCTGTAGCTTGGCTCAGTGCTTCCTAGATTGGGTGCACATGATAGGAGATCATCTGCTAAATAAATCTTTCATGAGATGAAGAGAACTTTTTTCAATAGTTATTTTCATTTGTGTCTTTTACATTACTGTATATTCACCATAGGTTTCCCACCACCAATTCACCTGTGTATCATCACCACAGTCTCCTGCGCTCCCCTCTCCCCCATTCTGAGCCCCAGTCCTCCCCCCTCTCTTGCTGATTGTCGCTCTTGTATTTGGTTCCCCTATATTCCTGTTATAAGTGAGACCATTCGATGAATTTTCCTTTTGGCTTATTTTGCTGAGTATGATCCCTTCTAATTCCATCCATGTTGCTGTGAATTGTATGTGTTTATCTTTTTGAAGGCTGAATAGTATTCCATTGTGTGTATGTACCACATTTTCTTGATCTGGTCATCTATTTTGGGGCATCTGGGTTGTTTCCATAACTTCGCTATTGTAAATAGTGCTGCAATAAACATACGGGTGCATGTATCCTTTTGAATTAGTGCTTTTGTGTCCTTCGGGTATATTCCCAAAAGTGGTATTGCTGGGTCATATGGTAGCTCCACATTTATTAATCTGAGGAAATGCCATATGGCTTTCCATTGTGGTTGGACCAGTTTGCATTCCCACCAGCAGTGTAGAAGAGTTCCTTTTTCTCCACATCCTCGCCAGCATTTGTTGTTGCCTGTTTTTTTAATGTGAGCCATTCTCACTGGCGTGAGGTGGTATCTCATTGTGGTTTTGATTTGCATTTCCCTGATTATAAGTGATGTTGAACATTTTTTCAGAAGAGATACATTTTTACAAGCTGCGACATTGTGTTTAGAACCTGCTGCTCTGAAACACGGCCTTAAATTTTCCTGCTTGATAATAAACACAGCACATTCGTTCATTCAATAGTAGCAATAAGTGTTAGTGCATTTTTTTACATAGAGAGCATCTGGTATTGAACACAGTTCACAAAACCCCTTTTCTCCTGAGGCTTACACTCTCAGGAAGGGAAGACTGATAAATAAAATAGGTAGTGCAAATTCTGCTATCCAGTGTTATATACTATGGAGAAAAGTCTAGTTAAATTGGGAAGGAGGACTAAGAGTTTGGGAGAGTGAAAATTTAAATACAGTATTCACAGAAGGCCTCTGAGCAAAAATTACACTTAAATAAAGACCTGTAGAAGGTGAAAAGATGAGACTTGAGAATAATTATGAAAGAGTTCTAAGCAGAGGGAAAACAAATGGAGATATTCTGAAACAGGAAAATGTCTATCTTGGGAATAGCAAGAAGTCTAGGGTATAGTTGAGGGAATCTACTCAGAGTTAAGTGGAGAGAATACTCATAGAATTTTTGTAGAAGAAATTTAGTTGTACTCAGAATGAGAGCAATTTGAACAAAAAAATGGCATGGTCCCATTTTGTTTTTAATGTGATTGTTCTACATTCTGTACATATATTTGAGAAAGCTCAAGTGGATCAAAGAGAAAGAAATAGGATATCCAGTTAGGATGTAATCACAAGAAACCAATGATTGTTTTGATGGGAATTTGAAAGAGAGGAAGTGGCTAAGAGAATTTGGACACTAGTTACATTTTTATTTTTTATTTATTTATTTATTTTTTTTAAAGATTTATTTTTTCTGTATACATACAAGCTGGGGTACAGGCCAGAGGCGTGGGGCGGCGAGAGGGTTCACCAGAGATAGAGCGGGGAGCAGAACAGGCAGATCAGAAATACACTGCTGAGGGGAGCAGCGGGCGAGGCAGGAGAGGTCTGCCGCACCATGTGGGACTCTCCCCGGCCGGGCGTCGAACTCGCGTCGCCGCTGCTGACAGCTCCACAGTGCAGCGCTCAACCGCTGTGCCACCGGGGAGGCCCACTAGTTACATTTTTAAACCAGCATCTTTTGCGTGTTTAGATGTGGGTTTGAGATAAAGAAAGGAGAAGAATATTTTCAAGATTTTGGACAAAATACCTGGAAGGAAGAGCTACTATGAATTGAGCTGGAGAGACTGAAAGAAGAATTAATGGCAGAACAGTTATCTACAAATGTTATATTTGAAATGCTTGTTAAATCTCAAGCTGTGAATATACATGTTTGGTGTTCACAGGAGAGATTAGGCTAGGTCCAAATTCATATCCTTTCTGGATCTCAGAATATGACCTTATTTGGAAATAGTATTGTTACAGATGTAAGATGAGGTCATACTGGAGTAGGGTAAACTTTTCATTTATAATGTGTGTTCTTATAAGAGATGAGATAACAGACACATGAGGTGAATGTCGTTATCCTAAAGGGACAGACACGGAACAATGAGTGTCTAAGCCAAGGAACAAGGATTGTCAGCGACACTGTAAAGAAAGGGAAAGGCATCAAGTAACTTCTCCCTGTTTCAGATAGAGACAAGCCTGCCAATGCCTGAATTTCAAACATTTATTTTCCAGAACTAAATCAGAGTAAATTCATGTATTAGTAGGCTGTCCAATTTATGGTGTTTTGTTATAGTAGTTCATGGAAAATGATCAGGGTACATCAGTTACTTAAAGACAAGAAAGTAGATCAAATTTCCCAAGGGTATAAGTATAGGTAGAAAAAGAATGAAATTTAGGATCCAAGCCTTGGGTACACAACATTTTAGATATCAAGCAGAGGAAGAAAAAATGACTAAGAGGTAATCAGAAAATTAGGAGAAAAACAAGAAGTGTGTAGTGTTTTGGAAGCCAAATAGAGAAAGTGTATTAAGAAGCAATATGTTAAATGCTGCAAATAGGTAAAGTAAGATGAAATTGTAGAATTGTCCATTGGTTTTAGTAATGTAGCTGACATTGTTAACCATAATATTGAATCAAGTTATGTTGAAAATTAACTTGACACAAGTTTTGAAATCTCTAAAGAAAATGATTTATCCAAGACAATTTCTAAGTCAATGGCAACTGACACGTATGATAAGATGGGATAAGCAGGATGTGGTGAAAGTTTTCAGGAAAACATTTAATTTAGGTAAACTGAGGAAACAATAATAACTATAGCTCTCAAAAAAGTAGCATTGAGAGAATAATCTGGAAAACTTTTGCTATTCATAAGCTTGTATTTTAATGGGCACTTGTTATTTTGCCTGTTCCACTTCTCGTTTTCATTTTAAAATAAAAGAGAAAAGACAAAAGGAGAAAAGACAAAGAAAGTCACAAACACAAAAGGAAGGCAAGAAAGTGAGACTCATTTGGGACCATTCTCTTTATTGTCCCTATGTGAGAATTGTTGATGACAGAATGCAGAACACCAGCCAGGCGTCTTTGTCAACAGCATTGATGTTCCCCACTGTAATTCTCTGTTTTGAAACCAATCTGCAACTCTCCTGACATCAGTTTTCAATTTATTACCCCAGGTGGGTTGGTCCCTGAGGAAGATAAGCCTATATATGCTTGCAGTAGCTGAAATAACTAGTAGGGCTAGTTAATGAAACTGAGAATGTCATGGGCCAGTTAATATTCATATATTTGAAGGGAGCATCTCTGTTTAACCTGCAGGCTATATTTCATTAGATTTATGCAATGTAATACAATACCTGGAAACGAAATGAGTATTGTTTTGTTAAATATTTGCAGTTTTTGTTTAAGCTTCAAACAAAAGTCTGTCCATTTTTGACATAGTAAATCATTCTCTCTCAACTGCTGAAGTTTTTCTTATTGTGGTCACTATGTCCTAATGTAATAGTATAGGTAATTCATTTGGATATTTGAATAAGAATTTACATCCCCACCACCACCACATACACAAAAGAGCTAAAACAATTTTTGTTAAAAGTGTTGGGCAATTGTAACAACATAAATTAATGATTGCAATAGGGTTTGGAAGTGTATTTCTGTCCATGGCATGCATATTGATAAGGGTAGCACAAGTGTCCGGGAGTGAAACACTGTATTAGTGGACAATGGAACACAATTTGCACGTAAATCTAAAGGAGGAAACTGTCCTTGTTATTTTGTATAACACAGAGCCATTGAATATCTTGGTAAGCAAGATAAGTTCAAAAGGGTGGATTTGAAATTTGAAATTTTGTTAGAATCAAGTGAAGATACTACCAACGTATATTAATGTCTAAAATCCACCAAATCTTTTGGTCTACTGATACAGAACATATGGCAGTAGATCTTAGGTGTCTGTACCAGAAGTACAGACAATATGATCTAGAAGAAACTTTAAGAAGTCAGTTCCAGGGGTAAACTGTGCCAATGTTTTCTACCTATGTCTTTTATGTTTAATAGACATACCATTACATCTATTGTTTCATCTTTCTCTTTGAAAATTGGAAAGATTACAGAGTCTTTCTTGTGAATTCTGTTACTTTTTGATACAGAGAAAAACACAGGGGAGTTAAAGAATGGTTCAAGAAACAGTTATTCCAGGAGATGGTGCATGCACACACATACTTATAAGATTCCATCACAAAATACTTACAGTCCATCACATTTATGAAGCACTGAACATGTACATCCCACCAATACTTTGATGCTCCAAACCACACATTAATCCATTTCAGATTATAGGGGGTAATGCAATTTAAAAATCAATTTGTCAGTTCTCCTTTGTTTAAAATACTATTTCCAATATTTATTTACTCAAAGAATCCACTCCCCCCTCCTTTTCTTCTCTGAAAAGTATCTTCAACACATATTGGAAAATGCCACCTTTGGAGAAATTTCTGTTCTATTGTTTTAACATTTGGCTTTTGATTAAAGAGTCCACTGTATAATATATTTTATTTTAAAGAAACTTGATCTTTGTAGTTATTAGAGTGAAATTGCCAATTTGCATATATTAAACCAGGAGTCTCAAACCCAAATGCACACAAGGTTCAAGAAAGTAATAAAATTGCAAAATAGCTGTCTGAAAGTCAATAGGTAGTTGCGGTGTCTATAGGTAATTAGAGAGTTTCTTGCTTGCCTACAGGTGCATAATCTTTTTTTAACTCTGTGCCAAAAAACACATAAACTTCCTCTTTCATATCTGTCTGTCTGTCTATCTATCTATCTATCTATCCATCTATCTATCTATCCATCTATCTATCCATCTGTCTATTTACCCTATTTATCCAGTATACCCTGAGAAACAGAGGGTGTTTGCTAACATAATTTAGATTGTGAATCTTCATTTTCAATCCTATTCCAGATCAATCTTGTCATTAAGGCTGAGAATTCCAATATGTTTTTCTTGATGACATTCAATTACCTGTTCATTAGTAATTTTCATGAAAGAAGGAAGATGAATATTGTAAATAATGGATAAACCGTAAAGGTCCATCCTAATTAAATTACATGACTGAATCATTTTAAACGTTATATTTACTTACAAGAGCAAAAGTATACTGATACATCCAAAATGTCCACACCCTTAAGGAAAACAGAATAGGAAAGATACAGAAAATTTTTTCAGAGTATGAGGCTTAAACTTAAATCCCCATGTAACTAACATGAGCTTTCTTGATCCCCATATACAGTAAGGATAACAAACTAAAATAAATAAGGTGTTTATAGAATTTATCCAGAACCAAAGAACTTATCCAGATCTGCTCAGTTTCTTCTGGTGTTTGTATGTCTAAATTACATATTGTAGGATAAATTAATTAATCAGGCTTTTTACGCCTCTAGACTCTGTGGCTATCTCCCTCGGCCTTGATTGTGTTAATGCAGAAGGCGTGTGGGGTGAGGCACGTGTGTCTGATTGTGTGAATATGACCGTCAAATTCTAATTTTGTCTCTAGTTTATTTTTTTTGTAATCTGCAATAAATTGATGTTTACATCACGAAATGCATGCCAATAGGCCTACGGTTAATACCTGCAAAAAATCAAGTCATAGACTAGTTAGATTTCTTCGCTTGTCTCTTGTACAGCTGTTCAGGAATAGAATAGATGGAAAACGGTTTCTATTGTGCAAAAGTGCAGCCTTAAGACCCGGTTTCAAAGAGTCAAGAAATAATCTTTATTCTATTGGTCATGAGTGATTTCTAAGGCATTCATGAGGCCCTCAGTATCGGAACAGAATACCAGATTACTTTCCTTTCTGAAGAAAGGCTCCAACTGCTGGTGGCACTTTCAATGTAAAGTAATTGTGACATCTAGAAGAGTCAATTGTTGGAGTCTTGATCCTAGCAATTCTGCCTTGTTCTTGGAGAAGTCCAAATCACGAACCAGGTCATTTAGTTCTTCCTGTCTTAGTCTGTGTGGGGTTGATGATGCATCACAGTGAAAATCTGGATCACTGCATGCTGCTGGAACAGGAGAAGAACAGGTCGGCTCACCCTTGTTCTCATCAGTTGAATCAAGAGAATATTCTGCTGGAGGTTCTGGAATAGGAAGTCCCTCACCATGTGGAACTGGTCTCAATGCAGACAGAATGTTTGGGTAGACTATTCTTGACTTCTTTTGCTTCGTTATTCCACCGGAAAGAGGAAAAAACAAGCAGAAGGAAAAGTCTTTGATGTGGTTGTTTGGCTCTCTCCACACCATGGGGACTGCAAATGGCATTGACGATCTTTTGCCATTGAACCACTGTGAAAGCTGTGTTGTACATGTAGCACAGCATATATGTGGGGCCCAAGGCTTGTCTTGATCACCAACCTTGCATCCGAAGTAAAGATGATAAGCCTTCTTCACTTGAGAAGTGATACTTTTCTTCTGGTTGGCAAATGTCACTTCCCCACAAATAGAGAAGAAATTGTCCATGCTATTAACACACTTTCAAGGCATTACTGTTCTGTATTGTGCCTAAATTGATAAAATAATAATAGCTCTGTGGAACAGTAGCTTAAACTGTCTAGCACAAAGTCTGAAATCTTTTCATTGATCAATCTTTCCAACAGGGCTTTCTATATTGCACTGCTGACGTCAGCTTGCTTCAGTAGCCGCCTGGCAGTAGTATTGCATTGCATCAGAAAATGATGTAATCAACTCTGGATGATGTGTGCATGATGGTTATGCAACACAGTGCAATATTACATCACTCTAGGCTGATTTAGGATGTTGTTGCAGTCCTACTGGATAAATTTACACAGTGAAACATATAAAATAAATTATATGAAATATCTCAAAACGTGAGCTAATAAAAAATTTTCAAGGTTATATTCATGTCCAGCACACCAGGGTACTAAAGATTAGGGCCTTTTTAAGTCAGTAACAATCTCACTGTTGACCAGTGTTGTCTGGACATCCCATAGCCCAGAAAACTTGACACAAAAATTTAACCATTATAATTCTTCAAGTCTTGCCTATGTCTAGGAAATATTTTTTCTATACGTCTAATGGGGTCTCTTATATTCATCTTTCAGGGTCTTTTCCTTAGTGAGGATTTCCCTAACACGGCATGTTTCCCGGTTTTTCCCAGAATATATCTTCCTATATTGTCATAAACCTTATTCACCTTGTAATTAGGTATTTATTTTTGAGTTTTTTACTGAATAATTACCCTCTTCACTAGACACTGAAGTCCATGAGGGAAGATAATATCAATCTCTCTCTCTCTCTCTCTCTCTCTCTCTCTCTCTCTCTCTCTCTCCCTCTCCCTCTCTGTCTTTCTCTCTCTGTCTGTCTCTCTCTCCCCCCTGCCCCTTATTACTACAAATAGTCAAATCATTGTATAGTGTCTGGGTATAAGGCATGCACTCAATATGTATTTGTTAATAAGTTATATGGGGGGCAATAGCCAGCAAGGCCATTATGACAGAGGGAATGTACTTTCGTGCCTTTCATTACTCATGTGCTTTCAAACCTGTTCCTGCTGTCCTTGTTTCATCTTTATCATGGGATCTGCCACTGAAGACCATATTTTACAAACTCTATCTTCTATTGGGTATGTTTGACCAATGAGACGCGCTGCTGGATAAGAATAGTTCGGAGGAAGGAAGCAGTCAGGGTTCCTCCCTCTTTGGTACCTCTTCCATGGCTCCAGCTTCTACTAGGTAGGATCTCTGTGACACTGGCTCCAATTGATTAACCTCCAGCTTCAGCAATACCATCTCTTCAGTTGTTCCTTCAGGCCTAGATTTAATAGCAGCTTTCCACTGTTACCACTCTCTGAATTGCCTCACTGCCCTTTGATTTGCACCTTAGCTCTTCTAACGTGTTTCTCTGTGTAACATGCTTCTCATATTAAATTTCCTTGACTTGAAACCCATAGAAGTTTGTTTCCCAAATAGAACCCAGACGGATACACAGAGAATCGAGGTCTTTGCCTTCAATTGTCGAGTCTTATTGGAAAAATATGAAAGAGCAACAATTCTATCAGTAAAGGCATCAGTTCTGGAATGTTGTTTCTAAGTGAACTGATGTTCCGCTACTTCTAATGTAGTATCAACATGTTAACCAAGTCATGTGGCATTTGATGGCTTAAAATGAGTAGTTTGGGTTTTGGCATCAGTCTTTCTAAATTCAACGACTCTCAAAGGAAGTTGCCTAAGTTTCATCTTGCTGCCACAACAACGTCGCAAATACTGGCAGCTTAAAGTAACACACACTTATTATCTTACAGTACTGGAGGCTAGAAGTCAGAAATCAAAGTGATAGCAGGGTCACACTCTCTTTTATAAGTTCTAAAGGAAACTCCTTCCTTACCCCTTCTGGCTTCTGAAAGTCATGCACACTTCTCAGTTAAATACAGCAGTCTCTGTCCATCTTCACATAACTGTCTTCTCTCTGTGTCTATGTCTGGGCCAGATTTCTCTCTCTCTCTCTTTTTTTTATATAATACATATTTTTATTGTTATTTATGTCTTTTACATTTTGCATTCCCCTTGGGTAGCCCACCACCAATTCACCCGTGATCCATCTCCATGGTCCCTTGTGTTCTTTTCTACTCCATTTTGTGCCCTTTCCCTTCCCTCCCTCCGCCTCCCTCCTCCCTCCCTCCCCCCCACTGATTGTCTCTCTCCCACCAGGCCTCCCTGTAGTCCTGTTATAAGTGAAACCATTCGATATTTTTCTCTCTTTTTTAAAACACAACAACCCATTGGATCGGGATCCATCTTAATGTCCTCATCTTGATGACTTCTGTAAAGACCCTATTTCCAAAGACCCAATTCCAGGTAATGGTATTAGAATTTTAACAAATCTTTTCTTGGGGACACAATTCAACCCATAGCAGGAAGGATGTGGATGTTGTAAGATCTGTCTTTCTGTTGCTTCTTTCCAATACACATTGTTACTCCAGATTCCCAAACTACTTCCTGGTATATGGAAGAAAGTAGGTTTTCTGTATATGATTCTTCTCTAGGTCTTTGGCATTAACAGCACTCCCTGAAATTTTTCCATGAAAATTATAAGAACTCCTATTGTGATTGGGGGATCAAAAAATACAAAGAACCCCTGATATAGAGTGATTAATATGTTCAATACTTCTGCACTTGACCCTACTATTTCATTACAAACCTGTTTACTGCCAGACAACCATGTTTACTGAACCTTTCATAGATGCTAAAAAAATAGCTGCCTTATTGCACATCCCATATTGTAAACTTCTTAGTGATTCAGCAGATCACATTACAAAATATCAGAGTCAAAGCTGAAAAAGACAATATTCTATTGGTTTCCCGGGAATCCTGACTTCAAATCTCCTTCTAACATTTTCTTACCCAAAGGGAATTCATTTACTGTCTCTAAACATAGCTTCTAAATTCATTATATTAAGATCTATTATTTACTGTACTGGTTAGTAAGCTTTTATCTCTTATTTATGATCAGGTATGTTTTAATTAGAAATGGGTTGGAAGCCATCCAAGATAGGTGGGTGCTGTGGTCCCTGTTGTAAATTGATCTTACAAACACCTGCTTATTGTGTGAAGTTATGCAAAAATCATCCTTGAGCTGTTGCATTTTCTTCTTTTTTTCTCCTTTCATTTTTCAACTTTTGAAGCACTGTGGAACTTGCCAATTAAATCAAGAAAACATAAATAAATCTCTCTGAATTTGAAAGGATAGAAGAATTTTTGTTTAAAGCATCATTCTCTTGACTAAATTATAATTAAACATTTTCATGTGCTGTGAGAGATTTCAGTGTATTACCCATAAGGTGCTTGATGGGAAAAGCATTATCCTAGCTTTGATAAGTAACACAAGGAGCTGAAGTTTTATAACCTAAACCAAGAGGGAAGATAGTGGGATAAAAAAAATGAAAAATCATAAATAATTTTTAAAATTCTATAGCCTAAAGTTCATATTTTTAAAACATGTTCAGAGTAAAAGTTTTTGTCACTCAATCTATAATGCCATTATGGACAGGTTACCTCCAGTTCACAGTGTGCTTTTTGAAACGGTGATGTAAATAAATAAAAACCTTGCATTGAATTTCTAGAAGGCCAAGTTAGGTCATTAAGTCTAATGTATTTGGCTGTTCTTTAATATGCATATGTTGGTGACTGTATGTGGCTATTTTATTCTATTCTCCAGAATGTAAGTTGAAAAATCTGAATTTCAGTGTTGAACTAGTCACTCTGCATATACATTCGACTCTCAATTACATGCGCTAATAGAGAGGAACAGTTGCATGATTGATTCAAAGAAAAAGAGATTATTCACAATTGTCTTCAGATTGTATTGTATCACTTTTGCTGCAGCAGAATTGCCTTCCCCATTCTGTCTTGCTCCAATTATTCAATGAGTTTACACTGCTTCATCGTGAGGTAGGAGGCCGTCATGGTGGGTCTCGTAGTGGCAACAATTGGAAATGAAACTGTTCCTGCACATAAACTCAACGTGAAACAAACGTACAATAGTGTTAAATTTTAACTTTTCTGTAGTTAATTTCTGAAATAGGAGAGTGATGGTCACCTTAACCAGCCTTCCTTCTCAGTTTTACTCATCTGTCAACTGAGTCTACCCTTGGCCCCGAGTGAGATTGAATGAAAATCAGGCAGATTAAGAGGTTAGAATAAATAATGGGTCTGTTTCAGGAATATGCTGTAACCATTAAGATATTCAGTGGAGCTCACCTGTGGACATTTGGGCAAGTAACTTTAATCTTTTTGTTTATTTTCTGTTCTGTAAAATGGGAATAAATGTCTTCCCTGTTAGTAGTTAGTTTTTTTTTTAAGGTTTATTTATTTTCCTATGCATACCGGGTGGAGTACAGGCCAGAGGCGTGGGGCGGTGAGAGCGTTCACCAGAGACAGAGTGGGGAGTGGATCGACGGAAACACACTGCTGAGGGGAGCAGCAGGCGAGGCAGGGGAGGTCTGCAGGCCATGTGGGAATCTTCCCCAGCTGGGCGTCAAACTTGTGTCGCGGCTGCTGGCAACTCCACAGCATTGCACTTTAACCTGCTGCACCACCCGAAGGCCCAGTAATTAGCTTTTTGAGATCAAATGAACTAGTTAACTTTATCAAATTTAGCCTACACCATAAACTTAGGGAAAATAATTAGAGTAGAAAATATTGTATTTCTGTGAGACTACAGACCTGGAGCCTAGACCCTCAGTCTATGTGGTAAGCTGCTCTGCAGTCAAGAATATGACTAGTGAGTCAATTAACATAACTCACCTTGAATCACTCTGACTTTAGGGGTCAAAATTTAAAGAACTGAATCTTTCCTTACGCTTAATATCTGAAATTCAATGACTTTTACTTATTCAACTGAATTAAACTAAATTAAAATTAATGTTATAAATTTCAAATCAGGGAGAAAACTTGGTAGAACTGTGACAGGTTTGCCTTTTATTGTGGTTAAAGGTACTTTATGGAAAACTTTAAATCTGTTCATTCTCTTCTCAATTGTATATTCATTTATAAATTCAATTAATGTGCAAAATGATATCTATTTTTATAATAAAAACTATTAACTATAAGAAATTGTGTGAGGCATAAGACAGGAAAATTATATGCTAATGTAGTTTACTTAAGTAGTAAAACAAATGTGACATTGGACATTAAAACAAAGGATAGGAAAATTAAATGTCAGCTCTCTATGGTAGAGTTATTATGATTAGTGTTGTGAGTTCAAGTGGGAAGACTTGGAATGGGTGGGATTGGAAATAGACTTTGAAAAACAAATTGTGAGTCTGATTTTGAAAGACCTTGTATGATAGGTAAAGGAGTTTGAGATTTGTCCTGCTGTTATAAACGGACCATTACGGATTGTGAATAGTGCGTTATTTTCTCCACCCTGAAATAAAGATATGAATTCAGTGGTAATAAAAGACCATACCAGGTGGGGTAGAAGGAAGATGTAGTGAAGTAACCTGATAGAAGGAAGTTTTGTAAGTAGAGAAAAATACAATCTAGCAAGGACAGAAAGAAAATGCTTGATACATATGACATAACCCATTTCTGTTGATGGAATGAGTAATAATTGAGTGAACATAGTTTAAATAGAAAAGAAGTGGGCAATCACTTGAAACCATTTTGATATCAAGAAAATTCATGTTTAAAGATAATAGACTTTTAATTTTCCTTTTATTTTCACTTTCAAAAAACCAACTGTGTATATGAAATTCATAGCTCATCTTTATTAAAATATTATGATAAAAGATGTTACACTGCAATGACAAATAGTTCTAAAATATCAGTAATCTAATAAATAAATAAATTAAATATTAATGACCTTAACTAAAAAAATTGCCATCACAATTTTTTTTTGTTGTCTTGAGTTTGTTATGAGACTATGTAACTTTTTTAGAGTAGCCATCCTCCAGATCATGGTTCATCATAACAAACCACTATGATTTTAGAGTATGCTATATATTTCAACAAATATTCTAATAAATAGCACTGAGAGATTTTTCACATCTTCCCTAAAATGTGTCCGCTTGTGAAATATACACTTCCCTAGAGCTTATATTTCATTAACCAAAGAAAGTTTTGCAGCTGTACCTAAAGTCAAGTACAGTAATTCTAAGTATAGTCCTTTTTCTTCTGAAAGGGGCAGAACTGGAAATGCTGGGAACAGCATAAACCCTGTCATAAACACTTACGTTGCATGCCAGCGATTGTTCTAATAAATATATATGAATTATTTTTATTTGCATGCATTAATTAACACAAACATTCTAACACATAGAGACAAACTGTGTGTCAACGCTTTGCAGATGAGTAAACCTAGAGGAGACTGAGTTACTCTAAAAGCACAAAGAGAAGATGGGGGAAAGTTGCAGGCCGCGTGGCTGCATTGCACATATCTTAACTGTAATGTTATGCTTTATCTTTAAGCATTAATTCTCAAGTACCATTTGCATTTTCAATGAAATAAAACTATAGCTAAGAGGATAAAATATTAATGAGTGGAAATTTGTGATTTTCTATGAGGAAAAAATAATGTCTATAAGTACTTGTCCAGTTTCAATAGAATCCTCTAGCAACATAAGTTTCTGCTCTAACCTTGGTTGTAGAAATTTAGTACCCCCAAAAAACAGAAATGAGAAACCAAACAGAAATGAGAAACAGAATTCAACCCTTAAATGTGAAAATCTTGATATAGTTGAACATTTTAAAGAAAAATATCTTAAAGATAGTCATCTTTTTTTTTAATCAGGTTAAATAAGGGAAATAATAATTATCACATCAAATTAATATGGGAGCAAGAAGGGACAGAAAAAATATGTCAAATATATTTTTTCTCCCTAAACTTGATCTTTGTCAGGAATTGGCAGTATCACCTTAAACATTGTGAGAGAAAATGGTTTAAGCCACTCTCAGTTTATTTAGGAAAAAAGCAAAAACAAGATTTATGAAATGATAATAAATGTAAAATAGTGTTATAAATAAATCATGCTGTGACATTATACTTGGGGGCTTCATCATTCAGGAAAGGCATATGCTGTCCAAGAAATACAGCCTCCAGAGTACATCATTTTAAGATAGAGTATTTAGTGAGCACATTAACAGAGCTTAGTCTCTTATTTATGATCAGGTTGGTTTTAATTGGAAGTGGGCTGGAAGGCATCCAGGCAAGTAGCTGTGGCCTTTGGATTCCTCAGCACTCAGCCATATTGCTCCCTGAAAACTCTACACACTCGTAGGATATAGGCCAGGGCTAATCAGATGTCTTAAAAAACTGATGAGGATCCTCCCGTTATATATAAGCCAATTCAAAGGAAGACTTTCATTTAGAGATGATGTGACAAGTTCATCAGATGAAAAGGATATAGCGGAAAGTAGGGAAAATTTGCATGTCCTATTAGTGCTCATTGAAGAAATTGAGGATCTGAATGTTTACTTGTCCTCTACAGTTCTATACAATAATATAATAATAGGATTCTGAGAAAAAAAAAATCACACCAGGCCACCCCCATAAGGGCAATGATGACAGAACAACCAAGTACCCCATGAATCCTCACTTGTTCTGGGAAATGGCCACAAAAAGCCCTCTGTGCTACTATTGAACAGTCTTTCCTCTTTTGCTATGTACCCAACTTGCTTGCCCTCTTACAGCCAGCAAACAACAACCAAATGTTTTCGAAGATCAATAAAATCTCTCAATTTCTAAAAGTCCAAGTTAGAAATTGCCTCAATATTTCCTTTTCCTGTTTCATACAACTTACTCTCCTTTCCACCTCTGAACCCCTTCTGAAAACAACAGTGATAGAAGATGGGTACCCTGGTAGCAAGTTTACGAATAAAACACTTGCTAATTTTGTTACTGACTTCATATTGTCTGTTTGACAGTTATCTTGATGCCACACTTGGATCCTGGCCATCTACCTGGATGCCACCTTTGGCTTTTGAGCAGGAGTGGAACAAGGAGTGGCCCCCTTATGTTGCAACTTGCCCTTCAGTGGATCAAGACAGTAAGTCTTCTCTCATCTGTTACTTTGTCTGGGAGTGCCTCTAAATCACACTGTGTCCAAGGATGACTCTAACTTTGCTGCTGTTTTGCTTATTTGCTCATTCCTGGATATTTGCATATTTTGAAGTTTCCTTTTTTGGCTTATGTCCTTGGTGATTTGCTTCTAATTGTTGTCCCTTTAAATGACAGTTAGTCATAGTTTCAACGTATGAGTCTGTTGTTCCAGCAGCTTTCTAAGCTGAAGAGTTTGGGATTTTCTACAGACCTGTGTCCTCTGAGGGCAACAGAATTTGTTGTAGATTCCCAATAAAGCTGAGGAGAGCCCTATATTTTCTGACTATTCACCGTGATAGCTAAATCTCTTTGGATGGTTCACTGGTGAGGGCAAAGTTGGAGGTAGGGGAGGTGAATTGTCAAATCGGTGTTTAGAGGTGACAGACCTTTAAGTCAGAGGTTTGAGACACAAAACACACAAGCAACTACTCCCCTGGGACTCTGCCTATCTCTTATGTGTTGTTCCTAATTTAAACCTCTTTCACTTCTTGAGAAAACCCCAACTTTCCATATGTACTATCACAATGCTAACTTCTGTGCCTACCTCTCTAAATAGCAGAATCTTACCAATGTCATTTAGAGAATGCCAGTGGGTCCCCAATGCCACTTTGAGGAGCATTTGATTTAGCAAAAATTACTCATTTGAGAGATATCTTAGAAAAAAGGAAATAAAATTACTTAGGCTCAAAGGGAAAATTTTTTAATTAGTACATTGAAACTTTTAAGTGAAATTCTGACTCCATATTAGCTTTTCTACAAGATTCTTTGGCCAAATATAGAAATGATTTTGATGATACTAAACAGGGATGGTTTTCTTCATTAAAAGCACAGCCTCCTCTTCATACCCTGTATCATTTATTCATCTTGTACCTTCAGGTCAGCCTCTTCCCTTTGTGTCCCCTGAAACCTTCCTTCAAACACTTCCTGGAGTTTTATCAGGCAACTCCCTTTATGGACCCACTCAGCTCATCAACTTAGGATGTCCTCCATGATTCAGTTTAAAACGATCCTAGGAATAATTCAGAATCATTATTAGCCTATATAAGCCTAGAAAGACAGATGACTTGTCAGTGGGAAATACAGAATCTAGTTCAGGGTCTTTGCCTCTGATTTACCTGTCCTTTATCAATTTTACCATATATTAGCATGCTCCCCAAGTGCAAAACTATGCATTAGTTGATGCATTTCCTTGCTGAAAAGCTCTTACCATTATCAAAACACTGCTTTATTTTGTGAGTCCATTTTGGGGCACACAAATATTTCTATCTACTAATGGAGGTACATGTTATTTTTGTTTGTTTAGAGAAGGAAAAAAGTTTATTAGAGAGAAAAGGAACAGAAATAAAGTGGGACCTCCCAGGCCGGTGGAACCACGAAAGGGAGGGGCAAGGAAGCCAAGGAAGCCGGGACATGTTTTTCAGAAGTTACCTGTCACTAAAACTATACTAATCTACCACAGACAATCTTCTAAAATGTTTGAAAGAATCAATGATAATGTTTCAGATTGCATTATTTTTTATTGAGGTAATGTTGGTTTACAGCACTGTATGTAACTTGGGGATATACATTCACACCTCTTCAGATGTAAGTTACCACACCATACCTACCCCCAAAGCACCATAATCATAAGCTGGGACTAACATAACTGTGAAACCATTTATGATTTCATTTATGTGAAACCATTTATAAGTGAAACCATTAGATATTTTTCTTTTTCTTTCTGGCTTATTTCACTGAGTATAATTTCCTCTAATTCGATCCATGTCACTGCATATTGCATGTGCTTATCTTCTTTGAATGCTGAATAGTATTCCATTGTGTATATGTACCACATCTTCTGGATCCAATCATCTATTTTTGGACATCTGGGTTGCTTCCATACCTTTGCTATTGTGAACAGTGCCGCAATGAACATACTGGTGCATGTATCCTTTTGGATTAGTGTTTTTGTGTCCTATGGGTAAATTCCCAAAAGTGGGATTTCTGGGCCATATGGGAGCTCCATGTTTAGCAGTCTGAGGAATCACCATACAGCTTTCCATAGTGGTTGGACCAGGTCACATTCCCACCAGCAGTGTAGAAGAGTTCCTTTTTCTCCACATCCTTTCCAGCATTTGTTGTTGCCTGTATTTTTAATGTGTGCCATTCTCTCGGGCGTGAGGTGGTATCTCATAGTGGTTTTGATTTGCACTTCCTTGATTATAAGTGATGTTGAGCAGTTTTTCATGTATCTGTTGGCCATTTGCTTTTCTTCTTTGGAGAAGTGCCTTTTGAGCTCTTCTGCCCATTTTTTGACTGGGTTATTGGCTTTGTTTTTGTTGAGTTGTGTGAGTTCCTTGTAAATTTTTGTTATCAGTCCTTTATCAGATGTATTGTGTTGATAGCCTCAGTTTTAAAGTCAAATGTTTAGGCTTTGTTTGGTTTGGTTTCTCTATATGCCACTGTGAATAAAATCATTGGTGTTTCCCTTTCTCCTTTTGACTTATTTTGCTTAACATAATCTCCTCCAGTTAAATCCATGTTGATGCAAATGGCAAGAGTTCATAGCTGATTGTATTCCATGTGTACATATACCACATCTTCTTAATCTACTCTCTGTTGTTGGGAACCTAGGCTGCATCCATAGCTTGGTTGTTATAAAAAGAGCTGACATCCCTACAAATTTATGTTTTGGCATTATTTGGGTAGATACCTAGGAATGTATATATGGATCATTTTCAATATTTGAGAAATCTTTTTTTTTTAATATATATTTTCATGGTTATTTATATCTTTTACATTTGTATTCCCCTTGGGTAACCCACCACCCCTATTGTTTTCTGTAGGGACTACACTCTCACAAACAGTGTACAAGTATTCCTTTTGCTCCATATCCTCACCAATACTTGTTTCTGGTCTTTTTACATGGGCCATTCTCACAGGTGCGAGATGGTATTATCTTATTGTGATTTTGATTTGCATTTCAACGAAGGTCAGTTAATGAGTATTTTTTCATGTGCCTGTGGCCCATCTGTATGTCTTCTTTGAGAAATGCCTTTTTAACTACGGAGCCCATTATTTGACCGGGTTGTTTTATTTGTGTTGATTTGCATAAATTCTCTTTAGATTTTGAATATCAGCTCCCTGACATATATATGATGTGCAAATATTTTCTTTCATTTGATAGGGTGTCTTTTCATTTTAATGACAGTTCCTTTAGCTCTATAGAAACTTTTTAATTTGATGTAGCCCCATTGCTTACTTTTGCTTTTGTTTACCTTGTTGTTGGATGCAGTCCCCAAAGACTTTCCTGATGCCAATGTCATGAAGTTTTTGCCTAAATTTTTTCTACGTATTCAGATCTAATAGCCAAAGTTTTAATAATACATTTTGAATTAAATTTTGTACATGATATGAGGTAGTCTAGTTTCATTCTTTTGCATATGGCTGTCTAGTTTTCCTAATACCAGTAGCTGAGGAGACTTTCCTATCTTTTGGTTATTTGTCATAACTTAGTTGTGCATATAAATGTTATTTTTTTTTCTGAGGTGGGTGGGCTTAAGTGACTCTTGTATTACACCATTGTTATCACTAGCAGGTCATAGCTACCCTTTACTCATTTTCTTGAAGTGCTTCTTAATGACCTTCAGACAGGAGATTTTGTTTACTGTAAGAGACATCTAAAATTACTTTTCAACCTTGTTGGAAAGGAACATATTTGTAATCAAGTGCACCATTTCTAGGGTGATTAATGCTGTTGGAGATACGATATATGTGATATATGATCATCCGGTATTCTACAAGACAACAAAAAAGACTATGAGGATAAAATCATCAAGGATTTGCCTATGATGGCATCCAGCTGATTCAGTGACATGTAGCCTGAGTCAAGGTCAATATTTGATTCCAGTATAGAAAATTACCAAAAAGGGAGACTGATAATGAATATTATGACAGTTTAAGCACATAAAAATAGGGTTGAACTTTCAACCCTCCAGTTGTTTCAAGAACTGTGTGGCAACAGAAAACTCTTCATTCTAATATTGAATTTACTTCTTTTTTTTTTTTTTTTTTTTACTTATTTATGCATGTAAGAACTCTGAGGGTAAGCCAGATGTGCAGGGGGTGAGAGGATTCACCAGAGACAGAGTGGGGAGCAGAACAGGTGGATCTACTGAAATACACTGCTGAGGGGAGCAGTGGGTGAGTCAGGAGAGGTCTGCTGCGCCATGTGGATCAGCTCCCTGGCCTGGGATCAAACTCATGAACAGTGGCTAGCAATAGCTTGATAGTGCTGAGACTTTAACCCTTGTGCCACCAGGGAGGCCTCTTTTGATATGTTTCCACACTGCTTCATGATAGTCTTGTAGTCAACCAAGCACTGTCATATGTTCCTGAAGACTAATTATAAAGTCCTCCCATTCTTAATTTTTCTCTGACTTAGTTTGTCTTTGAGGAAACCAAATGTAGATATTAAAAACTATTACCTATCCCTCACTGCTGCCAGGCTCTGTTCAATCTCATCTCTCAAGCAATATTCACAGCTATGTTACAAATTAGATGTTATCCTTACTTCGTAGACAGAAAACTGCAACTTTATAGAGATGTTGGCACTGTCAAATCAACTTTCAAAATCTTATGTAAGATAAGGAATTCTACCCACAAAAATGGAAACAAATGTATATTATGTATTGTTAAATGGTAATGGTATACACACACACACACACACACAATGTCAAACTTTTTTCACTGACCATTTAATTTGAATAAACATGATTTTTTAAAACTTAATAAGAATGTTGCAAAATATTACAGTGTTCCCCTATACTTCTCATATACCTTTTATAGGAACACCTTACATGACCACTGCAAAATTCTAAAAATCAGTAAATGGAAATTGGTATACTACAATCTAACTACATACCTTTTTGAATTTTGTTAGTATTTCCTCTGATATCCATTTCCTATTTCAAGAATCTATCAAAGATCTCATATTGCACTTATCGATATTTTTTCTTACAATCTTAATAGTTCGTCTTTTCTTTGTCTTCATGATCTTAACCTTTTTAAAGAGTACCAAAGATTTGAGCTATTTTGTGAATGTCTGTCAAACTGGGTATTTCTGATGTTTTGTAATTATTGGGATGAGGTGATGTATCTTTAGTAACAAATCCCAGAAATTATATTGTGCGCACCTCACTGTTCTCACTGTTTAGGAGTATATGTCTCTTATACTCCAATATCTACTATTACTGGTGATGTTAACTTTGTCCACTTAATTGAAATAGTGTGTTCTGGGTTTCTCTCACTGTATATAAATACACTGGGGAAAATATTTTGAGAACGTATATGTGCTTTCGCTTTGGAAAGAACTACCTTTTCTTTCTCATATATTCATTCATTTTTAAAAATATAAAACACATCAACATTTATGATGAATATGAACTTATTTATTTATTTATTTTTTACTTTTTATTTATTTATTTTTATTGTTCAAGCTGGGGTACAGGCCAGAGGCGGGGGGCTGCGAGAGGGTTCACCAGAGACAGAGCGGGGAGCAGAACAGGCAGATCAGAAATACACTGCTGAGGGGAGCAGCGGGCGAGGCAGGAGTCTGTCGGACCATGTGGGATTCTCCCTGGCTGGGTGTCGAACCTACATCGCACGCCGCCGACAGCTCCACAGCGCAGCGCTCAACCGCTGTGCCACCAGGGAGGCCCTGAACTTATTTATTTTATTAATAATACTTCTGTGTCATAAAGAAAATATTTTATTATGATACAAATATATTCTCTCAGTCTGTTTTTTGGAGAAAGAAATATAACAAAGTAATACAATAAAATAAAATATCAGATGAAATTACAATACCAGCAAAGTTGAATAACATTTAAATTTTTCTGAATAGCATGTTAAATTTTTCCTATTGTCCTGACATACAAATTTATATGTGACCTTAAAAAAAAAAAATCAATTGATGCCAACCTTACTTTTAATGGAAACAATTTTGATGAATCTGATTTTGGTAAATCCAAAATTTACAAAAGTAAGATCACTATTAGCAAATGGAACTAGAGTTCTCATATCTCATTTTGCAATGTAAGGGTGGATCTGTGTCAAAGAACACTGTTAAGTTCCTCTGAATAGAAATACCTGATAGTTCTTCATTGTTTACAGATATCTGTGAATTTCTCACCTTCAGAGACACCAATACAAAGAAATACTTTTAAAGATGCCTCCAGTAGCATTTTACCTCTAGTATACCCTTCCAGTAAGTATCTTTTTCAAGGAAATGGGTATTTTCCTCCTAGAAGATCCTTAGTAGTGACCAAGGCATACAAATAGAAACCATTTGAGCTCACAATCATTTTATACTGTTGCAAAATGAAGGCAATGACATATTTGATAATTTCTCCATGACTTGCTTCAAAAATTGAACTAAAAAAAATCTTCGGTAGAATGGAAGATCTCATCTGACAGAGCCCTGTTTGCATTGTCCTCCTCTGCTTTGAGCCACAGACCAGTTAATTTTCAACCTCCTTACTTCCCCCAAGATAGTTCCAATTCTTCACGGTGCCTTTTCTTGAGAATAGTGAATAGCAATCTAAGATGTTGCACAGTAAGGTTTTGCTTGCTTTGTTTTATAAGTTTGTGCAAAATAAAATTTTCAAAATCAGGACATTCACCTCTCCTCACCATCAACCCCTCCCATCTCTCCCTCTCTCTCTCTCTCTCTCTCTCTCTCTCTCTCTCTCTCTCTCTCTCTCTCTCACACACACACACACACACACACACACACACATACTCGTGAGTCTGGTGCATAGTAAATGTGGAGATAAGTACACTTATAGCAACATGCTTCCTTTGGTACTGATCTTGCAATACAACAGGCATTCTTGATCTGATATCCCTCCATCTAATATAAAGTTGAACATTAAATAATTGTAGACATCAGGGCCTCCCTGGTGGCACAGAGGTTAAGTGCTGCACTGTGGAACTGTTGGCAGCAACATGCGTTCGACACCCAGCCGAGGAGAATCCCACATGGCACGGTAAACCTCTCCTTCCTCTCCCGCTGCTCCCCTCAGCAGTGTGTTTCCATCGATCTGCCTGTTCTGCCCCCCAATCTGTCTCTGGTGAACCCTCTCACCACCCCACACCTCTGGTCTGTACCCCAGCTTGTATGCATAAATAAATAAATCTTTTTAAAAAAGAATAAATAAATAAATAAATAATTTTAGACATCAATATGAACCCATTTTATGACATTTGTAACATCAGTTGGGCTGGATATAAACCAAATTTCTAACCCACAATCACCTCCAGCTTCCAAGTAATGTCCTGCTGTCATGAGTTAGTGGAGATGGGCAGCACCTGTAAGAGTCTAGCTTTCTAATATATATATATAAAAAAAATGTTGACATAGTTTGACCATAATTTGACCTTGAATATTTTCCCATTTCAAAAAATAACATATCATATAAAGATGTGTTTTTCATGTCTAAGTATGTGTGTGTTTACTTGTAGATTTGCTTCATTTTCTTTTTCATCTAAATACATGAATGTCTCTGCTTCTTAGTTAAGACAAACATGACTTAGAAACAGGGCCACTGATTTTGTGATAACTTGATACTTCTTGGACTTAGTGCTATGAAGAATATAGAGGGCAAATATTTCCCTCTCTCTCCCCGTGTGTGTGTTTATACATACATATTATTTTGTATAATATATGCAATATATAGATATAATGCATACATAATATATATATAGTTTGTAATTTTATTTTTCAATAGCAGCTGCTGTGACCTACACATAGCAGATAGTCAATAAGCCCATAGATTGTGGATGTTTGTGCCTTTGATTATGATTAAGAAAACTTCAGGGCCTCCCCGGTGGCGCAGCGGTTAAGCGCTGCGCTGTGGAGCTGTCTGCAGCCGCGACACGAGTTCGAAGCCCGGCCGGGGAGAATCCCACATGGTGCGGCAGACCTCTCCTGCCTCACCTGCTGCTCCCCTCAGCAGTGTATTTTTGATCTGCCTGTTCTGCTCCCCGCTCTGTCTCTGGTGAACCCTCTCGCCGCCCCACAGCTCTGGCTTGTACCCCAGCTTGTATGTATAAATAAAAAATAAATCTTTAAAAAAAAAAAAAGAAAACTTCAGAAAGACATGAAGGGTCAGTTGAATTTGAGGTAACTCCATGGACAAGAACTAATATAAGGAAAAGAATGAGAAGATAAGGGGAAAACTCAGAGTGGTGTGTTTCCAGTAAGTGTGAACATAGGAGGGGAGGGGGAAAAAATGGCATGCACATTTTAATGGGACAGGAAAGCAGGTGGTCAGAAGGGATAGAAAAAAACAGATTAACCTATCTCAAGCAGAATGCCTGTTTTTCAGAAATGTTGGAAATATTTCCTAACTAAAAAAAAATGAAAAATTGTGATGCTTTCAAACATATCTTCCTTGATGGGTATGAAGTAACTAGGTGGGAGGGGAATGCAATTTAAAAAGTATTTCAAGAAGTTTGTTTTGAAATTAATACACAAATAACACCAAACATACTTTCCCCCACAAGTTATATCTGTATTTTATTTTTATGTGAAAGGTACATCCCCAAACCTGGGATTTAAAGTCATGAATTTCCTTGTTGCAGTCCACCTTCTTTATCAAGTCGATAAAATTATAAGGTTATTAATTCATGTACCTTTCTAGCCTTATAAAGTTCTGTATTCAAACTCATTGTCCAAACACATAAAATGTCTTAAATTCTCATGTTACACACTGCAGTAGGTTTTAAAACAGTCAGTGTGAAGGTTTGTGGGGGAGGAGATACACTTTTATGGCTGTACTGATTTAGTTTAAGCTAGAGACACCAAAGGCTTTGAAATGCTACAAAGTTTCCTGAAAGGGAAAGCATTAAACACCATTCTGCCCTTACTCCCCTCTCAGGATGTAGATAAAAAATAATTTCCAGGGTTTAATGGTGATCCCCTTAGGAATGTTGAGAACTATAAAACATTTTGTTTTTGCTGCAACAGAATAACATTACAGCCTCTTCCAGCAGGGCAAGCTCTCCAATTCTTACCCACCCCCAACAACTTCCAAAATCTAGTGCATCATTCAGTATTCTTCATCAGTCCTTAAAAAACATAGTAGGATGATTCTTTGACGTACCAACGGTTTAAAAAAATTTTTTTTTTGCATTTGAGAAGACAAGTATGCCATGAAAGATTAATATGCATTAGATTTTGCCAGCTGTCCACTACATCTAGAGAAAAATGCATGCAAATCAATTTAGCTGCTGGTATAAAGTGCTGAACCATGTCTGTCCAGGGGCGAGGTCACTCTTTTAAATTGTTCAGTTCTGTCCCTGCCTTAGGATATCCCAATTATGGCCAAAGTGGGATAGACAAGACAGTTAGATGCAAAAATATAACCTACTGAGGGATAGATTCAGCAGTTCATGAAAATGAATGGCACCCTCCCTCTGTCTCTCTAAAAAAGTTAAATAAATACTTTTTCAAGGCAGTTATTAAAATGAAGGTGTTTTTGTTTCTCTCCCCCAGCTGTTTGGAAATGAATGTTTTAAAATAAAACCAGTAAGTCCGTGCCTTCTAGGCTGGTATACTATGTAGTTATTTTTGCTATGGCGTCTTTTCTACAAATTCTATTCTGAAAAGCCAAGCCAACCCTAGCCCATAAGTAATATTAGATTACAAAGAATATATTAAAAAACAAAATTGGAAATGGAAAGTATCTGTTCTCCTATCACTCAAAGATACAACTGGGGATGAAGGGAGCATAACTGGGATCTAAAAAATGGATATTTCAGCACACAAAAGGCATGAGAAATATATTGATTATTGATAATGCAAAGGAGGGTGCATTGCTATCATGTGCAACATAAAAGCAAGAGAAATAGCACTATGGTTCAAACCCAATGTCCATTCAGAAAAGGATTTTATATGTCAGGCCAGTTTTATGTTTATTCTGAAATTATCCTCCTGTGTTAGAAACAAATTTCAGATACTTGGTGCAAATTTTCAAACTTTTATTTAAAATAAAATCTATTATATATGACATTTTTAAACTAGTTCTATACTCATTTTTATTTTCAACAGATGCTTATCAAATTTATGCCATCTAAATTCATATTATTGACTACAGGTTCATATTGCACTTAAAAATTCTTCCCATTATGGCTGTTGAAACTTTTTTTCTCTACTGAGTTTCAAGAAGATCATAGGTCTTTCTGAAATGCAAATCTTCAATAATTCCAATGAAATAGTCAAAATCTACATGATAACTCTCACTATTTGAGATATTACATTTTTGTTTTTGTATTAAAGATTTATTTACTTTTAAATTTTATTTATGCATACAAGAAGTGAGGTGTAGGCCAGAGGCATGCGTGTGTGTGTGTGTGTGTGTGTGTGTGTGTGTGTGTGTGTGTAGAAGGATTCACCAGAGACAGAGAGGGGAGCAGAATGGGCAGATGTCCCGAAATACACCGCTGAGGGGAGCAGTGGGTGAGAGAGGAGAGGTCTGCTGCGCCTTGTGGGTTAGCTCCCTGGCCAAGAATTGAACTCATGCACAGTGGGTGGCAATAGCTTGATAGTACTGAGACTTTAACCCTTGTGCCACTAAGGAGGCCCATATTAGATTTTTTCATTTTAAGAATTCTAAAGTAAATAATAGGTTTAAGTTTCAGTTGGGGTGCAATTGTAATGTTATTTGACTCTTCTTCACTAGAGTTTGGTTACCATTTGTAGTCTCCTTATTCATGTATATTAAAAAAAATGTGCATTGAACACATGTTCTATGCCAGTCACTGTTTAACTCTAAGGACGCTTAGATGAAAATCTTGAATTCTCCTCTTATGGAACTCACCAAAAATGAACAACTCATAATCAAAAATACTAAGTACAAAATATGGTATTATGTACAGAGTGCTATGTAATACCCAGGGCTCTTTGGGCCTTAGTTTTATTACTTTAGTACCCTCAAATATATTGGGAGAAGGTTTATAAATGTTTGAGGAAGCAGCAGCGATAGATAAAGAGGGGATCAAGTGGCATCGACTGCCTATCAGGTAACAACTCCTAACACTGGTCAACAGTGAGATAGTTACTGACTTAAAAAGGCCCTAATTTGTAGTATCTTTGTGTGCTGAACATGAAGATAACCCTGAAAATTTTTTATTAGCTCTCGTTTTGAAGATATTTCATATAATTCATTTTATATGTTTTGCCGTGTAAATTTATCCAGTAGGACTGCAACAATATCCTAAATCAGCTTAGAATGATGTAATATTGCATCACATTGCATAATACCATCATGCACACATCATCCAGAGTTAATTGCATCATTTTGTGATGCAATGCAATACTACTGCCAGGCAAATGCTGAAACAAACTGATATCAGCAGTGCACTATATAAAGCCCTGTAGGAAAGGTTGAGCATTGAAAATATTTCAGACTTTGTGAAAGACAGTTTAAGCTACTGTTACAAGGAACTGTAATGATTTTATCCACTGAAGCACAATACAGAACAGTCATGCCTAGAAAGTGCGTTAATAGCATGGATAATTTCTTCTCTATTTCTGGGTAAGTGACATTTGCCAACCAGAGGAAAAGTAGCATTTCTCAAGTGAAAAAGGCTTATAATCTTTACTTTGGATGCAAGGTTGGTGACCAAGACAAGCCTTGGGCCCCACATCTATGATGTGCTACATGTACAACACAGCTTTCACAGTGGTTAAATGGCAAAAGACCATCAATACCGTTTGCAGTCCACATAAAAGATTTTTCCTTCTGCTTGGTTCCTCCTCTTTCCAGTGGAATAACGAAGCAAAAGAAGTCAAGAATAGTCTACCCAAACATTCTGTCTGCATTGAGACCAGTTCCACATGGTGAAGGACTTCCTATTCCAGAACCTCCAGCAAAATATTCTCTGGATTCATCTGATGAGGACAAGGGTGAGCTGACCTGTTCTTCTCCTGTTCCATCAGCATGCAGTGATCCAGATTTTTACTGTGGTGCATCATCAACCCCACACAGACTAAGACAGGAAGAACTAAATGACCTGGTTCCTGATTTGGACTTCTCCAAGAACAAGGCAGAATTGCTAGGATCAAGACTCCAACAATGGAATCTTCTAGAAGAAGATGTCACGATTACTTTATATCGAAAGCACCACCAGCAGTTGGAGCCTTTCTTCAGAAAGGAAAGTACTTTGGTATTCTGTTCCGATACTGAGGGCCTCATGAATGCCTTAGAAATCACTCATGACCCACAAGAATGGGGATTATTTCTAGACTCTCGAAAACTGAGTCTTAAGGCTGTGCTTTTGCACAACGGAAACCGACTTCCATCTATTCTATTCCTGAACAGCTGTACAAGAGACAAGTGAAGAATCTAAGAAGTAGTCTATGACTTGATTTTTTTACAGGTATTAACTGTAGGCCTATCACTATTGGCATGCATTTCATGATGTAAACATCAATTTATTGCAGATTACAAAAAACAAAACTAGAGCCAAAATTAGAGTTTGACTGTCATACTCGTGTTGAGCACATACAAATTGATAGGAAATGACTAATTTTATTTCAGTAACATGACTTTTGTAAAAATGTGTTGACCAGTGTAAGCAATCACACACATCGCAATTTTTGGCCAGTCTAATTATCTATGATATACCTGGATCTGTAGCTTGAAATCCACAAAATGTTTTTCTCTAATTTTCAGTGTCAACTATGTTTCTCTGAAAAGCCTTTGTGTTCTGTGTATTTTTATAAAGAGTATATTGGGAATTTGTACAGAAGTAGAAACATATTTTTTAACATTTTCCTCACAACCATGTTGCCTCTAACTTCCAATAAGAGGGGAAGGGGAGAGGGAGAGAGAGGAAGTTGGGGGGGGGAGAGAGAGAGAGAGAGAGAGAGAGAGAGAGAGAAAGGAGAGACTAGATTATTAAAGAGAAGATACTATTTCTACAATGTCTACAGCATTTGCTAGGCAACATTGTTTGTATAGATCAGCTTCATTGAAATTTATAGTCTGGATTATAATCTATTCTAGTTCAGACCTGTCCCTTTCTAGGTTGGTGATGGTTTAGAAGTTACTTTATCCCTACAGATCTCATTATCCCATCAATACATCGTACAGGTTTCTTGAGGTACAATGCTATGGGAATAAGCATAGACTCCGAGAGTCACCAGACTTTGCTGAAGAAGCCCTCACAGGACCAAACTGTGGTTGTCTTACTGTTTTTGATGCATCCTGAAGATGCATCAAGTGACTACAACTTGGGGAAACCCACAGAGCTAGTGTCACTCCTCCAGTGCCCTGCTTCAGCAAGAGACTTGAACCCCTGGGGCTGCTCGTATCAGTGATGCTTCTTTGTATGCTAACAATGCCCCAAAGGGAAGTGAGTGAAATATACATTTCTATTTAGTCCTACTCTCCTAAGAGAGCCCATTTATCCCACAAGTTTTATAATCTGAGAAACAGACGCATAATTTCTGCCCCCTAGCTTGCTGCTACTGATATTATTTCCTCATGTTCCCACCATGTGGGAGAGTAAGTTCAGAATTGCTTGCTGTGGCATGCATCTAGCAAAAAAAGCATAAAACCTTTTGTATAACAGAGTTACACTGTAAATGCTGCTGAAAACAAGTGAGTGAGATCTACATTTCTCAAACTTTTAAAACTTATAATGGAAAGTCAACAGTTCTGTATTTCTCTGGTTGTAATTCATTAAAGGACGTGTAGGCTCATATTTGCATTGCTAATCGCACACTCTCAAAGTGTTATTGTAGGTTTTCAGTGTTTCTTTTTCTCCCCCTTGCTCATATGGACAATCATTTGCAAGAAGGTTAAGTTTTCACTACAGGTTTCAATGCCACCGAGTTGTTTTCTTTCTCAGAGTTCCTAAAATCTCAGGGATTTTCTATTTTTCCTACATATTTATTTAATTATAGAGGTATATCCTTTAGCAGGTGTGGTGATAAACCTTTCAGAAGCCACCAGAGGCAAGAACCTGCTTATTTCTAATGTTTGTTTCTTTTCTACCCTGCCTGAAAAAAGAACATCCTTCCAGAGGAAAACTGGAGGTTTCTGTCAATCGAGGTGTCAAAAGTGCTTTGTACATCTGGGGGCTTCCCTCTCCTCTTTCTTTGCCAGCTGGACAGGGCCTGCCCCTCAACTTACTTGCTCAGAGGCCTTGAAAGTTCAAGCATATACTTCAGTCACCATTTCCCCTCACAAAAATACAAAGGAGAAAAATGTATAATGTATGATAATGGTCAAACTAGTAAGAATTAAAGTAAATGGTATGATATAAAAAGGGTTTCAAACAGGATTAATAATTCTGCAATTTGTTATACAAAGTCAATTTTTTCCACTTGCAGAACAAAGTTGCCTGGTGGGTTTATTGGTTCACTCATTATTAGGTATATATCACTTTTATTGTTTTACATTTTTATAGTTTATTAAAAAAAAGACATCATTCATGAATAAAACATTTTGGCTCCAGGCTGCCATATACTGAGGTTGGTCAGAGAGATTATACTGTTCCTGATTTAAAATAATAACCAAACATACAAAGTAGAAATAGCATGCTTTTAGATAACATAGCAACATACGGAGAGTCTCCCAAGTTACAATGAGAAGTTTGCATCGCAGGTAGATTGCCCGGCATAAGTTCTATAGTTTCCATCATCCACTCTCTGGATATAGGACCTCTCTCAAAAGTAACATCTGTTCTTCGGATTCTTTGGTGAACATCCTCACCATTGTTATATTGGATTATTAGGGCTTTATCTCCTCCTCCCTTACCCTTCATTACAGAATGATAGTGTATCTGAGGTACAATTCATGTGCTGCCATGAATGAAGACAAGTAACCGAATGGATATATTTAATTTTAGCCCTTTTTAGTCACTCTGCATGTTTAAAAGTTCATAGCTAAGCCATAACCATTCAGAATAGTAATTCAAGGTGTTCACACTTTAATTTGGTTGAAATATCTGGTAAACTCATCCTGCTCCAGAGAGTTCTGGCGATGGCATGAGGTGAAGGTTTTAGTTCAGAGCTGTTCATTGATGTTACGAACAGCAAGAACCAGTCATGGCAGAGGAGATGCTGGAAAAGAACAGAAGAAATATGATGAAGCTATAGACATTTTCCTCCAATTCTGTGCTTCTGAATTTAACATCTCGGTTTTCTATTCAGAGTAAATGCTCTATCACTGCCATGACAATAAAATAATTTTTGAAGAAAATAAATTAGTAAAACCTGATGAATTTACCCATTGTCCATGAGTTGATGAATTCAACTTATTGTATTGCTGTTACATGGCAGAAACTGTGGGCAGAGCCACATGGGGATACTTTCACGTCAGCACTCATTGCTTTTTTTTTTTTTAAGATTTATTTATGCATACAAGAGCTTGGATGTAGGCCAGAGGTGAGAGAAGTGAGAGTATTCACAAGAGACAATGAAGAACAGAACAGGCAGATCTACTGAAATAAATACACTGCTGAGGGGAGAAGCGGGAGATGCTCTGTCATGTGGGGTAACTCCTTGGCTGGGGATTGAACTCATGCTGCAGTGGCTGACTATAGCTTCATAGCGCTGAGACTTGTGCCATCAGGGAGGCCCCACTCATTGCTTTTCAAACTGACAGTTTTCCTTAGTTATACCTATTACCTATGTGTCTCTAATTATAAAGTTATTTTAACTTTTCAACATCATTATTTACAACAGTTTTATGCTACTAAATTAGAAAACAAAAAAAATAATGAACTATACAAAATTAAAGGCCAATTACATTAACATTTGCTACAACATAAACTAACTGGTTGTTTCATCTCATTTTACTAATTCTTTAAGTAATTTTAGAAAATATTGGAATATTTTTTTATTAATTATACATGAACTTGATGTTTTGTATTGTCTTTTTTTAAAGTAGTTGGCTATTATAAAGAAGATAACATAGGAAAGGAATCTTTTGGTTGGTTGGTAAATTAAAAATCTCATCTGGAATATTTGATATTAGTAAGAGGCAAGGATTATATTGAAGGACAGTCATAGTTTCTGATAAGGTACTACTATCATTTTATTCCTTCAGAACTCAAGCTCAGAGTTCCCACACCACAATTTAATTTAATATGTGGGAAACAACAGAATCTGCTTTTAATTGGTTTGTCTTTAATTTCAAAAAAGAGAACAATCAATCAGTCAAGCAATAATCAATTTAATCATCACTTTTACCACTGTCATTCACTGTATAGATTTGATATTTAACTAAAATATGATGGAAATATTCAGCTTTTTATTGCTTGTGTGTGAAGTCAAAATCTAACTACAAACCCAGTATTTGTCCATTTTAAATATCCAGATATCCAGAACTGTCAATCATAGAACAGAAGATCTAATGGAAAGGGTTGGTTTATATGCCCTGGATAGGCTTTGCCTGAGAGTAAAGATAGAAAAGTACAATTCTTCATAATTCTAGATAATACCAGCTAATTGGAGAGTCATCTTGTGCAATTGGGACAAACGATCCTTTTGTAATATTTATGGGAAAATAGAAGCCTAACCAGAACATAACAAGGGGGCCCCAAATTGTCCAAGCTTATTCCTGGTGAAGTAAAGCCTGCAGCTTGCCTTGAAGATGAGGTAAATGGACATATTATACAGAGACAACTGCAAGCATCAGCAATATGTTACAAATGCAATCTGTCAAAACCTTTCCTGAAGAGGCAAAACTCAAAGACCTAACAAATTCTCAAATGTCTAGAGAGATGACTTTTTGTTTCAATTTCAAAATAATCCCTTGACTTCCTCAGAGACTGTATAGATAACGCTTGAAAGCCTAATCTTCCAGATAGCATAAAATATATATATATATTAGCTAGATAGGGTTTCTTTAAATCCTTATCTTGACATTTAAGTTCTTCATTTATTTCACAATTATGTTGAGTCATGTATAATTAGGCTAATATTGATTTATTGATAAACAAAGGCCATTACTAATAAATACTGTGAAAAGCATAAAACTAATATATCATCTCACATATAATTCAATAGAACTTTTGGAAAATAAACCTTTCTGGGTCATTGTGCAATAAACTCAATATATTGTCTTCATCTTTTCATTTGTATGACTTTAGGTTAGCAGTACATTAATAAGGTTTGGGAAGGGATATATAAAATCTTTGGGCCTATATTCAACATGTGTAAGAAGTATAAGAATGTAATTTTATTATGTTAAATTTAATAAAGCTTCATAAAGAGAAGGAATATGTAAACAGTTTTGAAAACTGTTTCCTTATGAAAGTTATGAAAGTAGACTTTCTATTTCTTTTTGTAACAAATACTGCGTAGGCATTTATAACAACAAATAGAAAATACAAGAAAGTATTATCCATTGTTCCAATATTCAGACTTTGGCAAATTCTCAACTAAGTGATAGATAACAGGTAAGCAGGTCTTGGTTGAATTAAATGCATTGGTCCATAGTGCATAGGCACATAAAATAACACATGGTTTATCAATGTTCCTCACTAATCCTAAATCATCTAAAAAGACATTGCAATAATCAGTAATAATGAAAACAATGCATTGTACTAAGAAAGCAATAGTGAAGGTAGCAAAACTTCCCCAGGTTTGGAACATATTTGGATATATAAGAAATATATATCCTATATATTTGGTGTGGACTGAATTGGAATAACAAGTAACAGGTAGAGGAATCAATAATAACTTGTAGGACTTTTGTCTAAGCATCTTGGCTAAAGATATGCTTATTATTATAGAAAAGACTCAAAGATATTGTGATATTTTAAGAAGAATCCAGAACTTTAGACATGTTAATTTTGATATGTCTATGATATACTGATGTGGAGGATCTTGAAAAAATATTGGAATATTAAAGATCAGAACTCAGGAATGACGTTGAGGAAGCAAGATAATAATTTGGGATTAAGAAACACATAAGTGGAACTTAAAAGTAACATTGAAAAAAGATAGGCAAATTTGTAATATAGAGCTGTGACTTTAGTCTATTCACCAACAATAGCCAGTTTTGTTACAGAGAGAAGATGCTCTAGAACTAGGCATGTTTGTAGAGTTTTCAAATCAACATCAATTCAGTGGTCACAGAGTCTAGATAGTTAGAGGTAAAAAGAAAATCACATAATATTAAGTTTTCAACATTTGGAAATCAAATTGCACTGACTATTGAGTGAAAACATTACCTAACACAAGTGCACATTCTGCCCCAGAAATTTAATTCTTCTAATGACATGACAATTACAGTATATCCATACAGCAAACTAGTTATTGCCATTCTGTGGAATAAAGCAATCTAACAATTTGCTCTCAAGAATGACAACATATTAGATTTTCAAAGCAAACTACTACTATAACATACTTATATTGCCTACTATAAGTATGACATGAATCACATGACAATTAAAATAGAATATGAAAACCAATATTCATTTAACCCAAAAGAAACTTGCAAGTATACATGAAAGAAAATAATTGGAGAAAATAACAGAAAAAGTAAATATAAGTGTATCAATAGTATGTAATTGACCCCCACAACTCCAGTTATAAGATAGACGTTGCCAAACCAGACAGAAATCAAGATTCATCTATTTGTGTTCTAAAATATGACACAGGATGAAAATAAAATAATTTGAAAGGATATACTACAAAAAAAAACAACCAAAAACAAAAACAGCAACATAAGAATGGTCTATTAGTTTGTTAATAATGCTGTAATAAAATATCAAAAATTCATTTGCTTAAAACAATAAAAATGTATTATAGATTTGGATGTTAAATTCCAAAATGGGTCTCACTGAACTAAATTCAAGATGTGGGATCGGTTCCATTGTTTCTTGATGTTTTAGGAGACAAATCCACTTCTTTGCTTTTCCACTTTTGGTAAGATTTCCCATTCCTTTTTTCATGGTCTTTCCTAATTTAAAAGCAATGAAATCATAATGACCTTTGCTTTAGCTGTGCACTTCTCCTTCTGTGAGTTTGACCTACTTGCCTCCTTCTTTCATGTATAATACTATTGTGATTATACAAGCCATGCTAGTTAATTCAGTATAATCTTTCCATCACAAGGTTAGCTGATTAACGACCTTAATTCCATTTACAACCTTATTTTTTCCTTGCCATAACATTTTCACAGTTTCTGGACATTAGTGTTTGGACATCTTTGGGGAATCATTATTATGCCTATGAGAGCTGAATATATTATGTTAATATCAGACTACACAAACTAATAGACAAAAATTATTTCAAGAGACAATGAGAAATACTTTACAATAATAAGGTTTACTTTATGAGGAAATATATTACAACTACAAATATATATATGCTAATTATAGAGCTTCAAAGTAAATGATATAAAACCTCACAAAATTGAAAAAAGAAATAGACACAAAATTACAATGAAATATTTTAATATATCTCAGTAATATATAAACATTTGGACATATACAAAAATCAGTAATAATTGAAGATTTGAATAACACAAAAAGACACTGGCTTATTTGATACTTACAGAGAATAACAAAAATATATACATTGACTTTAAATGCAAGTAATATTTTCAACAAGTTGTACCAGATGCTATCCCATAAGAGAAGGCTCAATATATTTGAAAAAACTGAAATTCTATAGAGCACCTTTTCTGACAATGATATAAATTGAGAAACTATTAATATACACATGGGAAAACATTTTCTAAGTAAATAGCATACTTTCAAATTCCCTACAAGTAAATAAGAAATGACAAGAGAAATTAGAAAATTAAACAGTTGATAAAACTGAATTATACAAAGAATTTGTAGGATACAGTCAAATAGGGCTTAAAGGAATGTTTATATTAAATATTTTAATCAATCAATTCTAATTAAGAATGATAATTATAATATTATAAGAAGAAAAATATTAAAATAATAGAAAAATTAGAGATGTTAATCAAACCTAATGATGGTTATTTGTAAATATTAATAGCTAGCAAGACTGATCAATTGGAATGAAATGATGAAAAATTGTATATTTCTATAAATTTTAGTCACTGAAAAGATAATAAAGTATAACTAATAATAATATGCTAATATATTTGAGGGACAAGATGGAATGAACAAATTCCTGGAAAGCACCATTTACGGAAACTGACAGGAGATGAAGTAGAAAATCTGTATAGCCCTGTGTCTATTTCACAGACTAAATATTAAGAATCTGTTAGAAATCATACTTGACATTCAGATGGCTTTATTGTTAAAGTCCATATACTGCTAAAGAGAGAGATTAAAATAATATGAGGAGAGATTTTAAGAAAATATAGGAATACTTCCCATTTCATTTTATGTGGCTAGTATAAATCTTGCAACAAAATGCACAGAAAATAAAATCACATATCAATATATCTCACAAAACTAGAGGCAAAAGTTTTGATAAAATGTTATTGACAAAGAGAAATGCATGAAAAGGTTCAAATGTTATGAACAAGTAGGTTTTATTCAAGAAATTCAGAGATAGTTTCAAATTTGAAAAATAATCAGCAAGCATAACTTGTCTCGAATAAAATAAAGAATAACCACATGATTTTCTCATATGCATTCCTGATATCTCAATGAACTAGGAATAGAATATATATACATTTGATAAAGGAAAACTACAAAAAATGTGCATCTTATGTTATACTTTTAAAAATATTAATCACTTTCTGTGGCAACATTTCTCACCCTACTTATTTCTAAAATGTGACCTTCTCTCTTGCATGGCACAATATAGTAAATAAGATCTACTATTTTCTTCCAAAACTAAATGATAAAGTCTTGTTGGCTTTGTTAAATGGAATCTGTGCTTTTTAATAGTGCAAATAACACAGTTAAATCTGAAGCTATTATAATGTTAGTAATTTCAGGAAACCAGTAGAAATTTCATGTAGCTGGTCCAGTCAACAGTTTTAGCAGAGGACCCAGCTAACAACCAGAATTAACCATCAGACATATGTGTAAAAATACATATAAATAATTGCAGACATTATTGACTGAGTTTTCCCCAGTCATGAAAAGCCCCTAGAATTGTGGAACTGAGAAAAGCCATAGTCATTGTGTTCTGTTTTATATTCTGATCTATGAAACCTGTGATGATAATAAAACATTTGTTTTATCCCACTACATTTTGGAGTAAATCAGCAAATAACTGCAACAACTCTCTCCCAAATGAGAGATAATATACTGTTATCTAGTCTTGAAATTCCTATTTACTATTATCTTGAAGCCCCTAAAAAATATTCAATAAAGAGCACAACAAAATAAAAGGCATTGAGACTCAGAAAGGAAGAAGTAAACTTTTCATTTTCAGATGACATGATTGTCTACATAAAAAAACAAAAATCCTAAAGATCTATAAGGCAATTACTTTAGAACAAATAAGTGAATCTAGCAAGGTCACAGAATAGTGGGTCAATATACAAAAATCAATTTTATTTATATGTACTAGCAATAGACAATTTGAAAATGAAATGAAAATCAATTTAACATACCATAACATCAAAAACCATAAAATACTTAGGGACAAATTAACAAAACATGCTCAAAACATGTATACTAACTTCTATAAAATATACTGAGAAATTAATGTAGACCTAAATGAATGGAGGAACAATGTTTGGCAAACTCAATAGCTTTAATTCTTTCAAATTGACTTATAGATGTAATATAGTCTAATAGATAATCCAACCAGGTATTTTTTTTATTGCAATGGAAATACATTATATATATATAGATCTATATCTATATCTATATATATATCTTAGAAACATATGTATGTGCATATATGTATGTACATGTTGCCAATATTTAATACATTCATTATGTATATACATTATATTACATATATATATATATAATCCACTTGTCCATTGCTATGAAAATGCCTGCTGGAATTATTATATACTCACTAGTAATATTATTACTTAACTTATATGAGAATGTAGAATTGGCAAAACACTTCCATAATGAGACCATCAATAGCTGTTCTTCAGTGAGTTGGGTAGTGAATGGGAAATAATATGAAGTAATTTAATGATAAGTATAATGTTCTTTATCTAGATAGCTATGTATGTCACGTGTTTATGAATTTGCCAAAAACAACTAATTGTCCATTTGAGAAGTATGCATTTCACTGTATATGAATTTTACAAAAGTAGTGATATTTTCAATTTTAATATTCTAACTACTGAACTTCTTTGTAGGTCTGTATTTTTCAGTAGACTGATAGTTGGGATTAGAAACTCGGAAAGTCTTGGGGCCTCCCCGGCGGCGCAGCGGTTAAGCGCTGAGCTGTGGAGCCGTTGGCAGCGGCGACGCGAGTTCAATGCCTGGCCAGGTAGAATCCCACATGGCGCAGCAGACCTCTCCTGCCTCGCCCGCTGCTCCCCTCAGCAGTGTATTTCTCATCTGCCTGTTCTGCTCTCCACTCTTGTCTCTGGTGAACCCTCTCACCACCCCACGCCTCTGGCCTGTACCCCAGCTTGTATGCATAAATAAAATAAAAAAAAAAGGATACTCAGAAAATCTATTAGTATTCTGGTCCTAAGAAAATGAAAACAATAAGGTTAGTCGAGACTGTATTTGGCACTATAAAAGAAGGAATTGTCAAATGAGAAAAAGTGGGAGATATAAGGAAAAGCTCAAGTTTAGACAGTCCAAAGAAAGCAGAAACCATGTTGAAGGGGCTTGATGGGTCCAATCTAGGACAATGTGATCATCAAAAGAAATAAAAATAAAACAACCAACTGAATGAAAATAGAACCTCATTAGTTCATACTGATGTAAATGAACAAATTAATAAATTAATATGGGGGAAGGGAAATCTCTTTTTTACAGTAGAACATCAACTAATAAATAAGGAATGGCAGAGCTAGACAATCTTCATGGATTGCTGAAATTAATAAGTGGAAGTTTGATTAGAATGACTTTTGCAGGACCTCCCTGGTGGCACAGCAGTTAAACGCTGCACTGTGGAGCTGTTGGCATCTGCAACACTAGCTTGATGCCCAGCTAGGGAGATTCCCACATGGTGCAGCAGACCTCTCCTGCCTCGCCTGCTGCTCCCTTCAGCAGTGTATTTCCGTTGATCTGCCTGTGCTGCTCCCCACTCTGTCTCTGGTGAACCTTCTCGCCGCCCCACACCTCTGGCCTGTACCTCAGCTTGTATGCATACATAACTAAATCTTAAAAAAAAAAAAGACATTTGCAAGTGTCAAGGTATCTGCACACAAATCACTTATTACAAGGGAGAAATCTTCATTGTGGAGGAAATAGGTGTATTCCACCTTAAAAAATCCTTAAAGTGACATCATAATATGATGTACCGCTTGATATATTTCATGGAAAAGGAAACAGCTTCTTTTTTTGTGGAATTCTTTCTAAAATGGATATCCTAAATCTATTTACGAGGAAACAGATACATCAATATTCAAGGCATTTTGTAAATGTTAACCTATACTCTTTACAATTATCAAGTTTAAGAAAGAAAAGGAAATGTTGAGATTAAGGAAAACTAAGAACTGACAACTAAATCTAATGTCTGTTCCTGTATCAAAGAACAAGTACACTGGTCAACAGTGAGATCATAACTGACTTAAAAAGGCCCTAATCTGTAGTATCTTGGTGTGCTGAACATGAGGATAACCCTAGAATTTTTTTATTACCTCTAGTTTTGAAGATATTTCATATAATTCATTTTATATGTGTCACCGTATAAATTTATCCAGTAGGACTGCAACAACATCCTAAATCAGCCTAGAATGATGTAATATTGCATCACTTTGCATAATACTATCATGCACACATCATCCAGAGTTGATTGCATCATTTTCTGATGCAATGCAATACTACTGCCAAGCAACTGCTGAAGTAAGCTGACATCAGCAGTGCACTATATAAAGCCCTGTTGGAAAGATTGATCAATGAAAAGATTTCAGACTTTGTGCAAGACAGTTTAAGCTACTGTTACATAGAACTATTATGATTTTATCCATTGAGTCACAATACAGAACAGTCATGCCTCGAAAGTGCATTAATAGTGTGGACAATTTCTTCTCTATTTGTGGGTAAGTGACATTTGCCAACCAGAAGAAAAGTATCACTTCTCAAGTGAAGAAGGCTTATCATCTTTACTTCGGATGCAAGGTTGGTGACCAAGACAAGCCTTGGGCCCCACATCTATGCTGTGCTACATGTACAACACAGCTTTCACAGTTAAATGGCAAAAGACCATCAGGACTGTTTGCAGTCCCCACAGCGTGGAGAGAGCCAAGCAATCACATAAAAGACTTTTCCTTCTGCTTGGTTCCTTCTCTTTCCGGTGGAATAATGAAGCAAAAGAAGTCGAGAATAGTCTACCCAAACATTCCGTCTGCACTGAGATGACCAGTTCAACAACTTGCTGCAGGGTGATGCGAAACAAGCATGGAATGCTTTTGCCTAGTGTTTACAAACTTTCCTGGGAATTTTAGGGCTGAAAACTACAAGGAACTGGTAGAAGACATGCTGCTGCAGTATCAGAAACTTGGCTGCAATATGTCTCTAATGATCCACTTTCTTCATTCCCATCTGGATTTCTTCCCTGAAAACTACGGTATGGTTAGTGATGAGCATGGCGAACATTTTCATCAAGATATCGCATCAATGGAACAAAGATACCAGTGAAAATAGTCCACTGCAACACTGGCTGACTACTGCTGGACACTCCCCAGAGATGCTCCTGAACAGCTGTACAAGAGACAAGCGAAGAAATCTAAGCAGTAGTCTATGACTTGATGTTTGCAGGTATTAATCGTAGGCCTATTGTTATTGGCATGCATTTCGTAATGTAAACATCAATTTATTGCAGATTACAAAAAAAAACTAGAGCTAAAATTAGAGTTTGACTCATATTAGTGTTGAGCACATAAAATTGATAGGAAATTATTAATTTTATTTCAGTGATATGACTTTTGTAAAAATGTGTTGACCACTGGTATAGATAACATTATTGGCATTTTTAAAATAAAAATAAAAATATTAAAAATAGATGAAAGCATTGATTTATGTTGACATTTTATAATTTTGATAATTTTACATCGGTAATGTAGGAGAGCATCTTTTACCAAAAAATAAAGTATTTTTTGGTAAAAGATTATGATATCAAGATTTTACTCAAATAATTTTGAAAATACATGCATATACACACTTCTGAACAAACATATATATGCAGACAGATAGAGAAAAGGTAAACAAAAAGAGCAAATGAAAAGGAACAGATCATTTAGGAAAAAAGAGCATGCTGTATTATTCTGGAAAGTTTTTTTTTAACTATGAAGTAATATCAAAATAAAATGTTATACCTACAATAAAGCCTAAGGCTATTGTTATTTTGTTATATTGAAATACACACATTAAAACAAAGAGAACATTGGCCGTTCTCAAGCCCAATATAAAAAAATCATATAGACTGATTCTCTGTTTTCAAGAAGAACAGATACAACTTTGATGAGTGTGATTGACAAGTCTTGACAATGAATTTCCTTTTCCCTAGAGGACAGTTGCAGTAGCCCTATACCACTTACGTTACTGTTAATCTGCGTCAACCTTGGCCCTAGTTGCCACTGAAAATGAGAAGATAGTTTTGCCTTTGGGGCCTATTCCATCCTTAGATCCTCTGCATAGGTTGACAACTGGAAGGGCAAGTGAATGTGTTTTGTGATCTGTACACTTGTCTATTGGGAACAGAGTTGAAACTCTGATATGCTTCACATGCCTCCCGGAAACAGGCCTGGCAAGGTAATGATTCAATTGTACTAGTCTTCTAGTTTGAGCCTGAAATGGATTACAAATGCTTAGGAATAAAATGAACATGTTTGAACTGCTCTGGTTGTGCTTTAACTCACCATACATTACATATGTACTTTGCGTGCCTGCTACATTCCTTACTTTATGCCAACCACAGTAGAGAATAATGTGCAATGAGAATATGGAGTTCTTGATTTTTAATCTCAGATGCAGTTTGGGAAAAACAGAAGGCATATGACTAAAGGCAATAATAGATAAACTATAGATTTATGTGCTGAAAATGTATAATCAAGATTTCTACCTTTATTGACTAACTAGACCATAAATTATATTTCCTCATTCTAATACCACATTCAAATGATTAAAAAGTAAAAATTGAAATTAAAATACTGAGCCAGAGCTAGAAAACAGATGAATAGGATACCATATAGTAAAACAAAGAAAAGGTAGTTATTATCATTTATTGAGTAATTCCTACAGAGCAGACAATATGTTGCTGATTTCATATCCATTATCTTATTCAATATTTTAAAGAATTATTATCATCAAGATTTACCTGATAAACATCCATCATAAAAGGACTGGACAACTCATACAAAGTCATGCAAATTACAATGTTCTCTTTCAAGTCACCAATGGGAAGTCAGTGTGAAGACATGGAAGGGGAAATTGCCATGTGGATATTTATATATGCACAGAAGATCTATCATAAACTTCTACATCTAAATAAAAATAAGCATCAACTAAGTAGGAAATAGAATGTTGAGAAATTTTTTTAAATTGTGATATCAATTAATTGGCTGTCATTTTTTCCTTAGAAGACACTAAAGGAATGATGGGTCTCCATAGATGGTAACTCAGGTTCAATAAAATTCAAAAATAAATACATTTTAAGAATTTAATTACCACTGGAGAAAGGGAGGGGGATTTTGAAGTCTACACTTTAAATTATTACTACTTTTAAAATAATACATATTTTTCACATTTTTCATGTGGTTCTAGAGCTTACAAAAAGTAGAATATTTTTCCATCATTTTAATATAAGCAACAATTATAGAATAAATGTGTTAGACAAAGTTAAGGCAAATTCTGCTAAGATGGAAGTTTAAAAAGAAGCCTGCAGGATACACACAAGAATTCCAAATAAAATATTGTCAAATAAATTAATCACTGTAGATAATATACCATGACCAAGGAGACTTTAATCCCAATTAGTAAGAGGGAACTCTATTAATATAATTTATCATTTTAATTTGCTTAGATGAAAAAAAACATATTATCTTCTCAAGAGATTCAAAAAGGCATTTGATTAAATGCACATATATTGCCAATAGAAACTCCAGGAACTAATATATTTGGCCAAATCATTATAGTTAATGAAGACATGTTGCTGCTTTTAACATTATAAAGAGGAATAAGAAAATAAATGCTTATTTTATCTATTACTTTGAAGGTTGATGCAAGATATTATTTTCAGGTTATCTAATGTTATACTTGAAAATCTCAAGAAAATATGGATAGTCATTTAAACAAAAGAAGATATAAATTGTTTCTTTATGAGATAAACGCAACATATCTATATAACAACTTTTTAGACAATTCCATGAAAAATGCCCAAAATCAAAACCAAAATAGCAAATATAACAGGTGAGAGTTTTGCACTATTTATTTTTAAATTTATAGAAACTTTCACAAGGAATGGAAAGCTGAAAATAAGAAGCCATTCTCCTTCCATTTTCTCTTATTTTTCCTACACTTTCTATTAAGCAACACTGATTTTCTATTGTGTGGCTAGTAGCAGCAATGTTGATTTATTTTTTGTGATGTCTTGTGTTACAGGAAAAATGATTTCATTTTGAAAATGATATTGTTTAAGAAAATTGGTAAATAACTTATTGGAATAGTCACCATTGATTCTGGCTTTTAGATTCTGTGGGTGTTTGTCATAAACTAACTCATTGAAACATTAGAATTATAGAATTATAGAACTCACAAGGGAATTTTGCTAGAACAATGCAATTCTAAACTTTTTGGTGAGTTTTTGTGTGGTTTCATGTTAAGGGTATGTTAAACAGAATGACTTCCCATAGATGTTTACAACCAAATCACTGGAACCTGTGAATATGTGCAGTTATATGACAAAAGGGATTTTGTGATATATTTAATAGTGTGTGTGTGTGTGTATACACACACATATATATACATATACATATAAATAGTGTACATATATGTATATGTATATATGTGTGTGTGTATATATATATATATCTTCCCGAGTTATTCTGATACACCAACCCTTTATTCTAAGGACCACAGTTATCAAAAATTTTACAAAAATCATAATGCAATCAGGGATTTCTGTGAACAACATTAAAAACAGAGTATTTCAATTATGAATTTTGAATTACTATTCTCACCAGTTCCAGTTTGGCAAACAAAAACAATATAGTCAATTCTTGCTTTGATCTTCCTACGGTTTTATCGGATATCTGTCTTGGCTTCTTTCTCTGAAAGGAACATACAGAAAGAACACCAACAAGTCATAGACATAACCAGTAATTCACTGGAGGTAAGAGAAAGGGTGTAATAAGGAAACAAATTATAGCTTCACCAGAAATTCTAGAAAGCTCTCACCAAGACAAAATGTCTAATATATCTGGTGAGTATTCAGTTATACTATTCATCACATTTTCATTGTAATACTAAGAGGCATCAGGTATTAAATTATAAGTGTATGTGCACTTACTAATAAAACAGGCCTGGTCCCTACTCTTAAGGATCTTAGTCAACAATACGATTACCAAAGAATGTGTTATTTCAGCTTTTGAAATGAAGGAAAAAAAATGACTAAACAGAAGCATTTAAAGGTGGAGTGCTCCAGATTTCATAATGATACAAGGGATGAAATTGGAAGGAGCAAGATTCTGAAATATTTCTCCATTGGAAAGTTTTCTTTGTAAAGTTTCCTACTCCTTTGCAGAAAAGGTAGCAACAAAGTATCTGACTCAACCTATTTTGATTATAAATCCTAGTTAGGTCAAATGAGACACAGACTTGTTTTCCATAGACAACGACTTGCAAATAGCTTTCCTTAGTTCTATGGAGAAAAGTGTTCCCTGTTCAAACCTGTGTTCACTTTAAGCTGAATCAGTATGAGACCCTTTGAGGACTGGGGACACAAGCTAGAATTAAAGCAAGCTGCTTCCTTGGTATGTTTTCTGAGTTCTTTTCATTTTGGCTTCCACTGGCAGTTCTGGTATGTGTGGAAAATTAAGAAAATTGAGATTTTTTTCCTTATATATATTTTTTTTTCAGAAAACTTACTGTGAATAAACAAAAGTTAGCTAATAGTAAGCAGTAAATAAGATGTGCATGTATAAGGAATTCAGTAGCCTTTATGCCCTTGTACAGTAGCATAGAAAAGATTGGGCGTTAATGACTTCACTTTGCATAGAGAAAAGACTGTTCCCAGCTTGACTGTCTTCATTCAAAAAAGAAAGAAACTAAATGAGTAACTATGGGAAATTTAATGAAAAGTTTTTCTCCACGGAAAGAAGTTTGAAGAGCCTGTCTTATTGACAATATATCAGTGCTATCATTTTCCTATATGAAATATGGCCCATTGAATTTTCTTACTTTTTTTTTTTTCGGTCCATTGATTTTTTTAGGTTGAAATGAGCTCATTTTTCCCCCTATGAGGAGAGTATTTTCCTGGAACAAAAAGAAAAATGATTCATCTTACCTAGTAATAAAAGTATCCAGCAGTTTTGCATCTGTCAAACCCTGTCAATTTATTCTAAAAGTTGAACTATAGTCACTAACAGGTAAATAAACAATCACTTCTTTAGAAACTACTATTACCTGTTTTCCTACATTCATACTGCGATTTACTAATCCTTACAAAAATTTCATATGCAGTTGTATCATTAGAATGCAAGGTCAGTTCTTTGAAGTGACAATCCCAATGCAGTAGATAAATGGTCAGATGGCAAAGTGCAGATAATAGATGACCTTGGGAGCTAGGGTCTTGAAACTCTCAAGGAAACAATTATGAATGCTTTATATCATGGCAGTAAGTCATTGCCCTGAAGCTTGGTCTGTAGGCACATGTTGTTTTCCAAATAATGCAAGGAGAAAATGGAGAAACTGACAGAACCGCAGACTTGCTTACCCATATTCCATACTAATAAGGACAAAAATAATTCAAGAAGAGTTTTTTAAATGCCAACTTTCTTAACTCTCCCACTATCAGAATAGATCTGGGGAGGAAGTTTAGCTTGTACTATAACAGTAGGGTTGTAGCATCTTAGAAAATTGCTACCTATGATTACTGCTGTGTGTGTGTGTGTGTGTGTGTGTGTGTCTTGCATAATGCAGTTGTGAAAGTCACTTTACTAAGTTAAAGATCTGGGAGTATTGGTGGAATAATAAAAGTTATATATCTATGTATATGTGATTTTATATTAAAATATATGTTTATATAAAAGGTATACATATATGTTTCTCAGTCTCTGCTTTTCTCTCTCTTGCTCTCTTGTCTCTCATACACGCGTGCGCACACACACACACACACAAAAAAAACAATTGTGTTATTTTCATTTTTCTAATATGCCATTTCGGTAGGTACTTGTAGGATAAATGAAAGAATGATCAGCATTTTCCGCCTTACCATTAGCATTAATGATAGTCCCCCTTGGTCCTGCATGCGTGCCTGATGGCAGGCACCTGAAGTAGAGTGTGGACATGCGTGAGTGGGCGCACCTGGGCCTGGAGAGACTGAGCATGGTGGCAGAGGAGCATGTAGTAGTGTGCAGCAGAGACTATGGTGTGAGAGATCCCCAGAAGCCCAAAGAGAGTAAAGCCTCACCAGGGTTTGGGATGCCTGCCGGCCTCCTGGCCCCAGGCCTCCCTGCCTGCCCTGCCCCTGGTTGCCTCGCTACAAATGCTGCAGAAAGATCATTAAAAGCCTGAAAAAGCCACCAAGGGCTCCAGGACTCCCCTTTACCCGTCTGCTTGGATCATAGAGAACCTGCACCGTGTCTAACCTGCTGCTACTGTGTTAGTCATGAGTCTTTGGAAAAAAATATTTAATTCTTCTAAAATGTGTTTTCTTCAATATTAAAAGCAAAGAATATCATGCAGTCTGACTAAGGTGGTCAATCATACTACTCTTTCCTCTCTTTTGGACTAAAATCCATGTTCATCAGAGTTGTAATGTATACGCTAAGGCTCTGTAAAGACTACCTGAAGGGTACTTGGGCATGGGGGATTTTAAGGGAATCAACTGCCAATTCCTCAAAATCCAAACTTTCCCCTTCTTACAACTGAATTTGTGCAATTGACTCATTAAGTTTTACTTTTACCCTGTTCTCTTTCACAATCAAACCTTTTCTGTTCGTAAAAGAAAAACATAGTTCTTGTCCTTCCAATAATCAAAACCATCTGCTTTAGGAAAGGTATGAGAATATTTTGCTTATGAAACTAGGGGTCAAATATTTAGTAGCTAAAAGAGTGAACCATGGAAACCTATACAGCAACTCATCAAGAATTTCTAGTCTTACCTTTCAGTCCCTTCATAGTGGGACTGTGACTGGGCTGAGTCAAGTCCGGTAAACTGGCGCCTCCTACAGGGGGTTTTCTGTTAAAGGTAAATTGCAGTCAGGTAATCTGAAACCCCAGGTAAGCCCAGGTAAACCACATGATAAAGAACTAGTTTACCATTTTTGGGCTGGGTCTGTAAAATATTTATGAAAGTGGACTCGAGAAGAAGGAGAGGAGACGCCATTATGTAAAACTAGAAGAAAGGGAGACGAAGAGGAGAGATGCAAGAGGTGGTAGCCCGCCATAACGTGGGAATGAAGATTTAGGGCCAGGGACTTTGGAGGCTTAGCAAGTAGCTGAGCAAAGGAAACTGCTCCCAGTTTTGTCTTTACTGAAGCTGAAGGAAGAAGGCAGAGGCCCAAAGCCGGAGCCTTCCTAAAATGCGTGAGTGCAGTCTGAAGAGCCGTCTGGCTGCTGTAGTAGTTGTTTGCAATGCACTTTTTGGAGCATTTTTAGTTGTGTTCTGTGTCGTCCTCGTAAGTTGGAACCAGTGCGCATGGGAAAGAAGACCTCATTATGGAATTGTGGCCCACATCAGCAGTGGCGGGAAAACCCCATGAACATAAGAAGACGCCATTTTGGAATTGTGGCCTAATGTCTGGAAGAAGAGCTTTATACCAGCAGTGGCAGGAAGACACCACCTTTGTTACTTTTTTGGGACTTAAAGGACTGGACATTGTTTTAAGTAAGGTAAAGGGCCACATGTTAACTTTAGTAACTTTTGTTTTACCTATGTTAATTTTAATAATTCTTTGTCTTTCCCTGTTTGCTGAATAAATCCCAATGTTGTTGTTTCCTAAACCTGAGTAGTCTTACCAATGTGCTCACGGGTGCAAAATCAATATAGTAACTGGTAGCAATTGAGGTACTGCCTTTTGTTAAGTTTAAAAAGCCTCATTTTTTCCTGGTATCAGGACTTCATGTCATACAAATGAGCTTGGAGTCAAAGTGGCAAAGTCATTTATGGAATAGATAGATGTAATTGCTGGTAATATCTTTCCTTCGGTAACTTTCAAGGTTGAAGTTACAACCAGAATACTGGAGTCAGAAGACACACACTAGGGTCCACTACTGACATGTACTAAATACATAAAGGGTACAAGAAGTAGACAATTTGGTTTGTTTGCTTGCTTGCTTTAATTACTGAAGTTGTGAGGTTGCTAATTACCTCTCCATAGTCTGATCCATCCCGATACTGCATTTCTGTGTATTACCTGTAGAAAACTCAACATACATAAAAGGGAGTATAGAATTGAAGTTGAATAAATTGCAGTCATGAGAGGCAGCCTCAACTCTCATTAATATATACATTTAAATAACATTAACTTTTAAAGTTTAATGTTTATTGAAAACTTTAGTATATATCCACATGTTAAAATATATCCACATGTTAATTTAAAATTACTCCATTAACATAAATTTTAGAGCACTTAGATGCAAAGTTACAGAAACTTTAAAATTAAATTTCAATTTAAATATTGTTTATAATTGTATAGGAAAATGACAGAGTGATCAATAGTAGGCATTTCAGCATAAATTACATATACATTTGGCACATATAAAATGTATATGTAGATATAAACATATGTGTTGAATGTAGCATCATGAAAATAGAAAAAAGATATGTAAAATTTCCAACTCGAAGAGAGTTTTATGTATTTTTATATAAATAGCAGTGGCTTTAGCAATGATAGTTAGATTTCATTGGATATAGTAAAAAGAAAAACATATTTTGAAATGTCAAAATTGAGAATAGGTTAAAAACTGCATTCATTGCAATTTGTGGCATTATGCCACTCTAATCCCTGTCTCCTTGGCCACATTGCCTTCTTTTCTTGTCTGTCTTCTCATCTGTGTGTCCAATCTCTTTCTTTCTTTCTCCCACAATGATACTTGTCATTGCCTTTAGGGCCTACCTGAATAATCTCAGCTCAAGATCTTTAACTTAATTGCAGTTAAAATGACCTTTACTCCCCTCTCCCCAAATAAGGTAACATTCTCAGGTTCCAGGAATTAGGACGGAAATGTATCTTTGGGGTTGCCACCATTCAACCTACTACAGACAAAAAAAGATAGCTGCTTCTTGTAGCTGTGGGTAGGTGGCCACGTCTGCAGATGAGGTGGGGCAATAGGATCACAGAAATAGAGGATTCGGGGGGAGTCTAGCAGCTTCTGCAATTGTGGCTATGAGATGGCTTAGAAAAAACCTTTTAAGGCCTCCCTGGTGGTGCAACGGGTTAAGTCTTAGCACTATGAAGCTATCCGCAGCCACTGAAGCAGGAGTTTGATCCCTGGTCAAGGAACTTCCCACAAGGCACAGCAGACCTCTCTTGTCTCGCCTACTGCTCCCCTCAGCAGTGTATTTTAGTAGATCTCCCTGTTCTGCTCCCCACTCTGTCTCTGGTGAATCCTCTCACCACTCCACGCCTCTGGCCTGCACCCCAGTTCTTATATGCATAAATAAATAAGTCTTAAAAAAACCTTTTAATAATCCTCTCTTTTAACCTGTCTCATCATTCACTACAGAACAATGATACAGGAAAACTGAGAAGGATAGTTTAGTGGTAAAGGCATTAATAGAACCCTAGAATTTAGGCAGAGGTAGTGTTTGAGGGCAGAATGAGGAGCATCCCCAAACTGCCTGCTCTAAATGGGTTCTACCATCTACCGCATAGAATCAAACATACTCTAATGTATTAATATCTTCAATAGAAAAGAAGTTTAATACAATTAGTGTTCAAGAATTAGTGTACAATAAAGAAAAATAATATAATTTCCAAATCAAGCACCTAAAATTACCTGTCCCTGATGGGTAAATGCCCAGCTAACCAGGGTTGCCCAAAGCAGGGCAACTGAAACCCAAAAATTTACCCTAATTCTAATGGGCACCTTCTGGTGGGGAGCCATAGGAAAAAGGCAAAGGGGCCAGGCATGTCTGGAAAGAAAAGACAAAATTAAAATCAAGATAAAGGCTTCCATTGTCAGCTCCCACAGGTGTCTCAGCCATGTCTATTTCAAGCATCTCCTTCCAAGTCTTGGTACAAATCCAAGGCCAAGAAATAAGCATGGCTTCTTCAAAAGTCTTTCTGTTCCATGTGCCTCTTCCAGGCTTCATCTCTGTCCCCGTATCCAGCTGTTCCTTCTCAGTCCTTTTCCCATTCTTTTTTCCAGCTGCCCCTCCCTGCTCAGCTCCACCCTTCCTTAGGGTGGGGCAGGGGAACTTATATTTTTACAGTAGGAGAATTAAATGAGCTAAGCTCTGAACTTTTCTGGATATGGCTTTTTTTTTTAAATATATTTTTCCTCAAAAATAAGGAATGAAGAGGCACTGCTGCTCAAGAACTCCAAGCAGGGGCAGTTTTGTTTATCTCTTCTAAGCATAGCAAGTGACCATTGTAACCTGTTTTTTTGTTTGTTTTTGTGTCTATGTTGCTGTTAGTGTGGTAATTTTATTATAAGCCTACAGGTGGTCTCATGGATGATCTTTAGTTCTTGGTGTATGATTCTCAGACTTTAGCATTTATCCATTTGATTGGCAGGGTTTGTTAAACTCACATTGCTAGAATCCACTTCCCACATTTCTGTTCAGCATTCTTAAAGTGGGCCAAGAATTTACATTTTTAACAAGTCTCTAAGTGATGTTCATGCTGCTGGTCCGTGAGTGATACTTTGAGAAGAGCTACTAGAGGCTTATGTCTGTTTTTAGCTTCTGCAAGAAATTCTGGTTGGGTCTATGCAGCTGTTTTTAATGGATTAAACTGTACTATAAAATTAGGTCTAAGGTGAGCCTGTGTTGACCTCTGTTTGACCGAAAGATGCCCTGGGCAATAAGAGACTCCTCCCAGAGTTCCTCAGGATACAGGAGTCACCCACCATTCCTGCACCAGAAGCAGCTTTAAGGGCACAGCCTGAGAGCAATGCCTTAGTGAGACCAGCTGGGTTGAATACACACCTGAACCTAATGAGGGTCTCTATATAAACTTGTGAGCATCAGGGGGGCTGGTGTGGAGAGCTGCCTGTCTCACTGCTGCTCAGGACAAGTCCTGGACGCATGTTTTTTGCCAGTTAAAACTGCCAACTCCCAGTCTGGAGTGGCCCATCTCTTTCTTAGGTGTCCCCTTGCTCTCAGTGCACAGGCGGCCAGTTTTGAATTTCACCAGGGAACTCGTGAAGTTACAAACCAACAGTCTGTTACTCTACATTCCTGTGACTCTCCCAGATGACGCCATTACTATTGGTTTAAAATCCCGTTTTCACCAGCAAGGAGACGGGACATTCTCTTGCCTAACTTGGTTGTCGGCTTACCTAGGAGCAGAAGACATCGGGGACTGTGAAGGTAAGGTGGGTTTGGGAATGTCATGTCTGAAATGTGATAAAAATGTTCTTGGTTCTCTGGAAGGAGGTTGAAGGTCTCTGTTTTTTACAATTTTTAAGTATCCAATCCCATTCTCAGCTTCCTTCTCCCTACACAATAGTCAGGAGGAAGGATCATTTTGCTACAGTGTTAGAGGTGAAACTTTACTATGGGGTCCTATTGGGATTATTTGGTTCTTCTTTGTGTGGGTTTAAGTGGGTAAATTGTTCTCTAGGTTTACTTGCCAGTTGTTGTATGTGTTGCAGCAAGCCTACCTCCTCTTGCATTGCTTACCTTCGGCTTCCTTTTTGTAACTGAAGATTTTTCCTAGTAACTAGACTAGAAAACACAGTGGGTAGAAATTCTTAGTTTGGATCAAGTGGACAGAGAACTCCATGCTGGTAGGTTTATTTTTGTTCTTGGTTGTGGGTGTTTGTGAGCAAAGGATTCCTTAATAAAGTGCAGCTGAGGAGCTTTTGTTTGGGTCTACAAACAAAAAAGCCCTCATTAGGAATAAATTGTTTTTGTCTGACCTTAACCCTTTGCACTCGAGGCTTTTTTTGCGTGGGCTACCAGCCACTCGAGACAATTTCCGCTATATTAGGGAAGTGTTTTAGAGGTACTTTGAAATCATGTTATACTCAAACAAACATATACAAATAATAAAATTTCACCAATTTATTTTTACATTGAATACAACAAAATCTGTTAAATATTACACTGTAATTAGTTTTTGTGTGATATTTAGTCAAACAATCCCCAAGATGCAGCCTTGGTTTGTCAGGACACGTATCACAATGCTAAACTGAGATTAACTAATCTAAGCTAAAAACTGGCTAAGGATGCAGGCCGAGCCTGGTCCATGAAAGTAATTGCAGTAAGAATATCTTATCACACATTGGAAATAAACATACTGACTTCCAAACTGCTGGGGCGCCCTAGCGGCACCACTTGAGTGGACACATTAAACCGCCGGGGGCCATAGCAGCGCTGCTCTAGTGGATGCATTACACCACAGTGCACCAGAGCGGCGCTCGAGTGCAAAGGGTTAATTTTGAAGCTATTGCTCCTCCTGTGAGGGGACTAGGCAAAGATGCATGTGAAGTGATGATAATGGCGACAAAAAAGGCTGCTAGAATCAAGGACACTTTTTCTGTGTTGGTTCTCAATCTCTAGTCACCATTAATAACATTAATACTGATGACCTATAAGCAGATTTGTCAGTTAAAAATTAGGCTCAAAAGAAGAAAGATAATTTAACAACATTGTGGTTCCTGGAATTCATCTTAAGTATTTGCATGTGTGAATGTGTAAGACAATAGAATCCTAAAGATTTCTCAAGAAACTAGCATCATCAAGTGCTGTTATTGCCACTGATAGGTCAGGAAAATAATATGCTCGAGTCACAATATATAAGTTTTAAGGTTGAAAATTCGACCCCCTTTTCTTTCACAAACATAACATTTCATGGATCAACCACTTTTTGTATGTTATTTACAATTTCTAGTTTATGACTTAAAACTCCTTTCCATAAATTAAAATTCTAGAAAACAAGATGGCTTCTATACAGTATACATAATTAAGGAATCTTTAGGGAATCCCCCAAGATTCCTACAGATGGATTAATTTTGATGAAATGTTGAGTGGTGTCAATACGGTGTCTACTATTTATTAGTGTGGAAAGCCAGAAGGATTCCCTACTTGTTCTACTCTTCTGCTTTTCAGAGTTAAATCTGAGAGACCAAATAGTATAGTGTGATTTGTGCTTACTTTCTCCAAACCACAATACAGATTTCTACAAGTGGATCAATCACTACATATTGTACAATTCCTTCCTGACTTCTTGTTCAATAGCTTCTTGATCAGCAGTTCTGGAGTACATAGATACATACTATGTTAAACCCACTGAAACACAACATGAATGGAAACTAGACCCTACATTAAGTGAATTTAAAAATTGATTAGAAAGCATGAACAGGGCCTCCCCGGTGGCGCAGCGGTTAAGCGCTGTGCTGTGGAGCTGTCGGCAGCGGCGACGCGAGTTCGATGCCCAGCCGGGGAGAATCCCACATGGTGCAGCAGACCTCTCCTGCCTCGCCCGCTGCTCCCCTCAGCAGTGTATTTCTTATCTGCCTGTTCTGCTACCCGCTCTGTCTCTGGTGAACCCTCTCGCCTCCCCACACCTCTGGCCTGTACCCCAGCTTGTATGTGTAAATAAAAAAATAAATCTTTAAAAAAAAAAAAAAAAAAAAAGAAAGCATGAACAACAATGATATAACATGGTAATGTAAGCCTCTGTCAGCATGAAATATTAAGCATTGATATGTTTTAAACTAATAAGAAATTGATAGTGCAGTAAGTAGTAATAGCTAATACTTCTTAAGTTATAACATTTATTAACACTTATTAAGTGTGAAATTTTTGTATGATTTTTGTCTTTTTTTCTGTTCAACCTAAGTTAACTTCTAGTGATATTTGTATGTAAGTTGAAGTTAGTATAATACAGAGATTGTGTGTAGCTTGCAAGTCTCACAAGTAGATATGAATGAGGTTTAGAGTATATACTCACACACATAGGTTTTTAAAGTCTCCCTTTCTATATCAGAGACTGCACAGATACATGTATACACAAACACATATATTTACTCAAAATATCTATAATTTTGTAGTTAAATGGCCCAAATCAATGGACTCCAATATTATAACTAGTGTTATTTTAGCTAGTATGCAGGCAGTCTTTAGATAAACCTATAATGATGTAAGTATAGTGTCTTTATCTGCAAGTAACATGGTGAAATATTATTAGTTTTTATGTCTATAAGTTTTACTGCTTTATCTTTGACAAAGTCTGAAATAGTACACTGGTGACATTTTTAAAAATTAGTCTTTCGCATTTAAAGACCACTCAGTATTGTCATCTATCATTGTTCTGGAAATGTCACATTGATTTTATCCTCCTTGCAATAAATGGTAACATCCAAAAAAACAAATAATGGTCTGACACTTCAAAATCAACTGCCAGTCTTGGGTAGAGCAAAAATGAGTAAAAGGGCAATTTTACTTGAAGGACAGGGAAAGAGTGAAAAAGAGAGAGCAGTGCTCTGTCAGATACTGGCAATATTGACAATGGTCCAGAGTAACCCAAATTATAATATTTTGTCTTTTCTATTTAAAAGATGTCATATAAATGGTAAATATCGAGTGTCATATCATAGATCTATTAAATTTTGCAGATCATGGTAAATTTCTTTAAAATAGATTTATGTATAGAACCTTAGTAATGATTGAAAATTGCAAAATCAAGTGTACATGGAAAGCAGATTTCTTCTGGATAACATATTCTGGAATTCTCATGGATCCTGTCAAATTAATGGTGTTTAATCAAAGATGGGATGTCAGAATTATTTGGAATTACATTAAAAGCTCTGCTCGGAATAAAATGAGTAGATTCCTTGTGGGTTCTGAATGAATTGAGAAGTATATTGGAAATGAGCATCAAACATGGAGTCCAGGTCCTTGAATTTTATTGTCGGCTCTTTCAGTGATGGTTGCTAATGTCAGACAGGTAATCTTGTACTTTTTGTAACAAAGATTCTTCATTTGTTAATGGTGCTAAAAATATGGGAGCTATGACCATGCTTACAAAACTTTTAATTCACTGTGTATGGAATTATGGTTCAAGAACTTATATATTATCAAATTCCCTAGGTGTACCTGATAATGAGGTTTAGAAAGCCTGGTTTTAGAATCACAACTGCAGACAAAGAATGGGACGAAGCTATTAAGGACATCAAATGCACTGAGAGCTTTGTATTTTTATTTCTTTGGACATAAACTTCAGGTTGAATAGTAGGCAAGGGAGGTATGTAGAAAAGACATTCATTTTGCTTTGTTTTCTCCTTGTAAATTGTCTAATGTATTTATAAATCCCAGGGGTAGGGTACTATGTAGGATGGAAGGTTGAAGGTGTGGGAGTGTGTATGAGCTGATTGATAACATTGTGAGGGAGCAAGGGGATGGACTCTTTTCTCCCAGAATATCAGGGAATCGTTCATCTACTAAACATATTCTTTTTTCAAAATGTTTTCTTCACCCAAAAGAGAATTCACCATTAAAATTGATACAATACTTTGTAAAAAAACAAAAAGAAAACCAAAACAAAACAAAAAAAAAACATCACCGACAACAAACACGCACACACAAAGAAAAAAACAACAACAACTGTTTAAATACTTACACAAATAGCTCCTAAGGTATTTTGTTTATGTTGGCAATGTAAGAAATTTGTTGACCAGCTATGAGTTCTAACTTTGTAGTCTCCTTTGATTAAACCAATATAAAACACAATCTTCTGTATGTTAATGGAAAAAAATGAGCTATTCAATATTTCTAATGCATTCACTTTTTAACCTATGTAAGTTTTGAAATATATGATCTGATATTTCATACACATAGCTTTATATTCTTATTTAATGATGTATATGTGTCTCTGTGTGTGTGTGTTTGTGTGTGCTAGAATTCACTTAAAATTTTCTGCAACCCTTTGTTTTGAAATCCTTTTTTTCCTCCACATTAACCTCTGATAATTACTGGCCAGTTCTCAGTCATTATAGTTTTATCTTTTGTGAATTTCACATAAGTGGAAGAAAGTATTCTATCTTTGTGTTTGCATGTTCATTTACTATAATGTTTAAAAGATTTAAGACTTGTATCAATAGTCTCACATATAAGTTTATTGCTTGTGATTGCTAAGTATTCCATTTAACAAATCTAACATTTTGGTAACCTATTCAACAGTTGATAGGCTGATTTTTTTTTTCCCAGTTCTTGGCTATTGTAAGCGAGTGTTATTATAATTTAGTATACATTTTTTGTATGGACATATATTTTCATTTATCTTGAAAAATACCTAGGAATTGGATTGTTGAATCATACAATATTTACTTTCATGAGAAATTACCAAGCAGTTTGCTAAAGTGACTTTGAGTTTTGCATTTTTGCAGCCTTACAAACAATTGGTATTTTCTACCTTTTTAAAATTGTTCCTTGTAATGATTGTAGAATGTATCACATTAAGGTTTTTATTTACACTTCTTTAGTGACTAAAGGTGTTAAGTATATTTCGGTTTAGATATTTGCCAGTGACATCTTTCCTTTGTAGAGATGTTTATTAAAATATTTGCTCAATCTCTCTTCAAAGAATCATCCTGTCCACTTATTTTTGAATTGTAAGAATAAACCATAAATTCTGAATACAAGTCCTTAATGTAATATACATTTTGTAGGTATCTTCAATGTGGCTTAGCTTTGCCTTTTTAGTATCATTTGAATAACAAACTGTGTAAGTTGAAAACTTCCAATTTATCTTTTCCTAAATTAGATATTTTGCTAAATCTGGTAAGATTTTTAACTTTATAAAAATGAAGTATAATTTATTTTTAGTGCATATATTAGAAAAGAAAAATTGGAAATAAATAAGGTAAGCTTCAACCTCAAGAAATTTACATAAGAAAAACAGGAAAAAAACAAAATAGGGAATAAATAGTAAAAATAAGAGCATCACTAATAAAAGAGATATTCATTGCACTATAGAGTCTTAAGAATATATAAGGCAGTTCTGTAAACAGACTAATAAAATACATAAACTTCAGGCAAAACAAATTATACAGGAACAAAACCCTAAGTAGCTTATTTCCGGAATTAGAAAGGAGACATCACTATAGGTCCTGTGTACAATTAACATATATAAGAAGACATTATTTACTTTAATAAATTTGAAAATGTTGGAGAAATTAATTACTAAAGCTTACTCAGGGAGAAATAGAATACTAAGTAATCTGATAATTATTAAAGAAATGGAATTTAAATTTACAATTAAAAATAATTCCATAACGAAAAGAACAAAAACAAAAGCTTTTGAGTATAGTCGCATCATCCTTACATTGCATTAAGCATTTAAGGTTTAAAAATATCCCTATTAATGCCAATTCTAGCATATAGGAAGTATAAGATGTACTACACAAAATAGTTTTGCAGGCTATCCTAAGCTTGATACCAAAATTCTGTAAGAATTTATAAAGCAGCAAAGCTAGATCAATATTTCTCATGAATACAAATGAAGACAAATCATTAAAACTTTTAGAAAACTACATAAAATAATTTATAAAATAAGCAAGCAAAACACTAAGAAACCAACACTAATAAAATTTTGGAGAAACAGCATTTTCTATGAAAGTGAGAAATGGGTAAGAATAGTAGTTGCTGCCATCACTTCTATTCAATATTATTTTGAAAGTCTGAGGTAGTAAAACAAAATATGCATGCACACATGTCTGTGTTCCTTTATGTGATGGTGAGTCAGGTGTGGTCACAAGAAGGAGCATAGGAGAGACTAAATAAAACACTTTTTTATTCCAGTTATAGATCTTATAAACAGGAGACATGATATGCCAGGCAGGTTCATATGGAGAAGGACCAGCATCAGTCCGGAGATAGAAAGAGCAAGACCCAGTCAGTAGAGATCTGAGTCGTCACCTATGTTAGAATTTCTGCAGGAAGGCAAACAGCTTTGTGTGGCTTCTTTGAATTCTTGCAGCAGGCTCTATAAGGGTGGTCCATGGTAGCCTAGTAACTGGACCTGTGATGGTTAAGGCAAAAGCATATTGCTTTTTAGGGTATATGGCCACAGTGACTGAAGGGATGGGGTTCATTTGCATATCAAAAGAATGCTCCTAGCTAAGCTCTTTGCCAAGTCTAAAAATTGACTAGCTTGGAAAAGGCAGATCCTCCTTAGAAGGAAAAGTTTTTAAGATTTCAAAACATTATAATAAACAGAAAATAAAAATTACAAACTATGTATTATGTGTATGTGAATCTATACATACAAATGAATTAGAAATGATATATAGGAAAGCAAAAGAAGAAACACTTCTTATTTGTAGATGATATATACAAAAATTCCAAAAATATCACTAAACAATTACACATAAGGGAGTTTACCAAGCTTATTAATATTCAAAAATTATATTTTATAATTGCAACAAACAACATAATGCAACTTTTAAAATAGCATTATTTAAAACTATAAACAGGAAATTCTTAGAAATAAGTATAATAAATCATGTGTTAGACCTCTATACAGATAAGCAAAAAATATTGGGAGATGTACACATTAATCTGGAGAGTAACAGAAAAGCATTCTATTTTTTGGATTGGAAAATACAACATTTTAGTGATGTCAGTTTTCCTTAATTTATAAACATTAAAGAAAATCCCAATCTTTTACTAGTATTATTGTCAGATGGCATTTAATAGTGTTTCAATTTTTTTGAACATATAAATGCATATGCAAACTGAAGAACAGCTAAGGCATTCTTGATAAAACAAAGTGGTTGGACTTACAGTATCAAAAACCAGATCTTATTATAAATTCTCAGTCATAGATTTGCTCAAAAGTAACTCAACAGACCAATAGAACAAAATAGGCAGCTTGGGGTGACCCATCCATTGTCTACACGATGTTTGACTTCTGAAAAAGAACTTTGGCTCGATTCCTGTTCTATATCCCTAAATAAGAAAAAGTAGTCTATATTATTTAGGAGTACATAATTACCTGGTAAAAGTATAAGTAAATGTAGGGGATTTGAAATAATAATAATGACTTCTGGATGGAGAAATGTGTATGCAAAGGGGAGACTTCTGGGTTATAGATATTAGTCTATTTTGTCCAGGGTGATGATTATCGGGAAATAAATTTTTCAAAAAATCAAACTCTAGGGCCTCCCTGGTGGTGCAACGGGTTAGGCACTGAGCTGTAGAGTTGTCGGCAGCAGCGACATGAGTTCGATGCCTGGCCAGGGTGATTCCCACATGGCACGGCAGACCTCTCCTGCCTCTCCCATTGCTCCCCTCAGCGGTATATTTCCGTCTCTCTGCCTGTTCTGCTCCCCACTCTCTCTCTGGTGAGCCCTCTCTCTGCCCTACGCCTCAGGCCTGTACCCCAGCTTGTATGCATAAATAAATCTTAAAAAAAAATCAAACTCTACATTAATGTTCCATGACATTTTCCATATTTAAGGGAAATATGCATTTCTATGTTATACATTTCCACAAGTATATATAACTATAAATTATAAAATTAATGTACAAAAAGTCAAAATCCGGAGAGAACTATATAGGAATTCCAACTCCTCTAATTTTGCTTGTATATCCTTACACAAGGGCTTAATCACCCTTAATGCCAAGTGTCTTATTATTTGAAATGGTCATTACTTCTATTTGCACTGTTGTTAAGAGGTTTCAAGATGCGTAGCTATACAGGGATGCTGTAGCAAATGGTTACTGACTGGGACTGCCAGACAATGTCTGAAGAACTTCACATGTATTAACTCTTTTAACCCTCACATTTAGCCTTTCCAACAGTTACTAGTATTACGGAATTTCCCTACAGTTATGATCAGTTTATTTGTAACATAAATTCTGTGAGGGCCAAGCTCTAGCTTGTTTTCTATTAAGTTGAGTACCTGGATGAGCATGTTTAAATTTTGACCTCAGGATAACCTTATAACCAATGACAGACACAGGTCACCGTAAACTGTCTGCCCAGGCTCACCATTTGTTTTTCAAGACAGAGCAATTATACTTAAATTGAAGGAAGGAGGATTCTTCAGGAATGGCATAAGATGAATGCAGTTTTACTCTCTTGCTACCTCATAAATTCCTCCAAAAAACACAGGGTTTTTGTTGGAATGAAATTCTAATTGGAGCCTTTCAGTCCTTGTAGAACTTGTGGATTGAACTTATGTCCATATACTGAGAAAGGGATTACAGATCTTCTATAGCAGGCAAGAAAATGACATGTTTGCTTTTGAGAAGGTAGAAGCACGAAGATAGAAATCAGAGAGAGAAATTGAGGTGAAGATGGAAAGAAAGAGGTAGAATTTACAACTTTTCATTAAAGTAATTGAGGTTCACATGCTCAGGTTATTCATAAAAAATCTAAAATTAGCTCTTCTAAAATTTTTATTTTCTCTGTAGTAGGCTTTAGGAAGTAACAGATGGAAGAATGCAGGATACCAGACCCACCTTCTGCAGCACTAAGAATTTCCTTGGAGGTCACACAAAACACTTAGCTTGGAGCTCCCAGGATTATTGATGGCAGCAGCCAGCAGAATAAAAATTCCATAGGTAGGCAGTAAATATTTGAAAAGACCTTTCAGTTTGGGGAATGGTTTATATTGTTGCTTAAAAATGTAGTTTGAGAGCCGTGGGAGCCTACGATTGGGTGCGGCATGTTTTACAAATGATACCCATTTGTCCTGAGCAAGAAACATTCCACCCTGTAAATGTCAGTTTCACAGTGACCAGATATGATGAATGAGTCCTCTGGTTCCTATTAATATGGAGGTCACACATTTAGAAAAAAATTAGAGACCATTGCAAAATTAATTCTCCCTCTTGGTGTGGCTAAAATGATGGGAAAGGAAATGGGGAGAGCAAGTTTGCAAAAATATATGAAACATCAAGTTTCCTTCAGAATGTCTCTCTGAGCCTCCAACTTCATAAAGGAATTATCTTAATCATATTGGGAAAAAAAAAAAGAGCAAGTGCTTGAAATACGATCTCAGATGGAAACTCCGACACAGGGAAGTATAGCATAAATTTCTAGGCACTCAAGCTTGGGATATTGCAGGCATGATTCCATAGCTCAACCCCTGAAAGGAATAATAATTACTATTTGGCTATTTGTCAAGGTGAGGGTTCCACTGGAGGGAACGTCTTATTCAATTTGGGAGCTGAAATTACACAACTGGTGAGATATTAAATAACAGCAGAAAGCTGAAAAGAGAAGGGAGGCAAGCAAGTAGCTGAATTGTGAGGAATAAGTAGATATAAAGTGAGAGGCAGACCAAAAGGAGAGAGTGGTGGGCTTCTCCGATGCTAATTTTGGACTTAATCTGATTATATTCAAATTCACAGGAATTTTAGTAATCCATTTATGTGACTGTTAATGACAAATGATGTCACTTTGCAATTAGCAGGTGTGGTAAATTGATTAATCAACCCACAAATATTTATTAAGACCCTAATATATTCAAAGTGAGTGCCAAGTGTTGTAGAGAATATAGCAATTATAAATTATAGTCCTTATCTTGCAATTTACATGAGGAATAGGACTATACGCTCAGAATCTAGCAATACAAAACAAAATTTGACACATCACAAATGAATGGTACTATATATGCCATAGAATTTCAGAGAGAGGAGTCAACCCTTCTAGGGAAGAAATAATGTAGGGAAAAGGAGGAAGGAACACAGACTGATACTGCATATTTTAGCTTCAAGGATCAATTTATGTTCCTTTTTTGAACATAAACTTAGCAAACATATATAATAGATGCTTGTAACATTCAAGAAAGGTCACTAGACATTAGACAGACAAAACAAGTTGTCTCTACTATTGCATTTTTATTATTTGAAATTAGGTAAAGCATTTCCATTGCTTGATTAGACAGGGTGAGATACCAGCTTCTGCCTTTTGACAAGAATCTGCATATTCCCTGGGGAAAAATCACCCTGTGTATCCTGACGTTAAATATAAGAGTAAACTAAGAAATGAACACTTTACAGCAATTATTGTTAAATATTAAAGGGTTTTATTTGAAAATCAGTGGGTGATTGTTGGGGCTAGCATTTAATCTCTGGTGTACTTAACAGAAAGACTGACTCATATATGAGTTATTGCAAAAATATTTAGGCACCATCATGCTTTATGAAGGAAGCCTCTGAAGCCTGTGGGTAAGGGTTAGAGCAAGGACAGACACTTTTTCTTGACAAAGGTATTAAGGTATCTGTTATAACCTCCTGACCATCAAATTACTCTCTGTTTGTCATACCATTTTAAATTTACATGGTACCAGGGCCTTAAATGTCAGGATTCCTGTTATAACTTAGACTCTAGTGTCTTTAATTAATGCTTCATGTTCTTGTTATGGTTATTTAGAATTTGCTGTGATCCCTAGAGCCATAAATTTCTTTTACAGGTCTTTGCGGTATGAACTTTAACAAAACAGCTATAAAGGGGTAATAGGCAGGGGCAGTATATCACAGAGTTGCAGTCGCAAGATGGAAAGAAGGAGGGAATATTTTGCAAACAGATTAAAAGATTTTGTTTTTGTTGAGGGGTTTGGGACTAGAACAAATTGTACATAAAAGTTAGGTAAGAAAGCAGGATCTTCTATAATGTTTTGAGTATAGGTTCCCACTTATCACAAGATAATTTCATTTGAATCTTGTTAAATTCAAATTAATTTGATTCAAATGAGCACAGTTTCTTTGAGTGCCTACTGTGTGTCCACTATTTTCCTGCTGCTATGGGAGTTACACAGAAAGGAAAAAGCAAGCTCTTGTCCCATTTATCTTTAAAAACTAGGTTTGGAGGCAAGGTTAGCATATATGAAGCAATTACAGACCATTACCAGACAGAACATAAATCTGCCAAAGTGCACACAATAGTCTGTGAATTTTGAGTACTAGTGCATCTCATGGGAAAAAATCAGTGGGAACTAGAATTGCCATGGGATCCACCATAAAGTAGAAACGTGAAGTGTTTCTTGTAAAATGGATGGCCATTGGAATGTGGAAACACAGGGGAAGGCCATTTCAGAAGAAATCACATATGTGGAATAAAAAGTATGCATGGTACAGTAGATACGAACAAGTTTCTGGACATAGAAGGATGTGGTTTTGAATTACTTATTGTACCATTTGTCTAAGGAAGAGAAGACTAGTTGAACCAAAATTTACTGTTTGATATCTGGAGCATGCATATTTTAGATGTTTCAAGAATTGTTTAAAATGATTGAAAGAGAAATGAAGATCTCCTCTGAAGGGTATTTTATGTAAGGTTGGACAACCAATTAATATGCTAATGTGTTTTTTTGAATTACATGATAGTTCTTCTTTGAACTTCGATAGCTCTCCATTTCCATATTGATTTTGAACATCAAAATCCTTCAATAGAGTGAAAAAGGGAAATAACAACTTTTGGATTATTTCATGAGATAGGTGCACAGAGCTGTACTGATCGTTGGCTTTGATTATTTTCTTAGTCTAGCAATGTTTAGTGCAATGGTAAAAAGAGACAAGATATGGCAATGGAACTTTAGCATATCAAGAATTATTTTAGAGATGACAGCGTCCATAGCCCATAATAAATACAATGTACTTATTACAATTAAAATTATTGCAAGTAGGCCTCCCTGGTGGCGCAGCGGTTGAACACTGTGCTGTGCTGTGGAGCTGTCGGCAGCAGCGACACGAGTTCGACGCCCAGCCAGGGAGAATCCCACATGGTGCGGCAGACCTCTCCTGTCTTGCCCACCGCTCTCCTCAGCAGTGTATTTCTGATGTGCCTGTTCTGCTCCCCACTCTGTTTCTGGTGAAGCCTCTCGCCACCCCACACCTCTGGCCTGTACCCCAGCTTGTATGCATAAAAAAATTACAAGTATTTATCTGATGTATTACAATTATTTGAGATGTCTTAGATATTAAAATCAAGTTGCATTTATTCTGTAATTATTTGTTAAATGTTATAGTAAGGTCAGGGCAGGTAAAGTTATGCTACAGTAAAAACCGTAAAAAGCACAGTACCTTAATATACCACATATTTACTTTTTCATCAAGTTACATATCCATTCTACGTACAGTGTTTTGTTCAAATTGCCCTTGTTTCAGAAATAATATTACCAGAGACTGTACAATCTGGAAGGTCTTTGAGTTTCTTGGCAGGGGAGGGAAACATGGCAAATTACACACAGATTTATAAAGACTGTTTCTTCAAAATGGCCATTTAATTCTAATCATGTGGCCATGCCTAACTTTTGGTTTGTTGGTAATGGTGGTGGAACAATGGTGGGGGCGGGGGATTGATGTCACACTAATATGAGGCAGGGAAGAAGAGAAATGGAAATACAGATTAACATTAACTACAAAAGTTAATGCTGAAATTTCCAAAGACAAAGACACACAGAGCCTTTGACCATATTTTTTCATATTTGTTAAGGAACATAGCCAGTAAATATGTAAAAAATAATGCATCTGATATTGGTATATGCCATAAAGAAAAAAAATAGTGCAATGAACAATAAAATCATGAGGAAAGGGAATGCCTTAACTATTTTGGTTAAAAAATAACTGTGATGTTGCAAATAACATCAAATGAAATGATTAAGAGTAAATTGTACAAAAATTCTACCAAAATAGCACATTGGGCATGGAGAACAGTGAGGAAGCAATCTCAAATTAAGAATGAGATGACACAAGTTTTTGTAGACAAATAAAAATATTTGCTTTCATTATATCTGTACAGTTTGCATCTAGAAATAAGATCTGATGTATACTTCGAGGGGTGCATTTTATTGTTACGTGGTGAATTGATGGTTAGAAGAACAAACAGAAAAAGGGAGTCTAACACGTGTCTAGAGCTAGAACTTGGAGTCGGTACTGAGAAGCAGATGTATTAGAGCGAACAGACAGGGTTTTACACGGGGCATTTTACGGGTGAAAAGCATCATGTTTACTCTCAGGTTCAACATGTGAACTACTGGCTAGCAGATGATCTTACTTATGAAGGATAGAAATGAGGGGATGTGTAGACGGGATGCAGTAGTTGAGTGAAGATTTTAGAGTTGTTTCACATGTACTAGGCTATGATAAATGTTTGCTATCCAAGTTGAACTGTGGAGTCTCAATTTGGAGTTGAGAGAATATTACAATACTAGAATGTGGAAAAAATGCCATGATTAGAAGCACAAGTTGTCCTTCTCTTTGACTATATTATAATATTATTCTCCTTTAGACTTACACTGTTATTAGATAATTTTCATTTCAATTTATTCCTTTGAATAAGACTAGAGAAGACCATCAACAAAATGGTAAATTTTTATCATATATTAGTAAGTATGTTAACAATTTTTAATTGGAGTTTTAATTTTTGTTTAACTGGATAAAAAATCTATTCATTTGAAAAGCAATCTAAAATATAAACATACAGAAGAGTAGATAATGAACATGGGGAAGGTTATGTCACAATATCATTAGCAAGAAGTTAAGTGATCCAATCAAGCTAATCAGATTGTGATGTAAAAGACTAAATTCAGCAGGAAGGTATAACATTCAAAGGTATTAAACCTGTAAATATATGTAAAACTAGACATTTATAATGGGAAAGGATGAATGCAACACTCTGGAAGATATCATGATAATAAATAGAATGCAGAAACTTACAGTGAGAGCTTAGAAGACGAACCTAACATAACACATATATCTAAGTGACATATGTGGAAAACAGGGCACCTCAAACCTAAGCTTTTCACTGTTTCCTGGCACATACTGAGCATTTAAAACTTTTGTCACCTTAATGAATTGATTTTTTTATCATTAGTTTGATATTCCTATTTGCTATTTGACATATTCCTGTTTTATTAGTTTTGCAGTTTACCTTATCTGATAATATAGCCACTCCAATTATCTTTGCTTCATTTGTTACATATTCCCATTCTTTAAATACTTACCTGCTTATAATAATATGTTTGACATAAATTTCTTTTGACATAAGATTATTATATACAGCATTGAGGTGAATAACCTTTAAATCCATCTTGTCAATTTCTTGTTTTTTAAACAAATTTCTACTTTATTGTACCGATAAATTGGGGAAGAAGTGGGTTGCTCGATTTTTTTACTTTCTATATTCTAACTTTCTTTTGCGTTCAATAGCTTACCCAAATTATAACAGGGACCCCATTTTCCCTTGATAAGACTCTTCATTTTCTAAAGCTGTCATTTAATTGCAGGGAAATTTATTATTATATTTAATTGAGGTACTATTGGGAGACCCCTATCAGGTATTATCTCAGTGGTATATCCACCACCAATTCACCTGTATTCCACCACTTAGACCATTGTACTTCCTTCGATCATTGTTCTTACCCCTTCACTACTCCTCCCCACCTTGGTGCTTCAATTCTGTAATCAGTTATCAAGGGTAAGTTTTAAAACTTGTCTTTATCTTACTCTTAGTTTACTTTATGTTCCACACGTTAGTGACACCATCCAGCATATTTTACTCCTTCTAACTTATTATACCCAGCATTATCACTTCAAGCTCCATCCATGTTGCTGTAAATGGTCCAAGTTTATATTTTTGATTGCCTAATAATCCATTTGTGTGTATGCACCACATCAATTTATTTTTTAATGCTGTTTTTTTTAAAAGATTGATTTGTTTATGCATACTAGCTGGGGTACAGGCCAGAGGTGTGGGGCGGCGAGAGGGTTCACCAGAGACAGAGTGGGGAGCAGAACAGGCAGATCAGAAATACACTGCTGAGGGGAGCAGTGGGCAAGGCAGGAAAGGTTTGCCGCGCCATGTGGGATTCTCCCCAAGCAGGCATCGAATTTGCGTCGCTGCTGCGACAGCTCCACAGCGCAGTGCTTAACTGCTGCGCCACCGGGGAGGCCCTTTAAATGCTGTGTTTAGACAATTTACATTGAATGAAATTGTTGCTATATTAGGACTAAGACCACAGTATCATTATGTTTTGTTTGTTCTGTTCCTCTGCTTCAGTGTCTTGCTATGGGTTAATTGAGCATGTTTTATATTATTTTGATTTAGAAATAGTGTTTTTGAGTATATCTTAGTTAAAAGAAACTACTGTAGGTAGTTTTAACTAAAGAAAAGACTATGTTCTTTAGAAATAACAATATACATATGTAACTTATCAGTTAGGTTGTTTTCATTTGCTCTCTCTTTATAATATAATTGTCTTAAATGTTACTTTTTCATAGAGTTAGAAAAACATCAGATAACTCTCTCTAAATATATATGTGTATATATATAGATAGGTAGGTAGGTAGATAAATAGATGGATTTCCTGTTCATGGTCACATAATACAGAAAACTGAAAATGAAAATAAGTTTATTATTTTCCCTAAATTATTTAACCAATATGATGTTCTTCATCTTCTGTTGCTTTCTGCTTGAAAGACTTTCTTTGTTCATTCTTTTAGAGACGGATTGCTGGAATAGTTTTCCTTCATCTGAGAATGTCTATTTCATCTTTTTTTAAAAAAAATATTTTAGCTGGTTATAGAAGTCAAATGAATAATTTTTAAGTTGATAGCTTGCGACTCCCCCCGACCCCAAACTTTAAGAAGCTGTGCAACTGTTTCCTAGCACTTATTTCTGATGAGAAATCTTCTATCATTTGAAGTGTACTCTAAAGCTGTAGTTCGTAGTTGGGACCAATGTACCCTCAAGGGTACATTTGATAATGTCTGTTCCCATTTTTCACTGTCACAACTGAGGGTGATTATGACGTGTATCTTGGCCTGAGTAGAGACTAAGTATGCTGATAAATATCCTAAAATACAGCCTCCCACAAAAAGAAATTATCTAGCCTAAATTAATCAGTAATGTAGATTTTGAGAAACTGTGTCCACTATAGACATTGTTATTTTTCTCTGGTTGTGTTCAAGTATTTTTTGTCTTTTTCAGAAGCTTATCCATGCTGTATCTAATCTTGGATTTTTTGACTTTATCTTGTCTGAATATACACTCAACTCCTTGAATCCATAGATTTACAATTTTTTTTTACCAATTCAGGAAGTTTTAGTCATTATTTCACCAAATATCATTTTAGTACAATTTTGGCTTTACTTTTGTGACTCCATAACATGAATGTTAACTCTTTCAGTTTCTCCAAAGATCGAAGTATTAGATTTAGAATTATATTAAATGTTATCGAGTGACCCAGTACTTCTATGCATGTGTTTATAAACAGACATATATAAAAATGTTCATAGCTGATATTTACAACATCCTTAACTATATTTAATATGATTGTCTATCAGTAGTTGAAAGGCTTTGTTAGTCATAAAAATAATTTAGAGTAGGGAGAATAAACATCCTAGAACTGTCCATATACATACATACATTCCAAACCTAAATGGTTCTCATGAATATACTAAGCAAAGAGCCGGATACAAATTTATAAATATGAACCCTCTCACGGCCCCATGCCTCTGGCCTGCACCCCAGCTTGTAAGCATAAAATAAAAAAAAAAATTAAATAGGGCCTCCCTGGTGGTGCCAAAGTTAAGTGCTGTGCTGTGGAGCTGTTGGCAGCAGTGACGTGAGTTTGATGCCCAGCTGGAGAGAATCCCACATGGCATGGCAGGCCTCTACTGCCTCTCCCTCTGCTTCCCTCAGCAGTGTATTTTTGTCGATCTGCCTGTTCTGCTCCCCACTCTGTCTCTGGTGAACACACTTGCTGCCCCATGCCTCTGGCCTGTACCCCAGCTTGTATGCATAAATAAATAAATCTTTAAAAAAAATAAAAAAAACAAAATTATAAATATGAATTACTGATACTATACATATAATGAAAAATATATAATTTTAAAAAATGGTGAAAAGTGAGCTACAATGTTAAAAATCATACTAGTAGAGGGGATAAATTAAGAGAGGTTTTTGGGGACATTCTCCAGTGACAGTCGTATTCCATTTCCTCTCCTGGCTTGTGGCTTCATAATCATTCATGTGCATATTAATGCTTTTTTCTGCATTTTTTCATTATATGTTTTATTGTAATTTTATTGAGGGTATTAGAAAGAGAAGGGTAACGAAGAGGAGGAGAAGTTTTGAACCAAGAATGTTTAGACTCAAACAAGAGAAGAAAAAAAATTAAAGGTAAAGATGGTCAGTAAATGAAAAGTGTTTGATGCCACAAAATTGAGGGAAGAATTTATTTCAAAAAAGAAATGATAGTCAATGCTCTATTTAATGATACAAATAGGTTAGAAATTAACTTTTGGAACTCTCAAGAGTTCTTTCCAGGGGATTGTGGGTACGAAACCCTGATTACAAAGAACTAAGAAGGGGGAAGTAGAGGTGAGGAACTATAAACAGAGAAATAAAAAAACAAAACAAAACATTAAGTTGATTGTGTAATAAGTGGGGATGTAGTGAAAAAAGTAGAATAGACCAGATATGAATTTTATCTTAATGAGGTTAAGTGATGCTTATATACCAATACTAGTCATTTAATATAATAAATAAAATGCTGATATTACAGAGATGCATTCTGGAACTTGTGAGAGGGAGTGGCTATATAGTGGACATATGTACTTGTCATTAGAAGAGAAATAAATTTTCCATTACAGAAAAAAAGTCAGATTATGAGAATCTAGATTTAGATATGGGATATATTTGCTAGTGAAAAGATGAGTTATTTCTCAATTAATTGAATTTCCTGAACGCAGTATGATATGAAGTCAGCAGATGAGTCAGAGGAAGATGAAGGGTTTGAAGAGAAAGAAAATAGAATGAAATAGTTACCTTGGTATGTGGGCAAGTGTATGTTCTTGAGAAATTTATAAGTATTGTCTTGACAGTATTGAATGCTCATTTGAGATTTGTGGCCATCCCAGAGTCTATTTGATTAATGAATCTAAGAAATTGTTCAAGGACTACAAACATGGAAAATTAATGGCAAACGACTGTGGTTATTAATTGTGGCTTTAAATGCTTGAATATAGTGGATATATGGAAACTATTTAATTACCATTCAATTACTAAGCTTCATGTAGGCCAGCAGAGCACAAAGTAGAATTTTCTGTCTAAATTACTTTTTAGTCTCAAAGGAGATTGTGGTATAGGCAAATTAATAATTTACTCATCTGTACATTCATTGAAGTATGTATAGGATCACTACTGTACACCAGTCATGGAGGTGGATACACTAGTGAGTAAAAGTAGACATAATTTTTTCTGGCTTCCTGAATCATCTGTTTTAGCGGAAAACTCAATGTTGAGTGATACACTTTCTTTTTTCCTGTGGCAATTTATAAAATTACTCTCAAATACTCTCTGCAAATTAGATTCTTTTTTTAATATATATTTTTATTATTATTTGTGTCTTTTACATTTTGTATTCCCCTTAGATTCTTAAAGTGAACAATGATATTAGTGTGATTTTCTTCCTCAGCAACTATATTTTTGGCATAGGATTTTTTTAAAAAAGTAAAAGGTAAATGGATCACAAGTAATTATTTGGAAATAAGGAAATATGGAAATCATAAAGGAGTAAACAAGATCACACACTGTGTTACCAGGAGGATTAGTGTTCAAGAGGCAAAGAAGTGCATCCATCTTTAGATTTAATTTTAAATTTTAGTATAAAAGAAGCTTATCTCTTCATTTTTCTTATAAATTTAAAATCAGTAGGAAATTATAAAGTGATTCAGGAAAACAGACTAGTTTGTAGAATTGATATTGCAGTTTATTTAGGATCAAATCTCTAATATTGACTTTTGTTTATAGGAAATATGTTCAACTTCAATAAAGATAATAAATGGGAGAAAATAATGATTTATACCAATAGGAAAACACTATACTGGAAAAAAGATGCATGTCTCAAATACTATCCATTATGAAAAAAAAAATACCCCTGTTTTGTCATTCACAATGAAGATTTTCTAAACAAGAATATTGAGAAGACTAACTGCAATGATCAGCAATCCATTTTATTGCCATCAGTAGTAAAATGAAAATTCAGTGGCCAGTATATTTAAAAATACACTATGAAACTAGATTAGGATCTTAGTTTAATCTAGTAAATTGGCAAATCTGACAAATTAGGTGTTTGTTGGCTATATCTGTCCCTATTCTTGAGAGAAATCAGTTACTACTGCAAGATAATACTATGAGTACTGGTCTTTCAATGAAAATATATTGATTTGATACATGATTAATACTAGTTCTTGGGTGAAACAAAGATGAAGATAATCGCTGTATGAAATTTGCTTGCAACCTAGTGGAGAAGAAAGAAATTAATGTAAACACCCTGGATATATAAGATATGGATTTATCTTAATATTCAGTGAAGGAAATAGGTTCAAAAGGGTAGAATAAATAATCCAGAAAAGTAGAAGGTGAAGACTGGGAAATTAATGGATTAATTGTATTACTGACCACCAAGAAAGGGATGGGTAAGCATTTTCCTGTTATTCTGATATTCCTATGACTGTAATGAAAAAACATGGAAAATAAGTAGTTATTTTTATTTTTAAAATATTGCAAATATTATGGACAGTGTTTGGGGGGAAAATTTCATACATATATGCCAAAGCAAAGATCATGATACAGGATACAGTTATTTACGTATAACCCATCTTCATAAAAAATCAAAGCATGACCAATATCATTTCATCTGGACCCTTACACAAATCTTAGAAATGTTCTCATTGATGAGAATTTAGTAAGGCACATGTTAAATATTAAGAATGTGCTTTGCCAGTATGTGCTTTTGTGTAATATTCAATATGTATAGAAATCTAAAAAGACTGGTAGCTGTATCACCATTTTACAGTCAAGAAGTATTTACAGTTCTTTGTTAAGGCAGTTGCTTCAGCTTTGTTCCGTCAGATGTCACTGGACATTCCCTTACCTTGTGCCCATACAGGAAAATGGGAATACTTCAGTTTGGGGATATATTGGGGGATTTAAAAAAAATTATATGACCCTCAGGTGCCAGTTGCTGTTTGAGGGTGATAATAAATTATTGGTTGGATATTGTTTTGTGTGACCTGGTCTTGTTGACATATGGGCTTCATCATTGTAAAATCACAAAGAGAACCAAATATACAACTGGGGAACTCCAATTATTAGTTCCTGAAGGCTGTTTTCCTATGGACATTCTATTTATCTAAAGAAGAGCTCTTCAACATTTAGCCTTGCAGAAGAAATCACTGCTGCTGAACAGCGAAAGACTCTCACTAATCATTCTGTATTTTCCTATTATAACTCTGTTTCAGTATAGAAACTTTTCAACCTTCATTTCTTTGGGGTACCCAAGAGAATGGAGGCAATCTGTGTGACTTTTCTAGAACAGACTTCTTATCTACTATGAGGTTTTGAAAGGGCAACTGCTTAACTACTTGGAGAGATGGCAGGGATGAAATATCTTGTGTAACATATATTTAATTCTTCTACTTTTAGTCCCATATCTCTCATTGACTGTTTAAGTGATTGGGCCTTCCCACTCCTGATTTATTTCTGTGTGGACTTATTTTGGAAATATTTTTCTTTCTCTATAGACTTTACCATTATGTGTCCTGGAAAACCTATCAACAATGAGTCATGCTTTTCCATTTTCCAAAATTTAGTTGACATCTCATCTACTTTATTCATTTTGTTCTGTAATATTACATTTTAATATGTCTATAATTATCATAGTTTAGCTTGATTTCATTAGGAATAAATTCATGTAATTTGTCTTTCGATAAATTTACTGTTGCATAACTGCTATTTCTTTTAAAGTTACAAATCTACAATTTTCCCCAATGTTTCTTTAAAGATTCAGAAAATTTTATAAAATGATGTTGTATAGTCTAATATTTCTCATAGAAGAATTACAGGATAGGATCCATTGGAAATTTTGTATAGAGGGGTATTAAGCATTTGATACAATTTCACATAGAATATTGCACATTCAATACATTAATAAGCACTATATCTACACTATCTGCTGACTTTGAGTATACATGAGTGAAAAAAGAAACTTCATGTATTAGAGAAATTTAAGATGGACAGGTTTAGGAGTTAGGAATAGTAGGTAAAAGTAAAAAATAGTGGGCCTCTCTGGTTGGGCGCTGGGCTGCTGGGCTGTGGAGCTGTCGGCAGTGGCAATGCGGGTTCGACGCCCGGCCGGGGAGAGTCCCACATGTGCGCCTCGCCTGCTGCTCCCCTCAGCAGTGTATTTCTGATCTGCCCATTCTGCTCCCCCACTCTGTCTCTGGTGAACCCTCGCGCCGCCCCACGCCTCTGGCCTGTACCCCAGCTGTATGTATAAATAAATAAATCTAAAAAATAAAAAAGGTAACAATAGTGGAGTTTCAGGGTAAAGTGAGGTAATCAATTTCTTATAGGTTAGGCTAAACGTTGGTTTTATTCTTTATACAACAGAAAACAATGAGCAAGAGAGCAATGACTTAAGATAACTCAGATAAATGCAGTAATGGAGAATGAATTGTATCAGATTGGAATGGATTGGAGTTGACAAGAAAGAACACATTAGGCCATTATAATGGCCTATGTGACAGATGATTGGGATTTAAAAAGAAATGGTAGGAAAAAAGACAGTAGAAAAATAACTTATATTTAGGAATCTTACAGAATTTAGTGTGGATTGGGCATGAGGAATGAAGAAAATAAATTCCCCAGAAATGACTATTAATTCTTTGTATTTGAGAATAATACCATTTTATGAAATGGAGGAAGATCAAAAGTTTTGGGATGGATGTCAACAAGAATGTAAAAAATATTATTACCTGGAACATATTAAATTTATGGTTACCTTGAGATAATCTCACAGTGTTGAGGGAAGGTATTTCGACTTTTAATTCTGAGGAAAGATAGTTTAAGTTGGAGACATAAGAACATATAAAACACTCAAATATTTGGAAGTTGATTAGATTTTCTGGAAGGATAGAAGAAGAGGTACAGGGTAGTTGGATTGCTTAAATGTTTCTAAGAAGATGCAGGAAGAAAAGAGGACTACATTTTTTGAGTTCTGGTGGGCAAATAGTGACCAAAAAAGAATGTTGAAAGACAGTATTAAAAAATACAATCTAAAAATATATATAGTACATAAGATAGCATTGCAAGATCAAGAGAACAGTTAACATTGATGAATGGTGATGAAAGGTTTATAAAGGTAATAGTGAAATATACCTTTTTTGTTGTTGTTGTTTGTTTCTTTTGATTTTTGTTTTTTTAAATATTTATTTATGCATATAAGTCGGGGTACAGACCAGAGGCATGTGGGCGGTGAGAGGATCCACCAGAGAGAGTGGGAAGCAGAACAGGCAGATGGACAGAAATACACTGCTGAGGGGAGCAGTGGGCGAGGCAGGAGAGGTCTGCCATACCATGTGGGACTCTCCCCGCAGGGCGGAGAACTCGCGTCACCACTGCTGACAGCTCCACAGCTCAGCGCTTAATTGCTGCGCCACCAGGGAGGCCTGAAATAAACCTTTTTGAACCTGGGAAGAGTTTTATGAGTGGAAGGTTAGGAGCAGTGGCAGACTGAAAGCGGTTGATGATGATGATGATAGGAAGTAAATAATTGGGGATATTGGTTAGACAGCAATTTCAGAAAACATGTATTCTTTCTAAGATGTGAGGTATTACAACTTCTTTGTCAGTAGGAATTATCTGGTTGACAGAGAAGGACAAAGATGTTGTAGTGGGGATAAATGAAGGGATAAACTGTTGAGAAAGCAAGGTCCACGTTTGGAGAAAATGACTTCTCATTATAGAAGAGGTGGAACTGGATACAGATGGTGACAATTGGAGGATCATAGTTTCTATTTTTTTTTTTTTTCAGTAATGTCCTTCCTGTAAGTTATTTAGCTTATTTAGATTGGAGAAATTAGGAAGATATGCAAACATTACTAATGATAAGAATAAATTAAAATATATACGGTGTAGTATTGTTGGGTACAGTTATATGCCCATTTGAAATTGGTTAAATGTGCTATTACTTATTCATTCCCATTTTCCTGAATGATGCACAATTTCACGTTGTGTGTGTGTGTGTGTGTGTGTGTGTGTGTGCGCGCGCGCGCGCGCGCGCACAGGGGACAAAAAGACAGGTGACTGATTTAATATAAGGGCTTGGTATCATCTCCTAGAACAAGGACAAGGAGAGATACTGAAGTTGATTTTATAAACTATGGAGATGGGGAGAGTAGCCAGAGGAGAACATCAGGGTAGTGGAGAGTGCATCTATGTACAGAAGGAAGTGAAATAGAGTTCTTAATAAGTGAAAGAAAAATTCTTTAACAGAACCTTTACTGTGTGAGTTGGAAGGATAGATGGTGGTTGTAGAAGAGTGTGAGATCGAGTCCCTGCTGCTAATAGGCTGTCCTGCAGTCATGGGAGTAAATAAATGAACAAGAACAGAGAAAAGTTAAGTGGGAGAAGTGATCAGAGCGAGAGTCTAGGTTTTGTATCTGTATAGATATGGAATATACTGAGCATGCGCACTGGTGATAGGTGGCGAGGATATGCAGTGAGATGGGCTTACATATGAAGCATGTGAGCCTTCATCCTTCTCAATTATAATGTTTGACAATTCTGACATTCTATTTTAATTGCACGATTTATATAGTTCCTCACTCAGAATTATGTTTTAATGAAATGAAACTTATGATAAAATAAAGCTCTTTTCTGAAGATTATGACTTGCAGCTTCTCATTTTTTTCTCTAAAACTTCAGTTACAAATTTAAGGGAGGGAACTAATTTAAGTTAGTTAAATAACTTTATGACAAAGAGTCATCATGACAATGCTATAAGAATTGTATCTAATTATTAAGTATTTCAAAATAATTTGTGGTAAATATAAAGTATTGCCTCTGGTTTTCATTTTTCTATTGAAATTATCATGATTTTGAGAAATACAAATATGTTATATACATTCAGACTAGGCAATATGTACTAGTTTTAATTCTCTATCCTCTTATACTACTTAATCTAGAGAGTGTCAAAGAAATGAATGGCCTGCTTCATATGCACAGGATTTGATATAAGGGAAAAGAAGCAAATGAACTGTCTTTCTTTTATTGCAGAATATATATTATAATGCAATATAGCAGATGTACCTGCTGTAGATGAAATTTCTAACTGGGTCCTTCCTTACTATTATTTTAAAAGTACTTTAAAGTCAGTTTTTGTAGACACTTTAGTATGTAAAGTTGTTAGGGAAATACTATGCATTTAATTTAAATGACACTTTTTATTTGTGTGTGTGTATGTGTATATATCTATAGATCTATAGATAGATCTATACATATCTATATATCATGCTTATATATGAAATTGTATGATTAATCAAAAGAAATCAAGTTAATTTCTGCAAGGTAAGATAAAATTGGAGATCAGCTTAGTTTTTACATTTAATGCAGTGTTTAAGATGGCATATATCTCCAAGTATTATTTCAAAATTTGTTATTCTGTGGTTTATACCCAGCATATATGTAGTGCTCTCTGATGACAGAAATTATGAAAAGATGTGGATGTAAATGTGGATTCAAATTTGTGGCCAAACTGTATGATTAATTTAATAATTATACCACTTAAATTGGCAGAGGATCATGAATATGTGTGAAGATACAATTAAAGGACTTTTAATACTTGTGCTTGAGTGGGAGGATCAGAGTCAAATAGAATTACCAGTGATAAGGGTGAATTGAAACTATGCCTCTGTCACATGGTCTGTTTTGATACCTGTTTGGTAGGTCCAAATTGCCTATGTGATAATTACTTAGGTTTTAGTGGCTGTTTTTCCTCTAAACAAAAATATTGCCATTCCTGAGTACAATTACCCCGTGTGCCAGGATATCGCCAAATTCACCAGGCAAGACCAGACTGAGTTAGTGTAGCCAGTGAGTAGCAGATAGGTCTGATTCATTCAAGAGTGTGTATCCAGAGCCTGGCACAGTACCTACAAACTACCTTGTTTACATTTTTTAATTGTTGTATATTGAATATTGTATATATAAGCAGTGAACATAAAATAAAAATGTAATAATAAATCCTGGTATAACCCAACCTTAGATCCTCCTGATGTAGAGGATGAGGGATTTTCAGAGAAGCAAGAACAATCATAAAGGGACACCGTGTGCCATCTCCATCCCATTCAAGCATTGACTGAGAAAGCACTTTACATATGAGCCTCTTCTATCCTCTTTGCCTTTCCCAAAGCTTTTCGGTCATACCATGTCACAGAGTCAGAATGCCATGAGTGTCTATGAGGGTCAGGCAGTAGAGGTCAATGAAAGCAGAGCCCAGGAAGGTGTGAGTCCAGTCCCTATCTCACAGAGCACATGCCCTCAACAGTAGTTGACCCTGTCACTGGAAATGCTACTCCACGCTGCAAGATCATCTATATTTTGTTTTGAAGTATCTATTTTTATATATTGGCAAATAAATTCCCCATCCAGAAACAATGATACATCATTGGAGAGCAAACACATCTGTGACTTAGATCAGTCCATGATCAATCATGGGAGATGCATTCATTCCCTTTGGGCTTTACCTCCAGGTTCACACCCTTTTCTGTGCTGATTTTCAGTCAGTAAACTGCAGTGTTTCCTGATAAATGGTATATAGTTATCTTAAAAGGGTGGCAGAAGGGATATATTTGCCATGATGTAAGTTCCATTTACGGCACCTGTGAAATAATTATCCTGTGAATTTGGCCACATAGTGATAGCATTGACCTCTCTTGTGTACTATTTTTTTTCTAAAATCATAATTTTTCTTGTTCCCATATTGTGGCCTGACTCAGTGTTTTCTTCTAGAGAAGAAAAAGAGAGGAAAAGGGAAATCCTGCTTCTCTTGTAAAAGACAGGTTAGTGGCATATATGCACACAGCCTGGGCATGGAAAATATTGACAAGGAGACCTGAGCATCCTGGAGGCTACTCAGGATCCTAACCCTATTGAGTTCAAGCAGAAAAAATAACCTGTAAAGGATGCTATTGAAGGCATTGTATGGATGCATGGAATGGTGTTTGAAATTAGAACTATAAGTCACATTTCTGAGATTTCTTCTAACTTGAGATTTCATAAAACAAAAAGAAATCAATTCTTCTCTTGTAGCTCAAATCCTTGAACTTTAAGTCAGCACTTAAACATCCAAATTTTAACTTCCTGACTGATGGGGGTCTGAATTTATTGTTTTGTCTTCTATATATGGATAGTATTATTTTTTAAGATTTATTTATTTATGCATACAAGCTGGGGTACAGGACAGAGGCATGGGTGGTGAGAAGGTTGACCAGAGACAGAGTGGGGAGCAGAACAGGCAGATCGACAGAAATACACTGCTGAGGGGAGCAGCGGGCGAGGCAGTAGAGGTCTGCCGCACCATGTGGGAATCTCCCTGGCCAGGCTTTGAACTCATGTCGCTGCTGCTGACAGCTCCACAGCACAGCCCTTAACCCGCTACGCCACCAAGGAGGCCCAATATATGGATAGTATTTTGATCATGGCTGTGCTGTGTAGGACTCTAAACACATAGTAGGTGATCAATACACATTTGTAAAATCAAATTGGATTCATATTGCAGGTCTCTGCCTACCATGGTACACATATGGCCTTAATTTATGTTGGAGTTAGAATATTTAAGAAAAGATTAAATTAAAGTGCCACCTGCCAAATTTCTGAAACCAAGGGAAAAACAGATTTGCAGAATAATTGGAACAGGAAATGAGAAAGTAAGCCCAGAGGATCAAAGACCAGATTTTATCCAGCGCATTTTAATTCAACAGATACTGTTGAGTGTCTAGTCTGTGGAGGTTCTGTGTTAGGTGCTGTGATGACATGAAGATATATGAGCACAGTTCTGACCTTAAATATTGAGTTGCCTGTTATCGTCCCTTTGTCCTTGTGATCCCAGAAACTATACTTACAGTTCTCTTACGAAAGAGCTATATGAAAACATCAGAATCTTTGGGTTCATTGTTAACACATTTAAGTCAAAAAATGTCAGAGAAGTTGTCTTTAAGTGATATAGAGTATTGTCACCATTAAAACTTGTACCATCATAGAACTGTGTTAAGTGCAGAAACCTGGGAGTTGTGAAGTCTGTGGGACAAATGGAGGGATGCCCAAGGGCATTCTGAAGTGCCACATGACATGAGACTTTGATAGCAGCACCATTTTAAAGAAAACAGTCTGGATTAGATGGCAGCCTACCTAATGATAACCTAGAAACAATATGCTAGCATACATAGGGTGGAAAGCATGCCTTCGGCATGCAAATGAAGCAATCATTCCTAAAACTGTTTGCATCCAAGGACAGAATTCTTATTTTAATCCCTTACCCAAAGTGGGGTAGAAATCTACCTGGAGGTAGGTCAGCTCTGGCAAAGCTCTGTTTGTGGGTAACCCTGGTATAAGAGGAAGTTTTTAGTACTACTAGAGGTGGTGCTATGGGCACTGATGCATAGGAGCCAGATACAGTGGAAGGAAAATAATGAAAAATGCTGATTAGGAGCTCAGAGAAAGGAATGGAACATTTGTGCTCAACAATAAAATGTAATGCTCTGTTAATCTATTTCTTGGCTGTCCTTACTCTGTAGGTTTTTAAAATACACTTTGTTCCTCATTTAGTTCCTTACACTATATTTCCTCCTTTCTCATCACTTTTCTTATTTTGACACTGACTTTAATTGTGAATAGATTCAACTCTGCAAGGGCCTGAATATGAAATATAATGTCAGCATCAAGAGAATCAACACTTCTCGCTCCATATGAAATCAAGAATGTTAGCTATGGATTGTGCATATTAGAACTATCCCCAGCAGGGGCTCAGGAAGGGTTCACTGACAGTCAAGCACAGAGTCCCTGAATTTCTAGAGGAGAGAAATAACTTGTTTCCTTAAACATCCATGTCATAGATTTAAAAATGAATATATATGTGAGAATATGCATTTCTGTGTCTACAAAATGTAAACATGCAAAGTTTATCAGAAATACCTAAGTAGATAATAGAATAAGAGATTAGACCTGAATAACTGTGAGCTATTTTTCAGTGATCTTCCAAATAGCTTATAAGTAGAATTTCTCCATTTAAATTTTAGAAATAAGAGAAATTTGGAAGTATTTTCTTGAATAGCTTTTTTTTTTTAACTCATCTCTCCACTTTCTTATCTGTAACATCCTATAACTCTGTTTTCCATTTTGCACTACCTTCTCCTGTGATTCTGCATAATGGAAACATTTGAGTCTAAGTTTTACCATGTCAAGTTCATATGTTGATCACTCTTTGTCTGTTTCAACTCCATTTCCTTAATTCTAAAAGGTGGTTCCATTTGATTTCGTGTAGGTTTACATTTTACTCATTTAAAATATTGACATTATTTTTTATTGATACACCGTTGGCTTACATTGTTGTTAGTATATTGAAGGTAAAGGATCTCCTCCTTCAGGTGTAGTTACGATGGAGTACACATCACCAAAACACCCACAGTCCTCCACCATGTTTCATTGTGTTCACTCCTCTTCCCCGAACTGACATTTTAAAGTGGTGCGTTGACATCAACATCTGTTGTGGTTTGTTTTGATATCTGATTTATTTTCACACTTTGCAGATTTAGGAGACCTGGGTTCCCAGTTGACATCTCCATTCTTACAGATTACAAAAGTCTGTCTAACTGGATGTATGTCATCAGTGGTAATATCACTGTGGATGAAATCCAGATCACAGATTGGAGCAGCATACTTTAGTTAGTGGGAGCAAATAAATGGAGGATGGACATCAGATTTAGAAAGACTACTCCACAAACTTTCTCAGAGAACAGCCTGGCTTAGATACCTGCTCTGCAGAGGACCAAAGTGGAAGATTTAAACCTTGACTCCCCAAGGTCATGAGCCTCCAAAACAATCCATCCACTGAGGAAAGGAGGAAATGAGCCCAGACAGGGTGCATGCATGGCCGAATGCCACGGGGTGTCACTGTTATCAGGTGGCACAGATTTAATCTCCAGGCACAGAGCTGCTGATTTGATTTAGAATAGCAGTTGTTAAGAGCAGAAGGAGCTGCTGGCATAAATGGTGGCCCTCTCGGCCAAGCGTGCTTTCCAACTGTCCTGGATTTGGGAGGAAGGAAAAAAGAGTCGCAAGAGGGGGAGAGGGAGGGAGAGAGTGTAGTAGCAGACCTATTGAACACTTGGGCTGTAGCTCACTCAGAGGAATTCCATTAAATGAACTCATCCGTCATCTTGCCTTTTATTGATGAGTGGCATTGCTTGGTGGCAAGTGACATAGCAGAACAAATAGCATCAGAGTCCTGGCTCCTGTTCCGCAGCGCACACAGACGTGTGGGCCCCCAAACAATGAGTCATTACTTATTACATCCATTATTAACTCAGCTCAGCCTCATTAGGCTTAGAAATTGAGGAGAGGAAAAAAAAAATCAGAAGCTAAGTAACACCAAGTACCCACACATTTAGGGAGGAGAGGGTGGGTGGGAGAGACAGTGAACAACTAAAGGGCAGTTAAAACCAGCAACTCAGCAATTGTGACATTTTCAAATCCTGAGGGTCACGGGTAGTTGATTGTGTGTTTTCCCTTTTCTGACATGATTGTGTTGAGGACTACGTTTTAAAGTAGTGGGGCTGAAGTTGAAGAATACAGGAAGTACATCATTAGCCCTTGGAGATAAAGTTTATTAGGACTTGTGCAGTCTCTTTATAAGGGATGCTTGGTGGTTGCTCTATGCTAAAACCCATATGCATGATCACATCTTAAGACACTTCTAAAAGTAACAGACAACCTGCTTTGAAAGCTGTGTGCCTGCTAACAATAATTCAAGATCAAGGAATAATTTTCTTTTGATTGTCCCACATACTTTTTTTACCCGTGTTTTCTCAGAGGTGACTGCCCCCAAAAGTAAAGGCATTTTCTGGAGTTTAAGTGCTTCATAAAGAATCTAGTTATATAGAAGAGAAAATAACTTGCATACATTAACAGTGCCAAACGGTGATAGAAATACAATAAAGCTGAGTTATAAATAATTCTTTGGAAATGATTATCATTTGTATTAGTAGACTCTGGTGGAGGGCTTTGGTTACTTGGTTGGTGAGTGTGGTGTGGTAACATTTGGAGAGGTGTGAACCTATAGCTCTAAAACATACAGTGTTATAGGCCAACATTTCCTCAATCAAAATTAATAAAAATATGAACTCAGGATTCAACAGCTTGGTGTAACAACACTTCTTTTGCTGTTTATCATGAGTAAAAATATTTCATATGAGTTCACATGAGACTAACCAATCAACTGTTTACTAAATTCCTAGTTAATTCAAAGTATTGGCTATATATTCCTCCATCAATATTAATAAACTATCCTGCTCATGTGACCATGACTTCCTAATTCTAAATATATTTTCATAGGTTTTCAAATACCATCTTTTTAATACAGTATTTAAAGATTGCAAGTGTTAAGGCTGTAAGAATATATTTCTTGAGTATTATTTGAGCTACTAAAACATTAATTTTGCTAGAAGCCAGTTGAAATCCAGAGTAATATTTATCATGCATGATATATAGATTGTACAATCAAAGTGCATATACAGGTTGACATTTGATATGTTGTAAGGTTACTAAGAAAAAAAATAAGCCTTTACTACTTAAGCAGAGATTGTAATTCTTCCCTCTCTAGAATTATTTGGTGAAAATATTTTAGACAAAAAATTAAAGCAAAATTGGTTATAAAAATTGGTCAAATGCACAGGTAAATACATGAATAAATATCAATGTTAACTTTTCCTTTATGATTTTCTATGTCCACTCCTAATCATACATTTAGAAAAATAATTGAATACTGTTAAAGTTATAGATAGTAAAAGATTGTAGAATCCTGAATTTGCACATAGATTTGGATACATTTTAACATCTTATAAAATAATTGATTTATTTCATATCTAACTATTATAGTCTTATTTCATGTCTATTATGATTATGGAATTATGAACAGTAAAACTCTCCATAGACCATAGCTCTCCATAGACTCTAGTATTAGATAAGAACAGAGGGAGAAAAAAATAAAATGGTGGAGGAGGAGGCAAAAGAGAATATAATGTGCTAATTTTTAAATTTAAGTTTCAGAATATTATTTCTTTAAAAAATATATTTCATTCTCCTTTAGAATAGATTAAGCATTTATCTGTTGACCATGGTTTGGATGAAGGTATGTATAGAGAAGAAAGATTAGATAAATGATAGCCATTCTTTTGGTTTTATTCTTGAACAACATGTATTTTAAAATATAGTCAGTTATCCTCTCATTTGGACTTCCACAACTTTTAACAATCAGAAGTTTAGATCTGCCAGTTTTATATATCTGTAAATTTGCATTGTAATAATTTTACCCTCTGGAATAACAGGATAAGTCTATCTATTTTCATCAAACATCCTTTAAAACCATTCAACAATAATTATTATGTCTCTTAATAGTCTTCTGTTTTCCAGCTTATGCACACTCAATTCCCTCAGCTGGTTTACACAGAAGAGTCACTTCAGGCCAAGTCAGAACAGCGAGAATAAACGTTTCTCTGTAGTAGGAATATAGTGACTTAATGGCTTCTTCTGTTCCCCTACCTTCTATTTTCCAGGAAAATAGTTGTGTGGGTTGTATGTGAGGTTCCATCACCTCCATTCTTCTAACTCAAATAGTTTAGACCTGTAGGATAACCATCATGAGTTTCTAAATCATTTTTTTTTAATGCACAGCTGTTTTTCCAATGATGAGGTCATGTAGACTAGATGCTACCACCTAACTGATGATTTTTTTTTTCTGCTACAGCTGGAGGTTTCTCTACCAAAGAACCTGGCTCTTGTCCAATCCATCTTATTTTCCACTAAAAGTTCCTGTGGTGTGTTCCTTTAGAGTCTAGCAGATTTTTCTAAGGGTTATTGAAGAGAATGCCCTTCTCCCACCAAGAGTGCCTTATGCTACAGAGCAGAACTGACATGTGTCCTCATTTTTCACATATAAACTTCAGTAGTATAGATTTTCACCTGATTTCCCCTTTGTTACAGCCTCTTCTTCAGACTCACCCTGACCCAAACAAGGCTGGGACACAAGGAAATGTGAATGACATTTTGCTACCGTGTAATCAATAATCCTCCACCTCTGACTCTGACCCTTGTCTCCCATCAAGTTTAAACACAAATCTCTTTTGAAGGTGAACTCATCCCACATCCAGTGCAATGCCAAGGACAAGCAGTGGTTGTTTATATTTCTCACAGACTATGGATCTCAGTCCTTGAAAAGTCTCCAAGAAAATATACTTCAGTGAAACATGCCTGCCAGTCTCCCGTGAAAACTCCACTATGTCTGAATATTTTGGAATGCATAACACAGACTCTCCCCTGAAATTCCTTCTTAAAGATTTATAAAACTGTATGGCCATTTCTGACCTTAGTTTTCAGTGTAGTATACAATTCCAGGTAGAGCTTTACCATGGCTGATCATTTGCCTGTCACATACAGGGCATCAGTCTCCCAGCTGTGGGCCAAGCAGAGGTCCATCCTTTGTTTCAGTACAGCTAATCCAGTTAGAATATCTTTTAATGCATGGCCCTGTCTTATATGACATATAAATTCACTGATGGGGCTACACAGGTCGAACTAATATCACTTCAGTCCAACAAAATTAAAAGCTATTAGAGTTTACATTTATTCTCTCTTTAATTTTCTGATGTAAAGTATGGATATTTTGATGGTCAGTGTAGAAAAAGCTCAAGTCCCCCTCTTCCTCTATAGGTAACTGCCTTTGGTAAAAAACAGGAACATTTACTTAACCCCACTAGAGAGCCAAAGAAGCATGTGGCAAACAGAGATTCAGTACTGATTGAGTGGGTTTTTGAATGGGACTTATATGCTCTATATGATTAGCCATAGGCAAAGGCTCAGTAAGCGAGCACCTGTCTGTTGGTATGATTCAGGGGTGACAGGTAATCTCACTGCCCAAATATATGCATATCCCCTAAACTATCATACTGATATTAGAGAATCATTCCTTTGAGTATTATTTCTAAAATGTCTCTGTTAAAATGCAAATACTTTACCTTGAAGTAATGGAACATTAAACCACTTATAGTCATTTAAACTTTAGGAAAGCTTATAACATTGACACAAAGCTAAAATAAACCCAAGAAAACAGGATGTATAAAAGAATTATTGATTAAGAGGATAGAAAGTAGTACCTTAAAGAATGCTGTGAAAATCTGGGGATGAGAGAGAGTTGCACATTACAGATAGGGCAATTCAGTTGTCAGATTAAAAAAGGAAATGAAGCAGCATCAAAGAATATATTTCCAGCATTTACCAATTTTATAAAAGCTGGCACTGACACTGTGATCACAAAAGCCATATCTTATAATAGGAATATAGGGGAACCAAATACAAGAGCTTCAACAAGCGAGACAGGGGGCAGGATTGGGGGTCAGAACGGGGGAGAGGGGAGCAGAGGGGACTGTGGTGACGGTTCACTGGTGAATTGGTGGTGGGAAACCTACGGGGAATATACAGTAATGTAAAAGACACAAATAAAAAAAAAGCCATATCCATGTACAATTAGGTCATGTGATGAGTGGACAACTGTTGACTAGAAACAACCAGGGACCAAGTATCTCAAACTTTAAATATGCCTTTAGAATTCTGTCATTTATTTAGTGAAAATAATTGGCATACTTTTTAATCAACAATATTTACATTATAATCACTTTCCTCATTACCATGCCACATGTGAAAGGTAAACTAAACTAGAGGTAGTTAAACAGACTTTATTCATGACTACTGCAACAGGGGAGAGTGAACTCAGTGCCATCAAAAGAAAAGGGAGAAGAATTGTAAATACTACAATGAGGTGTGGAAAAGTACTGGGGGGCTAGGGTCCCTGGGAACTGGTTGGTATAACTCGGTCATCTGTGCTTGTAGTTTCTTATTGAAGTTAAGCTCCCATACTGCCACAGTTACTGGGAGACAGGGAATCTATCTCCTTCAGTGATTGCATTTCAAAGGGATGACACCCAGATCCTTGACAAAGACATTTCTAGGTTGTAGGGATAGAGAAAGAATTTACAACTGTAGCTTAAATAAGTGCTTCTTAAATAAGTGCTCTAAGGAAAAGAGGACGTTTTAGTGAGGAAGAAGCCTGTCAAGCTGAAGGGAACATAAAGACATTATTTGTCAGAGAGAGCTTCAAGTTGTTTATCCTATTATTCATGTTTTCTACAATTTTATCATAACTTATTCTGGCAAATATTTTCTCCTTTATTCTAGATATACATCTTATATACAAATTGTACACACACAACCACAAACATATACATATACACAGAAGTAGTATTTGCTTATATTCAGTTTATCCTTTTCTCTGCACAGAAGTAATATATTTACATTCATAAAACATTCTTTTTTTCAAATCAGATCATTTAAGATGGATAAAAACAAGACTTAGTGGGGAAATAAGCATAGTATATACAGATGTTGATTTAGAAATCAGTACAGTTAAATCCCATATGATGTGATAAACCAATGTTATTTCAATAAAATTGACTATAAATATCTTTTTTTGCTACAAAAATGATCAAAACATGAAATATTCCTGCTTACAGCGACGGCCCTAGAGTTTTATGTGAGATCACATGGCTTAGACTTCATCCCATGCTTTGCTAGGCCAGGTACAATTATTATCACTAGGGAACCCAGTCTTTATTAAGACTCGCACATCTCATTTTTTTATTTGATCTCAAAACTTTCTCTTCATTCCAAAACTCAAGGGAGCTGATGCTGGCAGAGCCAGTGGGGCCAGAAGAATTGGGCTTGAGTAGTGGGTTGTAAAAAGGGTGGATTCCCCATATTATTCTCAGAGGAACTGACTTTTCAAAATCTTGTTGCCAAGTAAGTGAGTATTTGAGTGCCTTTACAGTGCTAATTAATTCTGAAAGATGTGGAAAAGAGTAGAATTGCCTGACAGCTGCCCTACACATCAAAGTGTCAATGCTAGTTAACAGATGCCACTGATCTGCTGTTTTCAACTTGTTTTCATAAGTCTATCATCAGAATGGCAGAAAGTTTTTATAATATCCTTCATGGTTTAGACTTAAGTAAAACACTTCCTCTAAGGAATATATATTCAAATTATGTCCTTCCTTGGACACTATTGCTTTGTCTAGCGATTGCTAATTCTCCTGCATTCCTGACTATCAGTTGCAGCTACACAATTTTATTGGGCACTTCCTACGAGTAAGAAACTATGATGAAGATTCAGGAATATAAAATGATAGATGCAACATTTTACTGAGGAATTTAAAATCATATATAAGAAAAAAAATAGTACATTAAAAATAAGGCTACATTTACAAAGTACCAAGATAATATTGACAACAAGAATTACTGTGCTTATTAAAATGGATTCTGGTACTCATAATTTTAGTTCGTTCTCTTTATCACTTGACTGAATGTTTTTGGCTTGTTTTGGTAGTTTAGGGCTCAGTGTGATAGTCTAATATATCTCTTAAAGCCAGAAGCTTTTCTTTTCCTTTTTTTTTTTTAAGATTTATTTATTTATACATACAAGCTGGGGTAGATATTTTTTTAAAGATTTATTTATTTATACATACAAGCTGGGGTACAGGCCAGAAGCGTGGGGCAGAGAGAGGGTTCACCAGAGGCAGAGTGGGGAGCAGAACAGGCAGATCAGAAATACACTGCTGAGGGGAGCAGCGAGCGAGGCAGGAGAGGTCTGCCGCACCAAGTGGGATTCTCCCCGGCTGGGTGTCGAACTGGCATCGCGCTGCCCACAGCTCCACAGCGCAGTGCTCAACCGCTGCGCCACCAGGGGGGCCTGAAGCCAGAAGCTTTTCTTATAGAAATCATTCATTGTTAATTAAAGAAGGTTTATTCTGGCCCTCTCGCAAAGAGTTGATTTTTGAATAAAGGTGCCTGATCTGGAAAGTGACTAGTTGGATTGACTAATTCTTGTCGGTTAAACTGATGAGGTCTACTCATTTTAAGAATTTTAGTAATACTGTAATAAAAATAATGTAAGAACAACATCTTCTTACTTATAGTTTATAAAAATTGCATATATCATATGATTCTTACAGAAATTCTGTGAGATGGTTAGGAATTATTTTCCTTTTAGAAATTAGGAAACTATAATTTCTAGATTAAGCTTGTAAAGTTGGATCTAAAGATCATAATCCATGGTGTTCCTATTTTGACCATTGCTTATGTCATACTATTACATTCTATCAACATTATCAAGACCCAAAAGCATATTTAATGAAGAATGAATTCTGTGGCCTCATGGATCTTGAAATTGTAAAGTTGAAACAGCCTGTTTTTAGTAGCACCAAATACCTATTCCTCAGCCTCCTTTTTCTCCTGGTCCTCATCCTCGCTTATATTTCTCCAGTGCTGACTGGCATCTCCCTCTACTTGGAAGACTCATTGCTCCATATTTCTTGGCAAAGACAAAATAGAGGATGAAACATAAAACCTGAAGAAAATGTTTGACACTATGGTGTAGCTGCACTGTCTTTCTACATAATCCCTCTGTGCAGGGCTAGGAAAGGAAGTTTATAAGGTCTAATTTTAGGGAACAGCAAATTCTGTGTGTTCTTCACTACTCCAACTAGAGTCGCTTTCTCTTGGGAGTCTCTCAGACACACCCAGCAAAAAGTGACATATCTTCCATGGTACTTTGGTAGTGCCCTAAATGTAGCATTCTATTTCATCATACTGTGTTACTACTATTATCATAGTACTTGCAGTTGTCTCCGTACTGAATGTGAGAATTTGAGGGAAAAAATTCTATCCTGTTTAATTTATCCAGAGCACAATCACAGTGTTGGGTACATTGCAAGAGGTTGGTGAAATATTTTTCAAGAGATAGAATAAATGAAATGGGTTAGAACTTTATTAGGGTCGTGTATGTATTTAATTCCCAACATTTCTTGTGTTTTTATTAAGGAATTTCCTACGCATTTGCATTCCTGGAAAGAACTCTTAGGAAATCACTTTTAAAAGTATAACATAAGCAAACAGAGACTAGAAATTGCAAAGACAATCCTTGTCAGTGATCCATAATTCCCAAATCAAAGAATAGGCTGAGGGTATTCATCTCATATCTTAATCACTTTTGGAATGTGCCTAAAACAAATAAAGAAGATGAACTACTATGTAGCTGCACCTTTTAGAGCTGTTGTTTCATGATCCCTCCATATAAAAAGAAATGGCTGCACATATTAAATTATTAACAGATTAGCTTTATACCCATAAGTCAAGGTGAAAACAATTTGGAGAGAGAAACTATAAAAAAAAGTAGATCAAAGGATGTGATTTGATGAAACTCTCCCAATAGCCTTTCTGGTTTTCTTCTTGCATTAAGGAGCTTTTAGGTGCAATTAGAATCAACTGACTGAAGCAGTATTCAGACTACCTGGAAACAGCAACCTATAATTTGTTCAAATCTCAAATATTTATAATTTAGTTCTATTTTCTCAATGCTTGCAAATACTTTCTTGTGACTGATTTTAGCTCCTCCAAGACTCATGTCCAAATGTGAAGCCATCTCAGATCAGCTAGATCTTACTTCTAAATGTGATTAAATACATTGATTAGCAATAAGTAGACAACTGAAGTTTTCTTGCCAAATTCAACAGATCCCAGATTTGGAAAAGAAAATGATCATGAATCAGTGAGACTTAGTTTAGTGATTAAAAAGGTTAGGAAACTCTTAACCTTACAGACAATAAAATGTATAATTTTTTACATTTATATATTTTGCGTAAGAAATTTATTTTATGAATAAGTAGAATATATTGCCTTCAAAATTGCCTTGTGAAGTAAAACATACATTATCATTCTGGTTTTCTGTCTGAACAAATTTAATCTTTCTGGGATATGTATCAGTCAATGTATAGTAGTACAAACAATGGGGGAGAAAGTATTAAATGTCTAATTTGGGGGCAAAGAGAAGTATTCAAAAATGGAGATGACATTAAAAATCGGAGGCTTAGAATCAGAGGAGTCTTGAGACAGGATATTTACTGGAATTAGGGAATAAGGCTTTAGGCAGCATGCACTGTATTTATGGAATTATTAGCATGCAAAATATCCCCCAACTAATGCATGAGTCAAGGCTTGCTTGATGGGAAAAAAAAAAAAGATACATTAAGAATTATATAGAGTTAAGTGGAACTTGCCCATATTAATTTTGATAACTGAAGACTGTTTTCTTTATATTTGAGCCTGAAATAATCAGGGCAGATAGTCAGAAAAAGATGATAGGTAATGACGGCAGGAGAAGGGAAGGAGAAACCTTGAGGATGAACCACAACTGACATATTAGATTGGAACCTACTCTCTGACTACTCTTAAATATCGAACCTCAATGATGCGGATAAATTTACAGGTAATCTGGTACCCTTTACCATGTTGCAAAACATACAGACCTGGTCCAAAATTAGCAAAAGGTAAAGAGGAAACAGTGAAAGTAAATGTAGCTACAGACTCAATGACTGACCCACCCAGAGCAAGAAGAATCCACAAATCAATAAGTGAGAGTAGATGCATGGGTTGCAGCAATTCCTAATACTCCTGCGATGATCTTTCCAACTTAAAATTTAAGCTTAGTTTTCATTTCAAATCTCAAAGTTGTTTCAAGTCTGTACAATTTTAGAAGAATTTAGGGCAGGAAAATCCAGATGACGTAAGCTATATTGAATTGGTACAAATCTATACTAACATCAGAGGTATGTGTATGGATGTATGTAAAATACATGTACAATTTATAAATAAGAGAAAATATCAAATTCATAAGCGGTAAAAATGAATCAAAGTCGCCTGAGAGAAGAGTGTTATTTCTATTGACTACTTAAGAGATTTAATTGCTGTGCTAAAAAATTGAGTGTACATGAGATTTCGATGGTCTTAACAGTGTATCTGGCAAGGTATTTGAATTTTAAATTAAAAATTTAAATTTTGAGTGTGCAATCATTTACATAATGATACAGTCTGGGGCTTATATCTTTACTCCTCCATATACAGGCTTCACTCACCCTCCACCAGAGCTCCAGTGCCAGTGTCCTATCACCTTCACTCCATTATCACCCCTCTTTCCCCTCTCTGCCCACTCTGGTAACTGGTATAATTTTTCAGAGTCTGAGAATCTTTTGTTGTGATTTGCCAGTTTGTTTTCTTTGTTTATTTACATTCCACAAATGAATGAAACCATACAGTAACTTTCACTTTCTGGCGTATATCGTTTAGATCAATTCAGTTTATTCCAAAAAGCACTGTATCATCTATTTAAATGACTAAGTACTATTCCATTGCATATATTCTACAATTTCTCTATGTAGCGATCTGTTAGTGGAGCATTTAGGTTGGTTCCAGATGTGGCTATTGTAGATAATGTTGCTGTGAACATTAATGAATATTTTCATATAGAGTTCTCATATTCTTGGGTAAATGCCTAGCAGTGTTGTTACTGAATCTCATGGTATTTCCAATTTTAATTTTATGAGAACTCACTGATGTTTTCTTTAAAAGTTGCACCAAATTGCATTCCCACTGACAAGTGTGGAAGTGTTCCTTTCTCACCATATCCTTGCTAATATTTATTGTTTTCAGTCTTTTTGATATAGGCCATTCTCATGGAGATGAGGTGATAGCTCATTCTGTTTTTATCTGTCTTTCTCTAATAGTAAGTGATGTTGAACATTTTTTATGTGCCTGTGGGTTATCTATATGTTTTCTTTGAAGACATGCATTTAGGTTTTATTTCCATTCTTTTAAAAAATTGGATCATTGTTGAGTTGTATGAGCTCTTTATATATTTTGGAAATTCCTTGTATGCATGTGCTGTGCAAATATCTTCTTTAAGTCCACAGTTTGCCTCTTGTTTTTTATGGTAATTCTTTTTTTTTTTAAGATTTATTTATTTATGCATACAAGCTGGAGTACAGGCCAGGGGCATGGGGTGGTGAGAAGGTTCACCAGAGACAGTGCGGGGAACAGAACAGACAGATGGACAGAAATACACTGCTGAGGGGTGCAGCGGGCGAGGCAGGGGAGGTCTGCCGCGCCATGTGGGAATCTCCCTGGCCAGGCATCAAACTTGCGTTGCCGCTGCTGACAGCTCCACAGGACAGTGCTTAGCCACTGCACCACCAGGGAGGCCCTATGGTAGTTTTTTTTGACATACAAAGATTTTTAGTTTGATATCTCAACACCATGTGTTAAAGAGGCTTTCCTTCTTCATTGTGTGATCAAAAATACTTTGTCAAAGATTAGCTGTTCCTCTTTGTGTGGGCTTATTTCTGGGTTTTCAATTCTACTTTATTGATCTTTGTTTTATTTCTGTTCTAATAACATGCTGTTTTGATTATTATCACTGTAGTATGAAGTCAGGGACAATGATACCTCTATTTTTCTTCTTTATATCAGGATTGCTTTGTCTATCTAGTATCTTTGTGGTTTTATATAAATTGTGTAATTGTTCTATTTCCTTGAAATATGTTATTGGGATTTTGATAGGTAATAGGGTGGTTTTAACAATATTTATTCTTCAAATAAATGGACATGGGATATCTTTCCACTTCTTTGTGTCATCTTTTATTTCACTTGACAATACCTTGTAGTTTTTAGTGTATAAATTCCTCAAATTCTTAAGTTCATTACCAGGTGTCTAATAGTGAGGACTATAATTATTAAAAAATATGTCAGTGAAAACATCAGTGCCTTTATTTAAAGGGCACAAGAAACTGTTATTTTTTCAATTTTAAGAATGATCTTGAAATACTATGTTAGTAAATTTGTCCTTTTCCACATTTCTATTAAAACTTCTCACATATCTTGAGGATATTAAATATATACATTGTTATCTTTCTCTTTAGTTGAACAGTTTGTATTATATAATGGTCTGCATATCCTAGTAACAAAATAATATAAGTGCTACTATACGTAAGATAAATATATAGGCTTTTCATTGATAAGTATTTTATTGGTCTATTTTTGACTATTCTTTGTCTTTTGATGTTTTTAAAGCCTAAAATCTAATTATAACTCTTATAAGTGGTATCTCTTATATATTCATTTTATCTAATTCTCAAATATTTTTAACATGGTCGATAAAGTCTTATTTTTCTTCAAACTTATTGACCCATTTGAAATGCGTGAAATTCTATTATTGAATATTTGCTTACCCTTTTCTGTGCCTCTTTTTTCTCTTTTAATGTTTTTGTTTAAGATTTTTGCTCTTAATTTCAGTTTTAGATTCCACAAATCATATTCCTTTGTGTTAATCATGAATATTTATCATGAGTAAAGTCTAAAGTAGAGAAAGTATTTTCATCTTTCCAAAACATACAAGGGACTTGCTGAAATTTATTTCTGATCATTCTCTACCAACTATGGCAAACTGTTGAGATAGACACACACACACACACACACATTCATATTCTCTCTCCCTCTCTCTCTCTCTCTCTCTCTCTCTCTCTCTCTCTCTCTCTCTCTCTCTCTCTCTCTCTCTCTCTCTCTCTCTCTTTCTCTCTCATACATTTCTACCTAAATTCATTTATGGCCATGATAGGTTTTATTTCTTCTGACACTCATGCATGTGGCTTCTCTATTCTTTTGTTTGTTGATATTTGATTGTGGATTGATTGGGTGATAGTAAGCCATGGAAACCCTGCATCACTACATTAGGGATGCTTTTTTCTAGATTGGATTTACATATGTTTCTTCTGTTTGCCAGAAAATGCTAATGACATCCATTCAGTGCCCAATCTGAGGGACTTAGCTCAATATCATGTTCTGGGCTAAATTGCTGTACTTCGTTGGTCAACAAAGGCTGAGTATCAAGAGCTCAGTGATGCTATTGACATCTACTTATAGGATGACTATGCCCTCTTGTCTAACCACCTCTTTCTTAGCACTTCCCACTCTTGATTCTGTCACTGAGCGCAGCACATATTTGCTGTTTATTTTTTCTTTTCATACTTTCTTCTTGACAAAGGGAGTTCATAGAGATTATCTACCCCTTACCATCCAGTACTAAAGTCTTAGTTTTTAACTTGCCTTATTTAAAATTGATTTTTTCAGGATCGGAAGGATCCCTATACCTTAGTTAACCATATTATAGTTCAACCTAGGGACAAAAATTTTACTTGATCCTAAAACCTGCCCTGTCATTGTGTCTTGGATTATAACTACTCTTCCATTTCTTCTATCACAGATCGAAAAGGGATGGTTGTGGTAGTAAGTGCAGCAGTAGTAGTAGTGGTAATAGAAGTGGAATTGTTACTAATACTATTTTTACTTTGATCCTTTTTAGTGATTTTGATTAGAGACAGAGATTAATCTAGGTGAGTAGCCTAGAGTAGCTTTGTAGAACCAATTAAAGGATGTTAGTGTAGACTGAATCATAAAGAATTTAGATAAGGAGGTGAAAAGAGCATCTTTGAATATTGACCTTTGGAAATTTTTAGTAGAAGCTGGGAGGAGGCATCTTATTAAATCAAATCAACCCTATTATAGAGTAGTTCACTGCAAGTAGGTACCAGAAGATGTACTAGTGATAATGTCTTGCCTTTGAGCAGAGATTCAGAATTACACTCTTTTGAAAGACCACCATTAAAAGAAGCAATCAAACAGAAAAGTACGATCAGCACTCATTGTGGTTTCCTTAATTTTATCTTTCAAATTAATACATTCTTCTCCTGGATATTCCTCAAATTAATTTTCTTAGTAGTAAAATCCACTCACGTCATCTTTCAACTTGTAAACTTCAGAGTCACATTTGACACTGTGACTTATTGATTCATTCCTTGCATTGCTGTGCTCATTTATTTATCTCGATAATTAATGTTTTAGTCAGCACTCATCACCAGGGCACTTGCAACATGGTCTGACTGCTTCCCACCCATCGAAAGCACTTTGCCATTTTCTTACTCAAGCTCAAATCTGATTCTACCATGTTCCTATTTATTTTGTGGCTTTGTTGTTTTCTATTGTTATCTCAGTCTTAGTTCTCTGTCTTCTCTTATCTGTGTTCCCTCTTACTCTCCCAACACCACCACACTAGATACAACTATTTCTCAAAACATCACTGATATATGATTGTGTGTCACAGATTTTATTAAAATTTGCAGAGTTTGGAATGAAATGATTAAATCATGGTGCACCACAAAAAAATAATTTATATCATGTGGTAGAAATCTATATTCTTAAACACCGGACTGTGCTATGGGATTTTTTCCTTTTTGTAATCAAATCATTCAGTCAATGGATTTAGCTAAACAAAGAGCCATCTTCCCTGGAGAGCCATCATGTCTCTCCCCTAGGAGGCAAGCACAACTTTCAGGGATCCATTTTTCCTCTGGAATATAGAAAGTTTCTTCTTTTTTGTTTTCCTTATCCTTACTCACATACCATGCCTCATGTCAAATTATTTTTATTTTGTCTGTATAGCAGCATACTGTGGGATGAATGCCTTCTTCTCCCAGTCTGACAGTCACAGAAGTTCCATGCCCAGTGACTGCCCCCATGGCCCTCTATAGTACTAGTACTTTGCTTATTACCACCTTTTTTTACCTGTAGCAAATACTTATCTCCTTCTCAAGAGTACTCATGTTCCTGAGAGGTAAGTATTTCTTTCTGGTACCATGTAATAAAAGCAGCTCAAACAAAGGAGGTGTTTCATCAAAATTGTGTGTGTGTGTGTGTGTGTGTGTGTGTGTGAAATGAATGATTTTGGTGCCTCTGATATTCTTCCAAACATATACAAGTTGAATAAATGTGGTCTTCAGAATAACAGAGGAAGAAGCCCTTTTTAGTATAATAAAATGTATGACCTTATTTGATAATTTTTTTTCATCATAGTAAGTAGCACAAAAACACTAAAATTTATGTATAAACACCAAGGACAATACAAAAATTATCACTAACTTGGGCAACAACACTGAGATTTAGGCACTCACAATCTGATTTTGTATATGGAGGAAATTGTCTCAACTCTGTTAAAGTATCAAAAGAGGAACTGTTTAGAATTCATATTGAGAATATAAGCTTCTAGAGGAGGGTCTTTTTGATCACAGGTCACAACATCCATTTTTAAAAGTAAGCCATGGGTTTATTTGGTATGATTTTGTAATGCATTTTATCTTTTTTTTTTGATCTGATTAAAACTTTAAAAAATGTTTTGGGGATTCAGTGCTACAGTAGAATTTTATGACTAATAGCACAAGGTTCGAGACACGTGTACCTGACTAAACTTTCAGCAAAGAAAGTAAAGATGAGACAGAATGACCATTTTCGAAGAAGGGAATTTATGTCACCTAATTCCCAATTTTCAGGGTTAAGTATTATTAGACCCTGTATGTCCTACTGTAACATTATCCTCTTCATAATGCTCCTCAGTGCCTTGGTCAGTCAACTTTAGAACTGTCCAAAGGATTGATTTGTCCACAACTTCACTGAAAATATCATTTTGTAGTCTAAGAGATTTACAAGAGGAGAACTTTTTCTTAATGAGAATTACCCAAAATTACCATTTCTTTCTTGCCATACTTTGATTTCACTTCATTCAAATTTGTTCTCCCTGTCTTAATTGCCTTAAACATGACTGATTAGGAGGGACAAAGAGGATGTTTAGTTAAAAATTGCTTTCCCTCACATCATGTGTACTTCTTTTAGGACTTAAAAGAAACGGTATGCTTGAGAAGTGTTGAATGAGGTAATGATAGTCAGATATTTTTCTAACTATCTAATACTGCATAAGGACCTTAGAAAATCATAGTAAAAATGTGCCTCCCTGGTGGCGCAGCGGTTAAGCGCTGTGCTGTGGAGCTGTTGGCAGCAGTGATGCAAGTTCCACGCCCAGTCGGGGAGATTCCCACATGGCGTGGCAGACCTCTCCTGCCTCGCCCGCTGCTCCCCTCAGCAGTGTATTTCTGATCTGCCTGTTCTGCTCCCCACTCTGTCTCTGGTGAGCCTTCTCGCCACTCCATGCCTCTGGCCTGTACCCCAGCTTAAATAAATAAATCTTTTAAAAAAAATTCTTAAAAAAAAAATTCTTAAAAAAAAATCATAGTAAAAATGGGAGGTGACATGTTTCTTCCTTGCCTCCTCTATAAGACACATAAAGAGAGCTTAAAAGGTAATTAAAATATAGCCTTAGAATTAAACTGTGTGGGAGACGGGTGGGAGAGACATATCTAGGTGACCTACTGCAAACACACTTCCCCACACTTGGAAGCATCCAGGATGCCTTCCAAGAGGAAGTGCCATCTCACCTGAGCAACTCAGCAGAGAAGCACAAGAATGATAGAGTAGCAGGAGGGATGCACATGAGAATAGGTTTGTGAAAAGAGATGTCAATTTTGGAAAATGGAGAATATTCAGTATGGCTGTAAGATGAAACATAGAGGACTCATTGTCCTGATTAACCTGCAAAACAAAGTAGGGATTAGAGGAGTAAGGGAGAACATTAGAAAAGTCTAGGCTAGGGGAGGGGGCAATTCAGATACTTATTGCTACCTAATATTATATACCATTTGAACTTTATTTCTTTGAGTCTTTTGTTACCTGTTATCTTCCAGAGTCTCCCATTAAAATGCAAATGTAGTTGGAAGGTGCATTAATCAAAGCCTCTTTACAAGCTAAGAACTTGGTGAATTTCAGAATAACTGAGGAGTGTAGGTGGAAAATTGCCAAAGGAAAATTCACCCATTCTGCAATTTTGCTGCAGGCCACCTCCGCTTGTAATTATCATACCCTCTTCCACTCTCTGGGAGGAACTGTAGTTATGCTTAGCGCCAAGACCTTAAAGCAGGGGCTTCCAGGCTGGCTGGGAGCAACCAGTAGAGAAAATGTCATAAGCACATCCTCAGTAGATTTCTACCAGTATCTGTAGACTCTGAGAAGTGATTCCAAAGTTTTCTGGGTAAGCATCCAACTCTGGCCTTCTGAGATTCACCCATCATCAGTCTTTAATCCTTTCAAATGTTTGAAAATGATAATCATATCCTGCTTCCCTTGAGCTGTGAAGATTGCATTTTGCTTGATTCTTCCTAAATCAATCGTTCCTGACACATAAGTGATGCTTTTGCAGCAGACAGATTTACAATTGCATTGTTAATTTAGGGCAAGATCAGTATATTCCCACATACATGTTACTTAAAAAAAAAATAATAAATGGGTAGGTAGGAAGAGCTAGCATTTTGTATTCAAATACAAAGTCATTGATTCGGTGTATCTATATTGGACCTTCATCTCTACCTATTTATTACCTTCAGAGACTTGATAGGAAACCGTTAAGACGGGATGAGTAATTAGTTCAATCCTCTCATTTTGCACAGAATTACTTATTTCATGATTTCCAGCAACTTTTCTTGCTGTGTGTAGGGAATTCTGATCCTAGAATTTTTTTTTTTTTCCGGAAACAAAGGAAAACTTAAGATTTAATGGACAGGTAATGGTAGGAGGTGGTATATATAAAGGAATGACTGATTGGGTAGTTTTTGCGGATGTCTTTCAATAGTGCTTAGAAGGATAGAATGTACATCTAAATTGATCATAATCCATTTTCTTCCTCATTCCTTCCTTCCCTCCCTTCCTCCCTCCTGTTAAAGTATGGATACGGGTCCAATCATGACTGAGGCAAGTTCGATGCAAACAACAAAGTGGTGATTTATTTGCTAGCTCGAGCTAGGGTCCGAATCAGCCCAGTATACCAACACAGGTCCCATGGGCAGAACGGGGACCCTGAGTACAGAAATGGGTCAGCTAATAAGGGCATTTTCGTGGGCGAACTGAGGCTATGACATGACGTAGGGCAGGGGGTTACACATTCTTGAGTAACAGATGGTCAGTGCTGTTATCTCACAAGTTCCTGGAGTTTTACAGAGTTCTTGCCTCGGGTAAAGGGGAAGGTCTATCTTTAGGTTTACAGACACAAATTCCCGGAACCTCTGCCCTGGGCCGAGGAGGTTTTATCTTTAAGTTACAGGCTTTTTGGCTGCTGGTGGTCATTTCTGGTACCTGTCGCCTTGCTGTCACTGATGTAAGTTTTGGCCATTTTGACATTTTAACATTCTAACTTTTACACCTCCATCCTTTAAGTTTATGCCAGCCCCTCCATGCAGTTGCTTCTTAGCTGTTTTTAACTTTGTCTGATATATCCAGTACATATCCAGTACAAACCCCCTTGTACTGGATATGTATGCTGAGAATAATGGAAGAAGACCTGAAATAATAATGTTACCAACCTAGGATTTCTTTCAGAGGTTCTAGTCCCATGTCAAAGAATTTAACAAGAAGGTAAGACAGAGGCATTCAGGGAAAGATTTATTAAGTATGTACATAGGGAAGGCAGTACCAGAAGAGAAAATTTCCAGCCTGACTGCTAGAAGGGAGATAGAAAGAGGTTTTTAAAGGGTGGGTCTATTAGGACATGGGAGGCAGGAGCAATATCATGGTATGTTTGGGCTGCGTTATCCTGGAGCATGTGCATCACTGTTATATGCTGCTTCATGCATTACTATCTCATTAGCATTTTAAATCTTCACCCAGGGGTGTGCATTCTGGCATGCTAATGAGGTTCTGGTTGTTCTTGCTCAAGGCTTTCACTACCTGTGTGTGAGACCGTTGGCCATTCCCCTCCGGGAAGTTGGAAATAATCATTTGTCAGGATATAGCACCTTTTGTCTAAGTTGATGCCTTCAGTTAGTCTGGTGGGCCAGTGTTTTAAACAAGATATAAGAATATTAGACAGTGACCTGCCAGCTTGTGATCTAGTCTACTTTGGACAAGCAGGGTGTTGGGCAGAATAGAACACGGGGCAACTCTTATGATTTTGTTCACCCAGACTATTTCAATAAGAATATGCCTTTTTGCCTATTTAAAAGTAAAATATTGTATTACAGATCATTAAGACTTTTTGAAAAGTGAAATAATTTCAGAATCTATTTTTATACATGCAAGGAATATAATTACTGAATTCATATAGTTTTTACTCTCCCCTATATATTTTTTAAACAAACTAGATAGATGCTTTTGGCTGTTGACTTGATGACATGAAGCAGATAATCGCCAAATTTTTACTTTATTATGTGCCCATGTAGACACAGTCTCATTGAATGATATAATGAAATGTTTAAATATATCCATACATTTTGCACAAAATGAAACCCCAAACCAATCCTCCTCTTAGAACTTGGTCACCAGGGTATTTAAGGATGCACAACTGCCGCTGATGCAGAAGTTCTTTCCCAGATGTTCAATTTGACCTGGGGCAGCTCAATCAAAGTTTGTAAGGTTTCCAACATTCCTAGTGGGAATTTGCAGCAAAAGAGGCATATGGATTATTCTGGCAAGTGGATATGCAGACAGAATCTCTTGTGCAATGACTCCAGAACTTGAAATCTCCCTGAGAGCAAGTCAAATAATAACATTATTTGTAACAATAATATTAATTAATAATGTATTAATAAATAATGAAAGGAACAGAGTTAAGTTTAAGGAAATGAATCAATAATCCGTAGAGCCACACAGTGAAGGAAGTGAGGCTCCCTTCTGAGAGTCAGAACAGAGACACACAAAGGACAGGAAAACAAAAAGCACAGAAGAGGCTCAAGGCTCAAACATGACAACTATTTGGAAAGTGAGATAGGCAGGCAAGGGAAACTCTTCTCAATAGTCACTCTCCACATCCCAAATTAATCAGCTTTCATTCCCTGTTTTTGTGCCAAAACAGCCAAACTATATTGAAGCCATGAAAAAAATAAATAGGCAAATTAGTTTTCATCTTGATTCACTTAATTCAAACCATAGTCACACAGTTAGGGTTTATCCTGTGCTCAGAACTCTTAAAGAAGTGTCCTTGGCACTGTTGGGAAAGACAAGAAATTAGGGTTTAGACCTAGTGCTAAAATTAGTCTTGTGAGATGGTGGAAGGGACGTCAATTTTAACCACATTTTGTTCTGTATCTATTTATTTGATACAGGATATTTACATATTATATTTAGCAGAATATATGTGTGTGTGTGTGTGTGTTCTACCATGTGTACATATATGACATTTGATAAATGCTTTTGATTATATATATGTTTTTTTGTACTAGTGGAGTAACAAAACTCATTTATGTTAAATACACACTTTGACTACCTATATGTATTTAAAAAAGAAAAAACAATTATTAGCAAGAAACAACGAACCTCCACACAATTTGTGCACTAGGTGGTATGAAAGGGACAGGTTTGAGAAAGAAACACCTGCATAATCACAAGAAGGAAGTATTGGTTCTGCTCAAGCAGTATTTTAAATATTTGGAGAGTGATACATTAGTGAACCATGCTAAAAATTCTATGGGTTTAGAAAAAATAAAAAGAACAGAAAATGTCAAAGAACACCATCAATATTTAAGATAATTCTTAATTTGGAAACTATGTGTGCACACAAGTGTGCATGGGTATGGGTGTCCGATGTAAAATGCAATTCTTACTGTAGATCATAGTTTGTCAGTCTTGCAAACTGTGGCCCCTGCTTATGTTGCCATATTAATTTTCTGTTAAAGTTTGTCTCCTGCTACCCACACTGATTTTCTCTTACAAATTAGATATTCCTTTTCTTCCATCTTAAGGATTTTGTACATCATTCCTTAATGTTTTATCTCTTTGCCTCCTTAAATTTTCCTCTATTTCATATCTTAAAGAAGAAATTTTCAGGAAAATTTCTCAACTCTAGAATGAGACTAGCTCTTCCTTTTCTGTATAATCTCCAAATTCTAAGTGTTTTCGTTATTTCTTGACATGGAATCTTTGTACCACTGTTTATTTAACAGTTTTAGTGTAGTTACTGTGAAGTTATCTGCATCAGACTTTAGTCACCCAGTTTTAGTACAACAAAAGGAGCTTTGCCTTTATATATGAGAAATTTTAGTACATATTCTTTACATGTGATGGGTTTACATATGGGATAACAAACAATATTTGCGAATTCAAAGGCTATAAATTGATACAATTTTATCAAAATGGGTGTTTCTTATACCATCTATTTCTCTAAAACAGACAAAAATGACTTCTTTTTCATTTAGTCCTGAGTTTATACTCTACACAGTCTCCTCTGGAGAATCAATGTCATGCCATTTTTTTTTAATTTATTTAGCACAATCCCAGTATTTATTTCAAACCATTTTTATTCATGGATCCACTATGAAAACATTTACCCATCCATTGAAAAAGAAGTTCATTTCTCTACCAAGTTATATTTCAGAAGCCCAGGACTGGTGGAAATACTACCATTCTAAATAAGTGTATGCTCATGTGGCGTTCTCCCTGTCTGTCCAGTTATGAGCAGCTGGTGGGATAAAGAAACCAGGCGAATACACGGCTCTTTTTCAGGGCAAGATGGCACTGAAACGAATTGGTTCTCCTTATTTTATTGACAAGAATGTGGTCACAAGGCCACGATGGGCAGCAAAGGAGGCTGGCGAATTCAGTGTCCATCCAACAGGGCTTGACTAAAATTTTGTTATAAATTAAGTGGAGAATGGATATTAGATTATTACAACTAGCCACCCTCTATTCATTCTTTTTGTGCTGGAGTTATCTAAGAGCTAGGATTTATAAAGATAGTTAGCATCCTTTAATTGTAGATACAAAAAAGCTCATTTTATAAGGAGTAAATACTTTTTCATTCACAACCTCTCTAAGTTGACTCCAGAGGTTTTTCAAGAAATATCTCACTTATTAGCGAAATCATCTGTTACTTATCTTTCTCCTAGCTTAATTATGCTTTAGTATAACCCATTCCATCTAGATTATCATAAATGGTAAGGTTTCATCATTTTTTATAGCTGAGTAGTCCATTTTGTGTGTGTGTGTGTGTACGCATCTTTTTATTCCATTCATCTCTCCTTTGGCCCCTATGTTTCCATAATTTAGCTAATGTAAATAGTGCTGCAATGAACTGGAGAATGCATATATCCATTTGAATTAGATACTTAGGAGTGGAATTGTTGGATCATATGGTAGATCTATTTTTAATATTTAAAGGAATCTCTATATTATTTTGCGTAGGGGCTGGACCAATATATATTCCCACCCATAGCAAATGAGGGTTCCTTTTCTTCTACATCCTTGCCAACACTTGATGTTCTAGTCTTTTTGATAATGGGTTATTCTTCACAGGTGTGAGATGGTATCATTCTGGATTTGATTTGCATTTCCCTGACGATAAATGGTAATGATCATTTTTCCATGCGCCTGTTTTTTACCCACATATCTTCTTTGGGGATGTGTTCATTTAGTTCTTCTGTTTATTTCTTTTTTAATTAGGCTATTTTTTTTTTCTTTTTGTGAGTTTTTCAGCAGGTAGTGATGTAGTTTTATATGATTTTAGTTTTTTGACCTTGGCAGGTTTTCCTAGATCCAAAAGACTTTAAATTTTGCTGATGCTGAATCAGAAGGTCGGGGAGGGGCCTAGAATGTTCTAGCTCCTGGTGTGAATGTTTTGGGCGATCACTAGCTAGTGTTTGTGACACTGCCAAGAGGTTTCTCTAGAATTTCCAACCACCCAGTTCTGCAGTTTGTGCAGTCAGTATACGTCATGAAGTCTGTGCCTGTCCCTGAGTTTGTAGGTGAGTAGAGTCTAACCACCTGTCCTTGATCTTTCCACTGGGACATGGCCTATGGGGAGTGTATCAGCCCCTCTGTAGTGTGTTTTCCCTCAATCAAGGGTGTATCCTCCATCTATGTAGCTTCCTCTACTCTAGGGCCACTGACCAAGCAGCAGTGCCTCAATTAGTACAGTAGCCTCTGAGCCCATGCCACAGCCTCAAGACTCTCTCCTCCCATATCTTGTTCAATGATGCATGATCTTCTCTATGCTCCTTCTGGTACACTTTGTGCTGCTATCTGATGTCCTTGAGGTGTTTAGTTTCCTTTCAAGCCATTGGGGCTCTCTGGTGCAGTGTTCTGGTTAACCTAAATGCTCCTCTAGGGAGCAAATTGAGGAACCTTCTCTAATGCCATCTTGGTTCCAGGACTTAAATCAAAATTGAGAAATTTCTTTTATTAAAAAAAAATGATTGTACATCACTTACTTAAAACATTAAAAACCTACTCATTTATGCTAACATTTATATGTGTATGTGTGTGTGTGTGTATATATATATATATATATATATATATATATATATATATATATATATATATATAGAATATCTCCTTTTACTTTGAAATCACAGAGATTACATTTTACATGTGCCCTTCTTTCCATGGTGAAACGTTAACCTGCAATAATCTGTACACATTTTTTAAACCCCCTTTTACTTGAGGATATCTGATATAACAAAGAATAAATAAATTGGCTTCAATTGTAATCTGTTATGCATAAACTTATTCTAACACTACATAAAAGGTTCAATTTTAGTATTCTTATTCAAATGTCTAACATTAGATATTTTACAGTATTTCAAAACACAGTATGGTAATTTAACAGAATGCAGTGGAACCTTAAAAAAAAAACCACACATTTTGTGTCAAACCTATGATAAAACAAAATAAAAATAAGAACAATATGCTTGTCTTTATGAAAAACAGAATCCATTTTCATTAAAATGTTAAGATGAAAATGTAGATGTGTTTATGGGAAGTGTGTTATGCTACAATGAATGCTTTTAGATATTTATAGAAGGTGGCATGCCTAATGAACAAAATCTATGTTCTGTTTCTCCACATTTTGTCTTGTGAGCCGTAGTTATATAATACATACTTATTGAACACATCCATACTCTCTATTTCAGTTGGGGCATTAAAAATATTGACCCTCAGTTGAATGGAGTTGAAAGAAAGGAGAACAGAGTCAAGGAAGAAAGTGTAAAATAAGAAGGTCAGCATCAAATGAGAGATTAAAAAAAATTATTAGATCAAACTAACATACTTATAATAAATTTGCAATAAACATATCTTATAACATTTGTTTCATAGATTGTTCTGTTCTGCCCAGGTATACATAGCTACTATTTTTTTTTTTCTTTGTAGAGGCCTTTGGTCTAGAATAAAGGGCAGAGAGGGAGAAGCCATTATTTACCAGAGTTCACATTGTCACATATTAGGGTATGTGTGGTCTCTTGTGCCTTCTAAAAGCTCCTCATGGTAGACAATTTCCCTAGGTCTATAGAAAGAAGGTGCTAAATTTTGGGGTAAAAGTGTTTGATTTGCTCGGCCTCTAAGTGCCATGTCAGTAGAACACATTAACTTTCCCTACTGCACTCAATTGCCCTGTCCTTCACAACTGCATCACTATGCTGAAAAATGTGATTTTCATAGAAATGTTCAATTTTGCAGCTTAGAGATTTTGTGAAGGGGAAAAATATCATTTTTGTAGTTAAACTGCTCCTGAAATTGCTCACTTCAGAAAGTTAAAATTGGCCCTGAATATAATGACACCTGATGGACTTGTGTTGAAATATTTTTAACCCTTCCATCTTTAGTTACCTGGGCTGTCCTTTAATTGTCCACCTCAGGTCAAATATCCAAACCAGAATGAAAATCCTTCAAACTTCTTGTTCTTGTCTTCTCCTACACAATTCTCAGTACCTGGATGCTAAGAAATATGCATAATTCAGTTTTGGTCTTTATTTGACTACTTGAAGTTTTGACACTGAATTCAACACATTAGGATTACACAGGACTGCAGAAATCTCCCATGTAAAAGAGGCTACTTTTAAATATTTATCATCACACCTCCCATCCCTACCATACACACACATATACCATATGCCAATGATTCCTGAATTTATTTCCATTCTCTGTCTTCTGGTTTATCAGCCCTCTGTAAAAGAGTTTCCCTTCCTATGGTTTGAAGAGAAGGAAAAATAAGTAAGATTTTAGTCATACATATTTAAAAGTGAAGTTGCAAGAGTCTTCACCTCAGAAGATAAGACTGTATATTTATCTTTCTTTAAAAAAATCATTGTGTGGTTTCTGAAGTTCTTGACAACTTATCTATCACAATTCCACTATTGAATATTCTAACACTGTGCCTATTTAATCTTCTGATATAAACAAAAGTTCAGTGCTTCGCATCTCCTTCACTATCTGACAAAAAATTTGAGAATGAACATTGATTTATCTTTGAAAAATAGCCATCCAGAATAATGAAAGTATCCTCAATGAGGGCCTCCCTGGTGGCGCAGCGGTTAAGTGCTGTGCTGTGGAGCTGTCGGCAACGGTGACGCGAGTTCAATGCCCGGCCAGGGAGATTACCACATGGTGCGGCAGACCTCTCCTGCCTTGCTCGCTGCTCCCCTCAGCAGTGTGTTTCTGTCAGTCTACCTGTTCTGCTTCCCACTCTGTCTCTGGTGAACCCTCTCGCCGCCCCACACCTCTGGCCTGTACCCCACCTTGTATACGTAAATAAATAAATCTTTAAAAAAAAAAAAAAGAAAGTATCCTCAATGAGCAAATACCTATAGAATGATGGATTCTTCCTATTCCTTATCTCTCTTTCTGTCATAAACAATTTAGCAAATATTTATCTAATAGTCAATGTAAATATGCCCATTGTATGGCACTGTGGGGAGAAACAAAAGGAAATACAAGAACACTGTTTCCTGTGTGATTCACTCTCTCTTGGGACAGAATAGCTATCTTGCCTTTCCTTATCTGTATTATGAATACTATTTAAACTTAAAAATTTTATGGTCACAAAATCCTAACGTTCTTTTTTCTGTCATCCCATTTCAATTCCATTCAGTAATCATTTATTCAAAATGTATTATTTACAATATTCAAGTTTTTATAAACTTGTAAAATGGAAAGAAATGCTAAATAAAATCCCTAACTTTAAGTAGTTTGCTTGCACTTTAGTCAGAGAAAAACAGCAGATTATGTAATGTAGAAACTGAAACAAATTAGTTAATTAAAAGTATTAAGTTGAATTTCCCAAACTTCTAATGGTAAGAGTTCCTTGGTGTAGCTTTTCAAAATAGCTTCCTGAGCTCTTCTGGCTGTGGATTTCTCCTCACTTTTAATGTTCAGATGAAACTGATGGCTCATTTCACTACACTTTGAGAACCAAGGCCGGAGAGACATACTGAATCTGATTTTGTGGGGAAAAAGCTGTGATAAACTGTACTTTTCATGAAAGAACACAAGATTTGATCATCCTATGTTCTGTAATGCTGATATAACTTTTATAAGTGATGGGGAAGAATGTGTACAGGATAATTAAGTCAGGGTTTTCCAAAGATAACTTGTATATATCATGTAGCTTCTCAACAAAACCCCTTTTCTCCTACTGAATAAGACTGTCTTCAGAGGTGACCTGGAAATAGTACTTGTGAAAAGTTGCTCAAATGAGTCCTATGCATAATTAGATGGGGCAATTCTGCTCTATGACTTACCCTCATTTATTATAGCAGGTTAGAATACTAGAGGTTCAGCAAATGGTTCTTTCTCATGTAGAGAGAAAGGGTGAAGAGTGATTGTAGTCCATGCAGTGAATCATCACTCAGTTTTATAATCTCTGCTTAGGGTGGTAATTATTGGTGCTGTTTTCCTCCCAAGCAAATAATGGAATTGCATTTCTTGGCCCTGTACTGTTGAGTTGGTCTAAATGATAAGTTGCTTTTATAGAGGAAGGAGAAGGGAGAAAGTGAAATGTCAAAAGCTTTTCCCAGCATGTGTATTTACCTGAGCTGAGATTTAGTGTAGATTGAGTCCTTTATTTTACCTAGCATGCAAATTAATCTTTGGCTATAAAAAAGTGGGAATGCCAGTTTATTTGAAGGTAGAGAGCTAAACTGTTATGCATGATCAAGGGAGTACTGATTTTGGAAGTGTGGTAGTCATGATAGTCATGATAGTAAAGAATATGGGCTCCACAAAATTGAGTGGTAGGGACATGCAAAGAGAGTCAGCCATGAAGTCAGGAAGGTGGGTAGTGGGAAAGAAACACCTGGGAAATAGACAGGAAATTTCATGAAAATCTGGGCAACAGAGAGAGAAAATAATCCCGCTGGCAGAGTAAATGATGTTGAAATAGAGTATCTTCGATATAACCTTTATTAGGAGTGCATTAATGACTTATGTGTGTCTATTTCAGTTTAATAGGCATATATTGGACTTAAGTCTATGGAAATTAGCTCTAAGAACTTGGAAATATACATAAGGATTGATAACTTGGTACAAGGTCTTTGCAAAATGGAAGGAATCGAAAATTATCTTGGATGCTTGCTTACCCCTCTTATAAACACCTATTCATCATCACCTGTAGGTCTACTTCTGTCCTTTCCTGACATTTTCAGAACAAATATCTATTAAATATTCTGGGATTTTGGGGGTTGCTTTCCCATAGATTTATCTCATCATTTTTTCACTCTTGATGATGTTTTTGCATTACTCACCTGAGGTCATTTCCTTATTTGGAAATTCATAAGCTGACAAATATTTAAAGCATAGGGAAATCTAGGTGTGACATAGGAACTTTGGCAGGTAAGACAGATTGAAACTTTGCTCTGGGAAAAAACAATACAAGGGTATCTGATAAAATTAATATGATGAATGAACTATTTTAACAGCCAAACTTGAATACTTGGAAGAGGAAGAGAATGGCCCTCTGAGGTATTTTGCAAAATCTATCACATGTAAACTTCTCAACAACCTGTGAGCTAGGTATTTAAATACCAATTTATATGTGAAAACCATTAAATTAACAGCAAATTGAAGTGAGGAGTAAGAAATGTTCCATGCAACGTGCCCATGGCAGGTATGCCCAGACCCAGTCATGACAATAGAAATCTGAAGAGCAATTTTTCATTCCACCTCAATTCATGGATATCTTTAGTCTGTTTTGTACTAGAAGGTCGATAGAAACCTGGGTTGAATTTAGAAAGAGGAAGATTTTATTAAAACTTTCTTAAATATAAGGCCATCTAACAGTGGAATAGGTCACCTCAGAAGTGGTTTCCATTGGCACAATGAACGGATTCAAAGGAAGATGGATGACAGTCAGTCTGGGATATTGCAGGATGGACTCCTACTTCTGTCTGAAGTTGGATTAGGTGTCAGCTAAAATCCCTTCTAAATCCCCAATTCTATGCCTCCAGGGTCCTAAATGCTTTGTAGTGTGGTGCGGAATATAAATGAAATAAGTTGAGGGAAGCGATCAACCAACAGATACTTATGACTTTTCTGTAATGTGCAAGGCATGAGGATTCTTAGCTCCTATCATGAAGGTAGCTGTTTTCCCTGCTTATTCTCCATTGTTAGAATGTGTAAAGCAGGCTTGGTATCAGGAAGGAAGCACCAAGAGAAAAAAGATCCTCCACAAAAGGACTAGGCAAAAGAAAAAGTGTTATCTTCTCATGTTTGCTCAAGTCTGACTCTTCCAAGAGAATCTTCTTTAATTTCTACGTTGACCTCTTTCTCTCCCCTGGATGTCAGAATGTGGGAGAAGAATCCTGCTGATTGACTCATGAAACACATTACCAGAAGCTCTCTATTTTAAATGTTGAGGCCACGGAAGCAATTTGTACTTTACTTAGAAGTTTATTGCATTTTGATAATTGCTTTTCCCCTTGAACTGTAGAGTTTTAAAATATAATTTTTGACTGACTATAAAATAGAAAAAAAAATCCATATAACTTTAAGAGCATTTTCAAAGCTTTTAAAGTCTCCACTAAAGGAAAGAAGCCCAAAGTTACCTTGTTGAGTTGTTGCAAGTTAGTTTTATAATCATTTTTTTAACCCTCCACTATCAAAGATACAAAGAAAAAGAGATAACTGCGTTATTCTCTTCTTCCAGGGCATTCTGCCCAGCGACAATATTTCTAAAGAACAAACAGAAGAGAACATCAAATAGCTCATCAATAATCTTGGTAGGGCTCTGTTTGTACACACAAAGAATGAGTCTAAAGTGCTCAAACTCAAATACTCAGTAGTATAGTAGTGCCAATGAAATAATCACAGTGGATAGATTTTCCACTAGTCATTTTCCAAGTGTGAAGAAACATAAGGACTCTTAAGTCAATGTTTAAGTGACTTGAAAATATGAAACAGTAAGTTACTTAGAACAACTTCTTACAAAGTATTTATGGAAATGTTCCCATATATATCTATATCTATATCTATATCTATATCTATATATCTATATCTATATCTATATCTATATCTATATCTATATCTATCTATCTATCTATCTATCTATCTATCTATCTATCCCCCCCTCGGTACCTGGGAAATAATTGCTTTGTATAGATTGAGACAGACCACCAGGATAATCGTAACTTAACATGCTATATACCATTCTAAAATGCCTTCTAGGGTTTCCTTTGAATTTTTCTACTCTGTGACAGTGTTAGACTCAGATATAATTAAATGAGCTATATAGTTAAATACAACATATCTACATAGATGTTTGTTAGCAAAACATGAAAATAAAGAAAACATATCCAATTTTTATTATAGTTTATATTCAATAAGTCTTTCACATTTATTATAACCTTTTATAATACAACTTCTATTTTTCTGGAAGAGTTCAGCAAGTTATATTCAAGTAAAACATATTTTGGGGTTGAGACAATTCATAGAAGGCTCTAATTTCATCTTCTAGTGTAACAAATCCCCAGTTTATTATTTCATTTATGCAATCCATTCATGGATGATGGATCCATAATGGATAATAAAGGGAAATTAGATGAATAATTCAGTTATCTAATGCTCTGTTCTTTTTGAGTGTTTTCAATTATAAATAATATTTGATGATATATCCTAGTGGGTTTGTACTATAGGGTTTAGCAAGAGTACTAGTTAAATAACTTTTTTTGGTAAAGTTGAAAATCTTTGAATAACACAAACTATGTATATCCATGTCCTAAATAGTAATAATAATCCAGTTCAAAACAAGAATAAATGGACTTGTCTGTTGAATAACAGTACTTGCATACATATGCTATGTCTTCAGTGAAAAGATGAGTGGACAAAAGCAGTTAGAAAATAAGACTTGGTTATTCACACAGTTAATGTGGACCAACAATATGTTGCTTGAGACTTTCAAGTTATCCCATGCTTTTATTCATTGCATTCCAACTTGTCTTTATCAGAGACGAAATCTTTGCCAGATGGGTCATAATTTGGAAAAATGTGGCCCTTCTTGTCACTTTTGTTGAGAAGCAATGTTCTTATGAGAAGCAGTGGTATAAGGAAAAAATACCTTCTTTTCTCCATGGTTTTATGGAAGCTTTATTCCCCTCTTTGCATCAGAAGGTTGTTCAATAATTGTATTGGGAAGCACTTTGAACTCCTACGAAGATAAGTGCTATTTAATTGCAAAGTGTTATTAGTCCTATGACTGTCATTTTGTGCACCAGTACAATTTTACAGTTAATGCATCTCAATATTACTACTGTTGACATCTTTCACATTTTTTTAAACCCGCTCAATGGCAGAATTGGATGTCTCAGGGGACTGTTTATTGGAAATTCGATTGAGGAGCTCTTCTAGGTCTTTAATATCCAATGTGTTGCTATATTACCCTAGGTTGAATGGTATTTTAGAAGCATCAATACTGCCCTCACACATGAATCACAATCTTGTAACACTACGCATCATGTCTACTTGATGGAAAAGATCAATTTGCAGAGAGGTGTAGTTCTCATCCAGACTAATGATTTTAACATTTCTTCCTGCAAAAAAATAACTCATTTTGCTAATTGTACACCATTTTTCTTCTTCCTAAAAGGGAAAAAAATTGTAGTTAAAATGTTTAATCAGTGCTAAGATGATTTCATGACATATTCTTTGGTTCCTACTTCCCTCCACTAATTCTGTCCACAACTAACTCCAACTGTGTATGTTCTGCTGAGATGGGGATATTATTTTTTTTTCTTAATCTGGGCTAAGAAATGCAGTGAGACATAAAATATACCAAGCGTTCTTTCCCACCTTGATCATCTAACAACTCAGTTCTTTGTCATACTGCAAATGCTATGCTCCTTCCGGTACTTGCCTTATGCCTTATTTTGTCAGCAGTTATGTTCTGAATTGTAAGGTTCCCTATTTGTCTCCATATAGCACACACTACTGACTATTTAGATGGTTGAAAGAATGAAATTTTTTTTGGAAATGGACTGTTATAAATTTAATCAGAAAGGAAGTAGATTCAATGTCCAATGATTCAAAGAGGTAAAACATTTTTTTATATATATATATAGGGGAGGCAAATAAGAGATCAGGAAAAAAATGATCACAATAATAAAAAATTAGCAGACAACTAAAAATCTGAGACATTCTGCAAGGGAGTGGAAGACAGATGAATCAAAACAGAGGAGGGAAGAGCATAAGGACGGGTCTATGGTGATGGTTCATGGGTGAATTGGTGGTGGGAATTTTATGGGACTACACCTGAAAGGAGAACATATACACTGCACAAAAATGAACAATAATGTTTTATATATATATATTCATATATATATATTTATGTTTTATATATATATAATATATTTATATATTATATATAATGTTTTATGTGTATATATTTATATACACATGTATAAATAAAACAAAGAGGTAAATTACTATTTTAGTTCTCAAACAAAGATACATATGGAAACCGCCTATTATTATTTTTTTTAAAGATTTATTTATTTATACATACAAGCTGGGGTACAGACCAGAGGTGTGGGGCGGCGAGAGGGTTCACCAGAGACAGAGCAAGGAGCAGAACAGGTGGATCAGAAATACACTGCTGAGGGGAGCAGCGGTCGAGGCAGGAGAGGTCTGCCGCACCATGTGGGATTCTCCCCAGCCGGGTGGCGAACTCGCATCGCCGCTGCCGACAGCTCCACAGCGCAGCGCTCAACCGCTGCACCACCGGGGAGGCCCCCACCTATTATTTTTGATATTGCTATTTTTTTCAGTTTAAAAATATATGCAGAATTTGAAATGTAATAAATGCTGACAAATAGAAACATAATATTTGGAACAAAATATGCCTTGGAGTGGAAGTTCTGCCATCTGACTTTTTATTAAGAAATTTGTACTAAAATTCTGTTCTTTAATTATTGGTGTACATTTAATATAGTTCAATTTTATACAACTCATAAAATTCCCATGTTCAGTGGTCAGTCATCAAGTGAAGTGCAAGTGTACCCAGTGTATATAGTTGTTTTTGCCTGTCCTTTCTATCAAAATATCACATGAAGACTAACAAGCCAAAAGATACATCTGAATAGATTCTGTAGCTCAAAGCACTCTGCCAAACATGTAGCATTATATAATTCCATTATTGTGACATAATGAATTATGCAGTAAAAGCAATTCATATTTTAGGGAATCAGAAAGGAGATACAGAATGGTTTAGATGACAGTAGAAAGACTTGAAGGAAAAATAGAGTTTTAATTTTAACTATAAAGATGATGCTAGATTTGGGTGATCAGAAATAGGAGACTGATCTTTGTTGTAGATTCAAATCCTTAAGAAATGAACACTGGGGCAAGGATTCCTAGAACAAAGTTATATTTGGAAGAGGTCAAGAGTAAAGAATGATGCAAGAAAGAGAAGCCCAGGGGGTGACTACAACTTAATTCTAAGGAAAATTGGGGAAACATGCTTCAGAATTATCCCATCAAAAAGTCAAGAGAGCTAGGTTAATTATAGGCCAATTAAAAAGAGTCCTTGGTTGAAGGTTGCTGGTGAGGTTGTTAATTACTGGGCACTTCTGTCCAGATACAAATTGCCTTCCAGAACTCCAGAAAAAAAAGTCTGCATACACACATAGATAGTTTGCACTTTTCCAGAGCCACAGAAACTGTGAGATTGGAAGTCTATGTAGGTAGTACCTATAGATTATGCTAGAAGGTTTTTACACAGGAGGGGAAAAACAAATCACTTAGCCAAGGGAGAAGAGATAAGGAAACTGTAAGAGGAGGGTGCATGTAGAAATAATGAGATGTGTATGTGTTGATAATTAAGATATGATAATGGTTTTCCTGACATCCATCTGTGGTGGATGCAAGCTTCCATTATGAATACATTTAAAAAATGCATAATTAGCACATGAAATGATACGTTATGATACAGTTTATCTTATATGTAAAGGATTTAAGGGAACAAAAGGAGGAATATTTGTGTTGGTTAAAAAAATCTGAGAAATTGTTTTGAAGAGAGCAAGTGATTGAATTAGTCCTTGAAAAATTATTGCATGATTAACAATATTAAAACTATTTATATAGTAATATACAATTCTGGAAGTTATTAATCATTTTGTGAAAAATAGAGAATAATTTTCTCAAGAAAAATGAATCCAACATTTAAATAAAGCAATATTCTCTTTAAAAATTGGAGGAAACCCTATGGAGTGGTATATTCAAAATACTCAATGATAAAAATTGTCAGCCAAGAAGACTATATGCTGCACAGCTTTTAATTAGATAAGAGGGAGAAATAAGTTTTCTTAAACAGAAGCAGAGGGACTATAACAACCAGACCACTCATACAAGAAATATTGAAAGGAGTTCACCTCTAAATCAAAGACAGGATGTATGACTTTCTTGAGTGATGATTTCTAATTCAAACAAGAAATTTAATATACCCTTAACCCACATGATGTGTATAACATTTAGGAGCTATGTAAACATGCCATTAAGGACTGTGAGAGGGACTGTAGCCCAAATACAAAGACCATCCTTTTGGTTAGCTTGGAAATGAAGGACCATTCTTTGGGAACATAGTGCTGTATATGTGTAGATCCTCCTTCCTCTTTAAAAAAAAAATATATATATATATTAAGATAACTTTAGTTTACACTGTTGCATATGATTTAGAGATATAAGTGCATACACTTTGGGTGTATGTTACCATACCACCCCCACACCAAGGCACATGTGGTCCTCTAGCATAGTCCATTGGGCCCCCGCTACACTCTATCACTCTCCTCTCAGGCTGGAATGTCCACTGAGGACTCTACAAGGTTTTTTTTCTCCAAGTAATTCTAATTTCTGAAGGGGAACTAGAAGACAGAATAGTCACCAAAGAATGATTTTTGAACTGGCAATAGAAGGGAAAAAGTATAATTCACTGGATTAAAATTTCAGTGGAAATGTGAATTGGGAATGGGTTTTATAAAAGAGAGACTGTCAGTTACACTAAGGAACTAATAAGCTGATTTCCATCCACTGGGACAAAGGAGAAGGAAAGTAGAATGAATCACCATTTTCCACTTTAACAATGACAGTTGGAAGACTGTTATGACTCTTCCTATGATAATAATTTCCATTTCGATGGACTCCTTTTCCAAAATATCTAAAGTATTTTACAAGTGATTTTTGCCATCCATCCTCCTGTCTCAAAGAGGATAGATACAAATACTTAGATCCTCATTTCATAGGCAGCAAATGCATCTCAAGGTTTCTGAATATGCTGCACATTTTACAAAGAAAATTTTAATAAGGCATGCTGTGGAAAATGAAGCATTCAGCCATACCTAGGAAGAAAAAGAAAGGAAGACAGAAAGGGTCAAAAAATCCCTTACACATTCTTATTACTTGAACCCACTTTTTGAAAAGAAGAAAATTAACAGACAAAAATGTTTGTATATGTCATATTGTGGCTTTTGATTAATATCAATTTTAGTTCTTAGTTTAAAACACTTTTCTGATTCTGATGTTGTCGTTTCTTTCCTCATACATTAATATTTGCCTTTTCTTTACATATGCCAACATTTAATAGCATGAATCTGCATTAGACACTCTGTAAAGTTAGATTTATTTTGTGAGTGTGTATAATTTTAGGTATGTAGTAAAAGTCTTTAAAAACATTCAACAAAGAAATTAATCTGAATAATATACCCTTTAAAAGGAAAGAGATGTCCCACAAATGGTGAAACTTCCCATATATTTCTTCTTTGTTTAGTACTTAATTGCATAGTGGTATTGTTTTTCTTCTGGTTTTTAAGTTATTAAAAGTAGAGGCTATCTCAATATAACTATCCCAATATGTCCACACATCCTGACTCTATAACCTTCGAAAATGTTGTTACGTGGAAAAGGTAAGTTAAAGTTGCAAATGAAGGTAGGCTTGCTAATGAGCTGATACTAACATGGCGAATACACTAGATTCATTTGAACGGTCTAATCCAATAAAAAAGATAATTTAAATATAGAAGGATACAGAAGAATGAATGCCAGCGTTCTATGATGTGAAAAAGACTGGAGTGGCCATTTTTGTCTTCATTTTCCATGAAAAAAGAAATGTGAGCTCTCTCTAGAAGCAAGAAAAGTCAAGAAAATGGATTATTCCCTAGAGTCTCCAAGAAGTAATGTGGCCCTGCTGACAACTTAATTTTAGCCTTATGAGGCCCATTTCAGACTTATGGTTTCCAGACCTATAAGGTCATAAACTCGTATTGTTTTAAATTTGTGGCAACATGCTTCAGAAGCAATAGGGAACTAATATATTATTTCATCACGTTTAGTAAATAATTTAATGAATGGATAAATGAACTTTATTTTTTTTTAATTTATACCGAGTCAAGTATTTTCCTTTTTTTAAAATTGTTTTTATTGTTATTTATATCTTTTACATTTTGTATTCCTCTTGGATAACCCAATTCACCCGTGACCCATCACCATGGTCCCTTGTGCCCTTTTCTCGCCCATTTTGAGCCCTTATCCTCTCCCTCCCTCTCTGGGTGTCTCTCTCATATTTGGTTCCCCTATATCCCTGTTATAAGTGAAACCATTCGATATTTTTCTCTTTCTGGGTTATTTCGCTGAGCATGATTCCTTCTAGTTCCATCCATGTTGCTGCAAATTGCATGGGTTTATCATTTTTGAATGCTGAGTAGTATTCCATTGTGTATATGTACCACTTCTTCTTGATCCAGTCTTCTACTTTTGGGCATCTGGGTTGTTTCCATACCTTAGCTATTGTAAACAGTGCTGCAATAAACATACATCCGTATGTATTAGTTTCCTTTTGGATTAGTGTTTTTGTGTCCTTTGGATAGATTCCTAAAAGTGGTATGGCTGGGTCATATGGAAGCTCCATGTTTAGCAGTTTGAGGAATAACCATACTGGTTTCCATAGTGGTTGGACCAATTCACATTCCCACCAGCAGTGTAGAAGAGTTCCCTTTTCTCCATATCCTTTCCAGCATTTGTTATTGCCTATATTTTTAATGTGTGCCATCCTCACAGGTGTGAGGTGGTATCTCATAGTGGTTTTTGATTTGCATTTCCTTGATTATAAGTGATGTTGAGCATTTTTTCATGTATCTGTTGGCCACTTGCTTTTCTTCTTTGGAGAAGTGCCTTTTTAGCTCTTTTGCCCATTTTTTGACTGGGTTATTTTTGCTGAGTTATGTGAGTTCCTTGTAAATTTTTGTTAGCAGTCCTTTATTGGATGTATTGTGTGCAAAGATCTTTTCCCAGTTGGTAGGGTGTCTGTTTGTTTTGGTTAATGTCTCTTTTGCTGTACAGAAGCTTTTTATTTTGATGTAATCCCACCTATTTATCTTGTTCTTCACTTCCTTTGCTTTGGGGGATGTGTCATTAAAGATTTTGCTGAGATGTATGTCGTGTAGAGTTTTGCCTGTATTTTCTTCTATTAATTTTATGGTTTCAGGTCTTACGTCTAGGTCTTTTATACATTTTGAGGTGGTTTTTGTGCAGGGTGTGAGGCAGTAGTCTAGCTTTATTTTTTTTGCATGTGGCTGGCCAGTTTTCCCAGCACCATTTATTGAATAGACTGTCCTTGTTCCACTGCATTTTCTTTGCTCCTTTGTCAAAGATTAGTTGTTCATATATATGCCGCTTTAATTCTGGGTATTCTATTCGGTTCCATTGGTCTTTGTGTCTGTTTTTCTTCCAGTACCATGCTGTTTTAGTTATTACGGCTTAGTAGTATAGTTTGAAATCAGGGCGTGAAATTCCTCCATTTTTTTCCTTTTTAGTCAGGAGGGCTTTAGCTATGAGGGGCTTTTTGTGATTCCATATGAATTTCATCAGTAGTTGATCTGTTTGAAGAATGTCATTGAGATTTTTATTGGAATACCACTGAATCTGTAAATTGCTTTTGGGAGGATTGCCATTTTGATAATGTTAGTCTTTCCAATCCATGAGCAGGGGATATCTTTCCATTTTCTTGTGTCATCTTGTATTTCTTTCAACAGTGTTTCGTAGTTTTCTTTGTATAAGTCTTTTACGTCTTTTGTTAGATTTATTCCCAGATATTTTATTTTTTTGGTTTCGATTTTGAAGGGAATGGATCTCTTAATTTCTTCTCAGATTGGGTGTTTGCATATAGGAAGGCTACTGATTTTTGTGCATTGATTTTATATCCTGCTACTTTACTGAACTGGTCTATAATTTTGAGTAGTTTTTCTATGGAGTTTTTAGGGTTTTGTATATATATTATCATATCGTCTGCAAACAGAGACAGTTTAATTTCTTCTTTTTCTATTTGGATTCCTTGAATGTCTTTCTCTTGTCTAATTGCTCTGGCTAGGACTTCCAGTATTATATTGAAAAGCAATGGTGAGAGTGGACATCCTTGCCTTGTTCCTGATCTTAGTGGAAAGGACTTCAGCTTCTCACCATTGAGGATAATGTTGGCTGTGGGTTTGTCGTATATGGATTTTATTATGTTGAGGTATGTTCCTTCTATCTCAAGGATTTTAAGGGCTTTTATCATAAATGGATGTTGCACTTTGTCAAATGCTTTCTCAACATCTACTGATATGATCATATGGTCTTTGTTTTTCTTTTTGTTGATGTGTTGGATTACATTGATTGATTTTCGGATGTTGAACCATCCTTGTGTCCCTTGGATAAATCCCACTTGGTCGTGGTGTATTATCTTTTGGATGCATTGTTGTATTCTGTTGGCTAAGATTTTGTTAAATATTTTTGCATCAGTGTTCATTAGAGAGATTGGTCTGTAGTTTTCTTTTTGCGTGTTATCTTTGTCTGGTTTTGGTATTTGAGTAATGTTTGCTTCATAGAATGTGGTAGTACTCCTTCCTTCTTGATTATTTGAAAGAGTTTGTGTAATATAGGGACTATTTTGTTTTTGAATGTCTGGTAGAATTTGCTTGTGAAACCGTCTGGTCCTGGGCTTTTGTTTTTGGGGAGGTTTTTGATTACTGTTTCAATTTCGCTGCTTGTGATTGGTCTGTTTAGGTGTTCTATATATTTATCTAGTTTGGGGCGATTGTATAGTTCTAGGAATTTGTCTATTTCCTCTAGGTTGTTGAACTTGTTTCTGTATAGCGGTTCATAGTAATCTCTGATTTTTCTTTTGATTTTTGCTGTGTCCGTTGTGATTTCTCCTCTTTCATTTATGATCCTATTTATTTGTGTTTTCTCCCGTTTTTTCTTTGTAAGCCTGGCTAGTGGTTTGTCTATTTTTATTTTTTCAAAGAACCAGCTTTTGGGTTTGTTGATCTCTGGATTGTTGTTTTTTTTATTTTTTGTTCTGGCTTCCTGTATGTCAATTTTTATTTCCTTTTTCATGTTTGGAAAGTTCTCTTCAATTATCTCCTTGAATAGTTTCTCTGTCCCTTGGTCTCTCTCTTCTCCTTCTGGGATTCCTATGACTCTGATGTTTCCTTTTTTCATGGTGTCAGATAGTTCTCGAAATGTTTCCTTGTTCTTTTTCCTTCATTTTTCTCTTTCCTTTTCTGTCTTAGTTCTTTCAAAATCTTTATCTTTGAGAGTGCTTTTACATCCTTCCATTTCTTGTATTCTAGCTTCCTGGATTTTCCTAGAGTTCTTGAGCTCCTCTATTAATTTTTGTAAATCCTCCATTTCCTTCAATTTCTTGTATATGGATTCATTCCTGTTCTTCAGTTCTTCATTTATATTCCTCAGTTCTTTGTTTCTTTCCTTCTCTACATTTTTATTTAATTTTTTTTGTTATGGCTATTTAGAATTTTTTATCTGTTGAGCAGATTTAATCTTCTATGCTCATATGATCAGGTTCTGTGGAAGGATTTTCTTTCTGTGGAGTATTGTTTTCATTTGTACCTTTTTTCCTTCCTATTGTTGGCCTTCTGCTTTACTCTGATCATAGTATTCCTGTGCCTCTGGTGCTGGCGAGCATGACTCCTGGTTTCACTTGCTGAGGAGTGTTTGTGGCTTCCTAGTTTCTGAGTTGCTGTGGTTGGGTGTCGTCTGGGTATTCTTGAACTTCTATGTCCCTTGTGGCATGTCTTCCATGTGCTTCAGGATCCAAGTAGAATTAGGAGAGAAGAAGGGGTGATGTGTAAAAGGGGGGTGTTATGTAGGTTTAGATGAGAGGAGCAATAGGGGTTATATAGGAGGAGAATGAGGGGGGAGGAGGAGGAAGGAACCCTGGGTGCTGTGGGGGGGGACGGGGAGGAGGAAAAAAAAAGGAAGAAACACACAAACAAACAAAACAAAAAAACAAAGAGTACTGATGATAATTGATGATAGTAGCAGGGAGATAGGGAGATAGAGGGATTAAGAGAACAGAGATTGTGGAGGGTGAGACAGATCGATAGCAAGCAGCCAGTTAGGGAAACAAACACATGGGCAGATGTGGGAGGATAAGTTATCAAGATTTCCTGTAAAACAAAATTAAGCTATAACAATTTTTTTTTTGAGAAAAAAATTGAAAAAAGAAAAAAAAATGGAGGGGGGATGCCATCTGTGGCTAAGGATGGCACCCTGGGCTCTTGAGGTTGATGCAAGTTGGGGAGATTTCTATAGTTTTTTACCCCTGAGGTCTTGAGTTTTCAGGTGGTCCCACTGCTGGGGTTCAGTCCCTTTCATGTGTCAGATGCTGCTGTCACCCCACTGTCTTTTGCTGCTGGTATTGGTTGCTAGAGTTCTTCCTAGTCTCTCTCTCCCAGTGTTTCCTCCAGTGCTTGCCTAAGTCTATTGCCACTGCTGGATCAGGCAGCTGAGTGGTAGGTGGGGGAGGGGGGCTGGGTGGGCTGGTAGACTCTTCCCAGCAGGAGCTGCAGTGCATGGGCAGGTGGGGGGCGGGCATTGGCAGGCAGCCTCCTCCCTGCCAGCCAACCTACTGCCAAGGGGCAGGAGGGTTAGTGGCAGGGGCTGCAGCGACCTGCAGCTGGTGGTTCTCTGGGTGCAGCCGCACAAGGATGAAGAAGGGATTGCACACCTTACCATCTGGCTGGAGTTTTCCGTCCCCACCACAGTCCCAAGCCTTATACCCATCAATGCTTGAGGAAGCCCGCTTGCCTTTCCTTGCTGGCGTCCCTCCGGGAGGGGTCTGGTGACCTTTTCTTTCTCTTTACTTCATCTCTTCTGCTTCTCTCCATGTCCAGAACACCGGGGTGGGGTGGGGGGTTGGTCTGTGTAGCACATCTTCAGATAAGGTCCCAAATTTAGGGATATTTTTCTCTATAGATCGATTCGTATGGGAGAGACTGATCCTAGTGGTTCACTGCCATGTTGATCCTGGAAGTCCTGGATAAACCAACTTTAGTAAGTCAAATCCTATCACTCAGATTCCCAATTCTGAAAAGGAGCAGAGAGAACTAGACTTAATGAACTAATTTCAAAATATACAGTAAAATTTCATGAAAATAGCTGTGTGTGTGTGTGTATGTGTGTGTGTGTGTGTGTGATTTTAATCCTAGTTTCATTCTTTCACTTTTATCTGTGAAGAAGATCATGATTTTGAAATAAGGAGTAAGTGCTTGTCCATGAGATGCCTGAAAAGGAAATTTGGAAGTGTTCTAGTTCTACAGTAATAGTTACGCTAACATAGTGCTTACTTTGTGTTTATTATGTGCATTGCACTAAACAATTTTCATATAACAAGTACCTTCATTCTCACAACAATCCTACTGTCATTATCTCTAATTTATAGATGAGTACTATCAATAGATACGGAGAGGTAAACTAACTTGTTCAAGGTCACACAGCTAGGAAGTAGCAATTACAGAAATTGAGCTCCTAATCACTAGGATATTTTCTCTTAAAAGTAACTGCCATTTCCTGGTGCCACTTTTAGTAGGTAGTCCTTTTTTGACCATTAATATGTTTTATAGGTTCAGGAAAAGTTGTAGCTAAGGATAATCTAGTGACGAGACAATATAATAATGAGGTCCAGGTAGAATTCATAGAAGAGTTTTGCTGTGGGTGTTGTCTAAGGCGTCTGGCAAAAATATAGTGAAAAATGAAACTAAAAGGGGTATTTTGGTTTATTTTTTAGAGGTTTCTGAACTCTATATGTGAGATTAAACTTTATACAGGTATCAGAAGGAAATATTAACTTTTTGAACTTGTTGTTTGTTTGGGTTTGGGGTTTATTTTTAAGCAATCAGTGTTTCCTTGTTAGGCAGGTTAATGTGTATTTTCTCAAGCCACAGATGGTGAGAGTGAGGGCAATGAGTCATAGACAACAAGATGATAATAGCTTCACAAATGAAAGTACTGGGACCTGAAGAAGCGAGATGCCTGCTGGAATGGGAGAGGGGGTTCAGATGTAACAAATGTTAGGGGCACTGAATGGACTTTCAACTCTCAAAGGTAGGATAGAAAACCTGGATGCCTTTAAATATTTGAGGACAGAGCAACAAATGCACATGAGTAGGCAGAGCTAAGGGATACAGACCAGTTTGTGTCTGGTCTTTTTTATCAGGATATGTACACATTAAAAAATTCCCAGACTATACTTTGATTCTTAGATACTCCATCAAAAGTTCCTAAGCCCTTCTCCCCTGCCGCTTGTCCATACCCTCAGTTTCAGTTTTGTGGCTTCTCTACCCACTAAAATGAAAACCTCCAGATATAAACAGACATTTTGGAAATAACACCCTTACCAGAACAATAATTCTCTGCCACCCTCCAAAATCTTTAGGAGTATCTGAAGAACAATGTGTCAACTGTGCTGTGTTGAATATATTTCTTAACCCCCTGTTACAAACTGATCAGACTCAAAACACCATTGAAATGCTTAAAATACATGGACATTCAGTGATTTTTATCTCTGGAGATGGATGCTTCAAAATTAGAAGTAAGGACTGTAGCTACCAGGTCAGCACACACACCACCCAACTGCAACCAGCTTCTTCATTCCTTGTATCAAAATCTGTTAATATCTCTAATGTTGTCTGGCAATCTTCTTTCAATTGACTGTCCCATTTCTATGTATTTCAAAATTCATCATTCTTGAAAGTCATAATGGATGTGCAAATTCTCATTTTTGTTAGAATCCATCATAATGCCTCACAAGCCATTGCAACAATTACATTCAACCATTACAGGAAAGATTTCACAAAGTTTATTACAATAGTGTTAAAGATAAATTCTCTAAGGGTCTTTAACCAAAGAAATTTTTTTATCCTGGAGTATAGTATTATGAAGCTTGACAAATGCCAATTTTCTCTCTAAGATCAAGGAACTTCCAAATGAGTGCTTGGTTATCTGAATCTTCTTTGATCCCACCTGTCCCGCCTCTAGTTGAATTATTCTGTCTTTTATTGTTCCATTATACCTTCTATATATTTCTTCTCCTGTGCCTGTAATACCTTAGATTTTTAGTATGTTCTGTATATGATCCACCCCCCCAAAAAAATTTTTAAGATCTCTGAGGACGGTGTGGTTTGGATCATGAATGTAGGAATCAGAAAGAGTTGGCTTTGTAGCCAAGATTCATCAGATCTGGACAGTATGTGACCAAATCTCTCTAATCTACACATCCCACATATGAACATAGAACTGAATTCAACATTATATTTCTTATATACCGCAAATGGGGTGTTATGCAAATCAAATAAGAATTCTTTGTAATCCAAAGTCCATAAACTACACCTATTTTCACCTGTTAGCCTTATTTTCCCTTTCCAGTGCAGTCTTCTTGCCCCATCCTGCTACACTGCTGACATCATCATATGTATTGCTAGGGAGAAATGAAAGTAATTAATAAAAACTCATTCATATTTGCACACACACAAACACACCCACACACACCAGCAACAACTGCCTGTAGTGTCCTCCTTGAACAGAAAGGAAAATGATATAAATAGCTCCTGCATGCAAGAACAGTGATCCACACCACTGTCAGACCCTTCCCAAAGTCCACTGGGAAATTAGACCTTATCAGTGTCAAGCATCAATTCACAATCACCACAACAAAGTGGCAGAAGTTGCTAGAGTGACACGCTCTACTGCTGAGGCCAAGACTCTGTCACAAAGAAATGAAGAAGGACAATTATCCTGAGATTTAAGTCTGTGTAGACAGCCACCTTATATCAGTCAGGACCAAAAATTTTTCATTGTTAGTGCTCTCCAGAGACTGTCCCCAACTATGCCATATCACTCCCTATAGTTTGCAGTACTCTTTGGAGAGTAAACTGGTTCTGAATTTGGAGTCTAAAAAGGGGGAAGGGCCACCACCAAATTACTCTGGGTAAGTCTTGACAGCTTCAGGCTACATGAGAAGCCTAGAGCTGTTGTCCCCTTGGGGCCCTCCGCAAAAATGACACATGTATCTCATGAAGATATCCTAGCAGGTAGCACCTGAAAATAAATAAATAAATTTCACTATAGAACACTGTCAAGTAATAAGCATCAAGTTGCTTTAGCAACTAAAGACATCAGCCTCTTGGGGATATGTTAATCTTGTGTCTGCTAGGAGGAAGGTAGAACTGGCAGATGAAAGTCTGAGACTGTCAGTGCCTACAGGGGAGTGAGGGGTGAATATCAAACTTCAATTCAGATGAACACCTCAACTCACAGGTAGGAATTTCACTGTCAAGATCAGTTGATTGGGAGGAATCTGGAGGAGAGGAAATCCAACACAGTAACAGTACACACGCCTCCCAGGCAGCGTGACTGCAGTGGCGGCAGTGAATTTTCATAAAGGGAAAAAAGAAAAATGCAGTGCTGTATTCAGCTCTCTACAAAAGATGGACTCAATAAATGTTAATGACAGCAGGAATGATGCTTCTGTACAGTTTCTATGAATTTTGGCTACAGTTAGTGCAGTACACTGGCAAGTAAAAATACCGCTGAGCTGAGTGTGCTTTGAAATGTGGAGAATGTTCAACTTTAAGCTAAATGCATCTCCCATTATAATGTTTACTGCTCAGGGCACATAAAGACAAACTGAAGGTTCTGTTATTGGGGAATGTCTTCTTGCCTCACTTATCAAATTAGACGAGAATTCTACCTAAAGTTATTTTTGCTCTTCTTCTTTAAATATATATCTGTATCTATATATCTCTATCTATCTATCTATCTATCTATCTATCTATCTATCTATATATATATATGTGTGTGTGTGTGTGTGTGCACACACACACATTGGATTTAGTATACATTCAAATTTTACAAGTTCAATTTTTAAAAATGATGACAGCATAGTTTTTTAATTTATTACATGACTGATTAATGGGATCATTTAGAAATGTAAACTCTTGAATATTTGCTTAACGTCATCATTTCTTAATTCAATGTCAGATGACTATCCTATGCAGAACCTTACACTACTGCAAAAATAACTATAAACATGCTTGGAATGCTTGTCTAAGTCCTATGTTTTGTATTTTGAATAAATTGTGCCATCTAATCCTTACAGTGAGTATATACATGTAGTGCTATGATTTTCTCTTTATAGGGAAATAAACTAAGGTTTGGAATTTTTAAATAATATAACCAGGATGATATAGCTAGTTGAGCAAGAATTTGAAACCGCAAATCTAAAACCAGAGTCTCCACTTTGGAGATATTTATTATGTCCTGTTTCTTATATTTAACATACACAATCAAACCCATTCAGATTATGTGCTGATTTCTTAGAATACAATAGGACACCCACGCATCGGGTTGCAGTAGAGCTGTATACATCATTCCTTCCCTCAGCTATGATCTAATCCATCAAAAGTGTTGATCAAATAGGTTCAAAAACAAACAATTTAGCACAACTTGGAAAGCTTTAGCCTCGAAAATAATGAAAACCACTGCTTTTGATAAAAACCAAAAGCTATATTGTTGTATTTTTTTAACTTAATTTTGAGTGGGAAAACAAAATGTATTTCACTGAAGAATTACAGCTATGTGAAGAAAGGTCATTCCATGGACATACCCCTCACAGGACACCTATTGGTACATATTTCTTGATTTTTCCCAAGGCAGGTACAATTCCATGTACTGTGTCCTTTGGCCCCTATTTTTGCCAGACTGTGCATCCCTAAGTTTTATTTGGAGAATGCAATCACTGTACTGTTTTTTGCTGATATTTCTTAAGAAATTAAATACAGCTGTTTTATCTGTATAGAAATGAATATGTCTGTCTAAGCACATGCACATTGAACATAAGTGTATCTGTTCTTTAAACTGTGTGGAGTAAATTTTAGTTTTCTACTGAGTTCTATCATAAAATTAAGCATTCACTTATTGTAAAGTAAGCAAAATACAACTTAGCTGTAAGATATGATCACATTAAAGAATAAAGCAAATCCTTTAAAAGCATACATTGAAAAGAAATTGTCTTATTAGGCTAATGATACTAGAAATGTGTCCTATATTATAAATGTAAATTAGTTAGTATTCTTTTTTATGTTCGGGAAAACATGCTGGATGACCACAGGGGAAAAGAAAGACTGACAATCTAAGAGGAGAGCACATACTTGAGTATAAAGCTGTTTAGCTTTTAAAAATCTTTGGTCCTTCTTCCAGAGGATACATTGCTGTCTTCTTCAGATCCCCTTCTCAACACTTCATGAAAGTTTCTGCTTTTTAAGAGATGACACACATTGACTGGAACTAATGGAGAGAGATACTCCCTTCTCACCCCCTTTCTGTCTCCCCTTATTTTCTACTTCTTACCATGTAAATATGCATCCTTTCACACCATGTACTGTAAAGGTAAAGAAATGCATGCATGCCTATTTCTTATAAAAATACAAGTACATGTAATGGTGTATAATCTGAAAAACATGGAAGGTATAAAACATAACTCATAATCCCAAACCCAAAGACAATTATTTGATAAAGCTTCTCTCTTTATCTCTCTCTCTCTGTTTAGAAATATTTATATTGTTACATAATGGTCATTTTTCTGTATTTTGAGTATCTAAGAAAGAATGGATAAAAGGAGTTCTTTGTGGCCCAAGAAGTATGATCGGTGCTACACAGAGTAAGGGATACAGGAAGAGAGGAGTCATAGAATTCTGCAACTCTTCACAGCTGAAAGATTGTCAAAGAAAAAAAAAAATCATTAAAAGGGAGCTAAGGGCTTGAATTTGGTCAGCCAGGAAAGTATCCACTAAACGAAAGAAAGCTTTTCTCTGTGCAGGGAGGCATGATTAAAATCGAAGGATATTCACTTCCTCAGAGGGGGAACTAGGTAATGAGTGAGCAGGGGGAAAAAGTATATTTAGATATCAATCAAATTGGAAAGCAATAGCAAACTTAACCACATTTAATTTAGGAGTTTCTCCTATTGTGCTATTGGACTTGTGTAGGTAAATAAGTGTTTCCTTGGTAATTTAGAAATATTAATTCAAATGTAATATTTTAATTATTTTTAATGCTGAATGTACTAAGGCATCTTGTTATATTCCTTTTAGTTCTCAAGCAAAATCAGTATAACACTTGGGGCAATGGTTGACAGTCCCCAAATTTTTAACATTAGGGGTAGTAAAATTGGTCTCCAAATTCTAAATTGTGTGAAAAGTAAAATAAAATCTTCATAATGCACAATCCCAAAACTAGCCACATGTTGAAACATTAGTGAGTCCAGGGCTGGTTATGACAGAATGATCTGATTGAAGAGTAACTTAAATGGAACAAAAAAGGGATGAATGGTCATAAGGACTAGAAGCTTAGGTAAAATAGAGGCAAATTAGAAACAATAATCTAAATTTACCTCTGTGGTGGAGGGTACCATGGATCAGAGGTGACCTTCTCTTCCACATGTAGGTAATATTGACATTTTCTCTCCTCATTTCACTAATTAAATTGCTGGTTATAATTTGATTTCCTGTGCAATCTTGCTATAAACAGAGATGGAGGTGGTCAGAGCACATACTCATCCAGGCTGTTTGGCAATTATCTTAGGGTCAATTATTGCGTTGACAGAGGATTAAAGAGTGTGAATATGTATACGTGTGTCTGTTCAGCTCTAGGATGTGGTGTAAAGTTTTGTTCCTTTAGAGGATAAGGGCCACGACTACACAATGCTGATTTTATTAGTTATTTCTGTCTTGTCTACAGTTACACAATGTGTCTGACTTCTCTTTGCCAGTGGAGAATTGGCAGCTCTGTGGCAACCCTGCAAACTTCCCACTTCTCTCCATCTGCAAGTGCACACAGGTGTGTTCAGTCAGGATTTAGTGATTGCGATGGTTGAAGAATAAGTAGGGGGAAGATCCCAGACAAAAATAGACTCATCTGAGACTGGAATCTCAAAGGGTAAGTGTCATGTGTAAGAAATTAATGCCCAGAAAGAAAACAGTAACAGATTAAGTGCATGTGACAAGACTATATAGGACTGACGGCCATTTATAGTGTGCCAACAGAGAATAAAGAAAATGGAAAAATTCTTCTGCTTTTTGAGAGGGAGGGGAGGGAATATCTAACATACCCACATTGCTTCAATTTAGGGCAAAAACTAATGATCATTTTGGGCAGGAAGGACACTTGCGATGACAGCGTCCTTAGGCAAAAGGTTCCATGATATCCCTGATTTTCAAAGTCCTTTTGAACCTTCTAATTAGATGATGCTTCATTATGTTCAACATGCCTTTTTATATAATTTAATTGAGTAGAGTATGTGGATCCTAATTCATTAATAATATTCCTCTGGCAATTTCGTATCCTCTTATTATTCAAGCAAAATGCAATTTTTTAACCAGCAAAATTCTTAAGGTAATTTACCAATATCCACTTTTCCATAAAACCTATTTCCATGTAATGATATTTGCAGTGCTCTATATTATAAGACTTTGCTAGCCTCACTGACTCATTGATAATTTAATAAGTATTTATTTAACTCATGGTGTGTGCACAGGTAGAGTCACCTTGATGCATGATTCTTGGGGCAGCATCAGCACCTTAAAGTTGTACAGTGTGAAAACTTCACGGTCCTCTATGTCAGTTTGTACTGAGAAGGCCTGATTCCACCCTGAAGATTTTATATCTCAAATCTCCATGATAGGCTATTCAGTGGCCTGAATCTTTATATGCCTACAATATTCATAAGTTAAAATCCAAACCCCTACATGATAGTTGAATGTGGGGCCTGAGGAAGGTAATCAGTTCTGAGGGGTAGAATCTTCAGGAAGGGGCTCATTGCTGTGATTAAAAGAAATGCCAACGAACTCCCTTGTTCCCTCTACTGTGTGGGGACACAGTGAATAGCAGTCATCTCTGACTTAGGAAGGGGACTCACAGCATATACAGAATGAGTCAACTCCTTGATCTTGGAATTCCCAACCTACAGAACATGATAAATAAATTTATGTTGTATAAAAGCATCCATTATCTGGTGATTTTGTTACAGTGGCTCAAACTCAAACAGTTATTCTGAAAGGGACACTGGAAAGTAAAGAAAGTAACAACACCCGTCTCTATGACTAGCATTCTAGATGACCTATGTTCTTGAAACTTAGAAAACTGTTGTAGGGATATTCTTGAAGGATATAGAGGGGTATTTCTTGAGTGATAAGTAGCACAGCCTTTTGGTAGGAAAGAATTTGATCTCTCTCCATAATTGGAGTTTAGATATACCCAGACATGATGAATTGACAAACGTTAAAGGAAACTGGATTGTATTAAAAAAAAAAAAAAAACAGTTCTGTGTGAAAGAATGAGTGAGGAAGAAGCTGACTAAGATTGCATGATGGCAACTGGCCCAGGGAGCACTTCAGAGAAATTCCTAGAAGACCGCTCAGGAGGCAAGGAGAGGTGACAATTTATTTAGAGAGACCAGGCTGGTGCTTTTGACCAACTGAATTTACATATAAACAACCACTTTTACTGGGAAATAATGTTTACCTGGTGTGTTTTAGGAGCAGCGGAATTGAGATTATGGGTAGGGAACTTCCCTCTCTCCATTAAATCCAGTGTGTGTTACCACTAGGAAAAAAAAATGAGTGATGCAGTCTCACAATGGGACTGAGCCTGCCTAAAGCGCACACACTCTGGGACCTAGAGTAACCACTGAGTCGCATAATTGTGACAGTCCTAGCCAGCCAGCTGGTTCTAAGAAGGACCTCTCTGGCCCCATGTCTCTGGTCACTAGGAGTGGTGAATCCAGCGGGCCTGGCTTCCCAAGCTCTTGTGGCAATAGAATCCCATCTGGGTTTAGCTACTGAGAACGAAATATGGAAATTTGAGTGCAGCAGAAGACAGTCTGATGGCTCCTCCCTCCTTTACCATTGCATTAAATGGTGGCTGTGAAATTGTATGTGTCACCTCCTGCATTCATTCCCCACCGTGCAACTTCTGTGTTTCAGTACTACCACTTTCTCGCTTTAGCTTGTGGTTGAGTTTCTTCCCAATCTAACTAATCTCTGGGTTTCTTTACCATTTCCACTTGACTTCTCAGATTTGCCATACTTGTTAATACCTTCCCTGAATTAAATAGTCACAGAGGTTTTTATTTCTCTGGTTAGAACCTAACTTGTTACTATTTGAGACTAAATTTTTTGATACAGGCAAGCGAGGTTTCAATATATTCAACTGTTCAGATGCCAAATAAAAGCTGGGATACAGTGATTGCAGCACTATTTAATTCAGATTCAGATCAACAGAAGTTTATTGGTTCTTTAATTGAATACCCTAGCTCTTTTAGTGTGCTGAGAACTTGATATTGTCTGTTTAGTAACTTCAATATTATTCATTTTGCTGTTGTTTTTGGCTCCCAGGGTTTATGAGTTTTTAGGTTTTTTGTTTTTGTAAAGATAATCTTAAGAGATTTTGGACATTTAGGAAAATTCTATTTGGGTATACCCCATTTTTACCTTTGATGGTCACTATAGGAATATCTTTCTTAACTTATAAGCTTTCTCTCTCATGAAAACTTGGGTGTTTGATAAAATCTGCAATTGGATTATCTAGAGACTGCTAGATATTGTATTATACAAAATAATCTATCCTATTTTAGTAGAAGCACTTTTTGATTGGAAACATACTTGAATATGTTGCACTAAAACTCATGTAGATCTAATTCAAGCCATTATGGGGAGAAACTAGGGTTTGATCTGTTAATTATGAGACTTTCCATCTCAACTTAACTGGAAACTTTGAAATTGTTTGTCTGTTTTCTCATTTCTTTGAATTTTTTTTTTAACATCAAACACATTCTTCAAGAGCTACAACATTAGTAATTGACTTTTCACTGGGGAAATAAGTTGCAAACAGCTCAATTTTATGTTTCTACAACTTTGGAAAAATCAAGTATGCAGCTTCAAAGAGAAAACAGTTAAAAATAAAATTTCCTAGGGAGACTACCTTATTGATGGGCAAAGCTCTAAAGTTTTTGAGGTTCAGTTCAGTGAAGTATCCACATGTTAGAATAACCTCTAACTTGTCTGAATATGTTACAACTATAAATTGAATCTGAAAATATCCTCAGGATATTCTTTATTTTAAAACTTGTCTATTACTAGACTTCTTCTTACAAATCTAATGAGTAAGTAGAAAAGTATTGCTCTCTATTCTCTTACACTCTTTAGGTTCTGATGAGGTCTTGGTGCACAATTTGAACTACGGATTGCTAAGTTTGGTGTTTAGAAATATGATTCATGGTCTTAGAGATAGATGAATGGTATTCAGAGAGGTAAGAGGAGGGAGACTGAGTTTCAATACCAAATAATACCTGCATATATAGTTATTCAGTAAATATTTTAAGAGATGGAAGAAAGATTGGAATGCCACGACAAGATGATAGATGTTTAGGGGGAAAATTATTTGCAAATTAGTTGTTTTCTTTTTCCTGTGATATTGCTTCATGTCTGATTTTCTAGCACATGATATCTATATATTCCTTGCAAATAAATTGAATCAGAAATGGCTCTTAGATTTCTGTCCATTTCTTCATTATAGAATTATTTTTATGGTGAAGAAAAAAAAATAGAAGCAATATGTTCCCTAAAGTATAAATATGGAAAAGATTATAGATTTTGTTCTGATCATGTTTTTAAAAGCCATTTTTTTAATCTTATGGGACTATTCGATTTCTGATAAAGCATTGGGAAGAAAATATGAAATATCTCAGAGAAGAACCATTTTTATAAATTTTTATATAAAGTAAGATTGCATCTGAGGATTTAAAACATAACAGGTATAGCATCAAAACTTTCAAAACTATAATTTAAAATTCTGAAAACTTCAGCAATTTATTTTAAAAGTAAGGAATGTCTAAAATTATTGAAGGATAAAAGCAAGTGATCCACTTTGGCAAATAGAATGGCAGGTATAGGGTATATTATTTTAAAGATAAAGACAGGTTAGGTAAAGATCAGAAGATGCAATGTTTTAAATTTTAGACTTGAAATGTCAAAATGGTCACTAGTGTTATGTGGAATAAATGTAAAAAAACACAGCCTAACCAAGGGATTTTCCCTAAAATTACATAAGAGGACTCTTCAATATTTAGACGGTATAAGGGATACAAAATCATCTCTATTTTATCAATACATTTAACAAACTTCTGCAATAATAAAGCATTTGACAACATAGTATATGTTTCTGGATAAAGTGTAAAAAAGATACTTTATATGGAAAACACTGAGATATTTAGTAATTTTTGCCATAGGTGTTGAAAATTCCCAAGATATTGGTTCTACATCATTGAAGTCTTGAGGAAAAGTTGGGAGCCTAGCAGACAATTAGTTAATTACTTAACTTCAGACCATGTGACATTTAATTTCAAGAGAATGTGGTATATAGGAAGGAATGACTTGTCTTTTAAAAGGAGGGATCAAAAAATATTTATAATCACTCTGCTTCCTGAAGATTTGGACTCATTTTACTTAGTTAACACTTCATGTTTGCTCCAACTTTTTTTTCCCTCAAGAAATTTCTTCAGTTTACATTACTAGACCTGATTCATGGCACCTAACTAAAGTGTTTCTATTTGAGGAAGAAGATTACTGGCTCCAGTGTTAACCTGCATGGGGATTTTTTGGGAGTGAATGAAACTCACCCCTTTAGATGAAGCAGATGTACTCACAGGTCTACCACTGGGGTCGGGACTGGATATCAACTGTCATTTGTCACACCATAGATTGTAAAATCCAAGTATGGGGTCCAGAGTGACACAGTGATCTCCAAAGGAAAGACATGGCAAATGTATCAGTTAGGGTAGGAAAAAAGAGCAAAGTGGAAAAGTTAATGGATTATTCATAAAGATATATGCAGGGTAGAGAAAAATCAGTTGGAGAAGGAAAGCACTTAGTGGCTAAGCCCATAGGAACATGAGGCAGGAACGATTATCAAAAACCAGAGAAAGTTGTAGCAGTAGATGTCACTGTAGTTGTAGCTGATAATCACAGCTCTACAGGAGCTGTGACCTTATAGAAAACAACATGAATTTTCCACTGTTCTGTAGGAAGGGAATAGGTAAGTAAATACCCAGTGTTTGTCTCTTCTCTCCTGCATATTTATTACCCCTCTCCCATTGAATGACCCAGGTAGAAGCTAGGGGGGAGAGGAGTCTGGTTAATGCCATTCAAAAGGGTTCAACCTCAAAAGACCAGGGTGGAGAATGGTAGAAGATCCATATGGACAGGCAAATGAAAATAGTGAACATAGCAAAACTATGTGTCAGATTAGCTTGATGGTCTTTTCTAGTCTTGATACAAATCAATATTTATTTGCTTATGTGAACTAATATATTATCTTCTGTTCCCTATCATTGAGACATTTCCTGAACTCCATTATTTCTTGAATTATCATTTAGAACCGAAGATACGTATATGTACATTAATTACCATTCCTCTCCCTTTGGAATAGGAGAGACCATCCTATACTTTCTGTTCCACTGTGGTCTTTTATCCTTTTCACTAAAAATGGGAACCTTTCTGGGAGAAAACGTGAGATTAGCAAAGCTCTTAAGATGTTTGAGAAGAGCAACACTTATTTCCAATATTTCCCAGGCATGTGACTTTAATTGGTCCCCTTTCTTCTATGTATTAGAATCAATGTGTATCTTGAATTGTGAGATCCAATCAGGCATTTGGTCTGGAACAGTGTCTTGTATTTCTAGTCACTCTAAGAAACTAGTATCTACCTACTGATATAAATAGGTATATCATTTCTGTAACTTAGAAAGTTAAATTCTTTTGTTAAAATTTGAGGAGAATGGTAGAAAGTATGATATCACATCTGATTTCTGACTTGCCACCTTCACCCCCTATAGTTAGAAAGAAAAGTCTAAAAACTTTTAATTACATCAATGATGAAATCTGAAATTCTGCCACAAACAATGGTGTTCTGGAATAGAAGATAAGTTTTGCTATAGAGTTGGCATAAAATTTCTCTTTAACCTTTCATAGAATCAAACCTTCTGGCACTTACAAGATATGTGATTTTATTAATAGCTTGAGACCTCACTATTTGAATAGAAATGTATGTTCTTTCACAAATCACAGTTAGCATTGTATCATAAAGGGGCTATCAGTCATTGGAAACTGAGATATAATGTGGATGTTGCATTTAATAGATAGACTTTTGAACACAAACGAGATGCTTTATACAGTCTCATATATGTTAAATTCTTGCAATGGTGGAGGGGATTCTCAAATTCTTTTTAATGTGGGCATATCTGTAATATGATCTCACTAAGCAGTCACAGGTAGTTTTGTCTAGGTAATTCTAAGTTTCAGTTGTCGAACGGTAGATATTATTCCAACCAAGAAATGACAAATTATTGCATTTCAAGACATGGTCCTGGAAAAGAGATAATCCCCTGACTTACTATGTCATCTCGGGGGTAAAGCTAGCAAGTAAAATTATTTTTAATCACAACTTGGCAATGGAGTTATTGTGGGACAAGTATGACTTATTTATCAATGTTATGTACTTAATATGGGGGAAAGTATTTCTGACCAATAGCAGGGCAAAATAGCAAAATTGAATATTATTAGACTTTATGTTCTTCAATCCATTCCCATTTTCACTAATGTAAAAGGTAAATGATGACTTTCACTGTGTAGAAAATTTTCCTACTAAGGACTAGGTATTTTCCTTATAATATTTCATTTCCACACACTTTCAAATACCTTTTCATCATTGCTATTTATAAAGAAGAACCCTGTATATAGAGAATTTAACTTGAAGAAGAAATAAATATTAAGCACCAGGATTTGAACCCAATATTCTTTGACTTTTTGTCTTTTGTGACTTTCTGTCTCTCAAGTAAATTCTGTCCTTTATTTCTATATTTAATGTGAAAATTTCTGTAGGAATTTCAGGGAATTCTGAATGAATCACGCTAGATTTTAAATGCCTTAAGCTGTCATTGTACCTAAAATTGCCTTTAGGGTAATCCTGCCTGTTAGAATTTATTTCAGATTAACACATGAGTAGATATTTGAAAGACAAAGGCCTCTCAGCACTCAGAGCTTGGGGTTTCTTTCTTTTTTTCGAAGATTTATTTTATTTATTTATGCATACAAGAGCTGGGGTATAGGCCAGATCACCAGAGACAGAGTGGGGCGCAGAACAGGCGAATTGACTGAAATCCACTGCTGAGGGGAGCAGCAGGCAAGATAGGAGAAGTCTACGTTCCCATGTGGGATAGCTTCTTGGTCTTGGGTTGAACTCATGTTTCAGTGGCTATTGATAGATTCATAGTGCTGAGACTTAACCCCTTGTGCCAGCAAGGAGGCCCTGAGGTTTCATATTTTTAAAACAGTGAATTATTGTTCTGGTTTCACTAGAAATTTTTACTGATACATGAATGCTCTTCAATTTTGCCATCCATCCATTATCCCCTCAGACATTTGAGCATCTACTATGTGTCTGATACTCTCTTTGGAATTCAAAGAACATGAGATATCCTGAGGAATTCAATTAGGCCCTTCAGAAATAATGAATTTGCTACCTGCTATATACTTGAAGGGAGTCCTGGTATGAAGTTACAATTTTCATTTTATAGAAGATTAAAAAATGCCAGTAAAATATTAAAAGTAATAAACTATATAGCTGATGTTACTTCTTGAGCCAGGAAAGCTACACTAATTCCAATAATTAATATTATTTGCTATAAGTCACAAAACAGATTGTCACAACACAATAAGTTTTACTTTTTTCACATTAGTCTGTTTTGGGTAGTACAGTTCTCCTCAAACCTGTAACTATGCCATCCCAAGCATATGCCTTCTTAGATTATGGTGCCAGGGAAGAAAGTGAGGAATGCCACACACTTATTTTTAATTATATTGTTCAAAAGTGATATGCACCAATTTTTGTCACTTCATTTTCCAAAAATAGTCACATGACCTCTACCTAAAGGCAAGGCGGTGTGAAAAAATGCAGGAAAGGAAATGGAATGTTTGGTCAGTACTGTGTCTTTCACATAGAGATCACTAAGGATATGCTCACAACTTTTAATTTGTTTAGGGGAGTTGTGACTGAATGTGTGGCATGAAATTATCTGTTCAGATATAAGAACACAATTACAATTAGACTGTAATTCTTCCATAGAGACAGTCCTTTCATTGAATACAAGGATAGGAGTGGAGCAAAAATATCTAGGTAGAAAAAAAAAATGTATACCACTTTGACATAGAACCTGACTGGAGTTTCAAACCTTTATTCTCATTTGGCCCAACTCCCTCATGAAGCATTTCTCAAATTTAAGATTATCAGAATTATTTAGTTTCAATGACTTTTTTTAATATTATATGATAAATTTTGCTTTAACAGGTTGGCTGGTGTCTGATAAGGGGTAGGTCATAGAAGCCATCTAATTGTCCTGAAACTGAAGAACATGTTTAAGTGAACTTGGTTTGTTAGTTCTGTGGAAATCAGAACAAAATCAGCACTATATAATTCAGCACAACATGATTTTTTTTTTCACCAAATTGAGTAGGCATATGGCTTTCCATTACAATTCAACAACCATGTCAAATCTTGAGATCTAATAGTAGCTCATCCTCTCTTGAAATGGTTGACGTGGGCAAGCAACCAGCAACAGAATCATCAAGCAGGTGTTTCCGAATTGTTTACTGGTTTCCATTTGGTTATTCTTGCAGACCCTTTGGCGAGGCTGCGTGCTGATAAACTCAAACCTGTTCATTGTTTGGGATTCATGGATCAGGAACTGAATGCCTTCTAGTGAATGGTTTCATGTGCAGCTGACACCCAAGGATTTCTATTTACCTCTGAGACTGTGTGTGGGGCACTATTTGATTATGAAACATATGCTGAAACAGCAGGGTTTGAACTAAATACAAACAAATGTGTACCATTTGGCTTGGGCATATTGATAAACAAGAACTAACTCTGTTCCCAGATTATATTTAGGTTACAAATGGACCAATTAAAATTCTGAGGGTTTTCTTTGGGAGTCAAAATGTCCCAAAGTTATACCGATAGGAGGTAAATTAATATGAGAGAGTGTGGGATCTAGAGGAAAACTTGAAAGTTATCATTTCTTAGTGAAATCAAATTCCCTTGTCTGAACAGCTTTGTGTCCAGACATGGTTCAGATAACTTGAGTAAAACCTATTTTGTGATTTTGAAAGTAACTGCCATTAACATATTTAGGGATTCTATAAGAAGATAAACCTTCAGCCTGTTCTCACTTTATTATCTTAGACTGTTTTACTGGGAAGATTTTCCAGGATCTATGAGATACATGGTAGACTAACATCCTGTGCTGTTACTCAAAACATGGAAGAATTCCCTTCCGAATAGTTTTGACACCAATGCAATGGCTCTCAAATCTGCAATTTGCAACCATCTGGGGAGTTTTGTAAAGTTCCACTGCCTGAAATCCAGCACCCACCCATCCTGGACTGGGATCTGGGATAAACACTGGAATTTTTAAAACTCTCTAGATGATTCCATAACATGATCACAGTAGAGAACTACGGCTAGGTCACTTATTATAGGCAATTCCCTCTTTAGGGTTAATAAAAGGTCTTTAAGATACAGTGTATGTTATAAAGCATAGGAGTGTTTTACAGACCTATCAACTAACATGCTCACATTTCTAAGGAATGTTGGTCTGTGCTGTGTACCTCTGAGAGGACACAAGGTAAAAGACAAACTAGGTCACAAATAGTTCCATAAGTTTCAGTTCCCTATTTGAAGTCCCATTTGAGCTAAAAAAATTTGTGAAGTTCAAAAATGAGGGCTATATTGTGATTAGAATATGAGGTGCTGGACCTAGAAACGGGTACCATTATCACACATGATGCTTCAGAATGGTCTCAACCAGCATATTTCTGTATAGTAACCAGGTTGCCTACGTCCAGGCAGGCAGAAAAAGACAACTGTTTCTTTTAGAACACTGAATATTTACCAAATAAGTCCAGTGGGAAAAGTAGAAGATTCTATTTAAAAGAAAAAAAAGTTATTCCCATACAATAGTGGGGATTGTTATGATAAAGATAGAATTATCTAAGGAAAAGTCAGAAAATAAAGTGAAAAAATGCATGTACCATAAAAGTCATGGGAAGATTTTATGGAATTCACTTTCAGTTAATTAAATTCTGTTGGGAGATATTCTTGGTTACATATATATTAATTATATAATTTACTCGTTCCAGGTTTTGATATCTTTCTTTTTTTAAGATTTATTTTTATTTATGCATACAAGAACTGGAGTGTAGCCCAGATGTACGGGGGTGAGAGGATTCACCAGAGACAGAGTGGGGGAGCAGAACAGGTGGATCTACAAAAGAACACTGCTGAGGGGAGCAGCAGGCGAGACAGGAGAGGTCTGCTGCACCATGTGGGAATCTCCCTGGCTGGGGCTTGAACTCATGCAGCAGTGTCTGGCGCTAGATTAATAGTGCTGAGATTTAACCCCTGTGCCGCCAGGGAGACCCAAGTTTTGATATTTTTGAAAGCACTTTTCCAAGAGGACCCCCACAAAATCCATTTTTTAAAAAGAGAAAGTGATTCATCATTGGATAGATGAGAAATTGGTAATGTAGAAAAATAATGAAGATTAATTGAAATCTTAAGATTCTGATAATCTAAGGACTGATAATCTTAGTCCAAATCCTTCATCCAAAGATCGAGAATTTTAGTTAAGGTCACTCAGCTAGTTAATTACAGAAGTGGTGCCTTAAGTCCAATCCTCTTTTCAGTATTATATCCTGCTTGCCTTTGGATAAAACTGCATAAATACTTAGGGTTAGCATTAATGCTAAAACTCAATTCTCCTATAGGACAATCCCAAGTAACATGAAATCGCCCCTAAAAGCTCCCCTTCTGAGTTCCCAAACACTGGAAGTTCCATATAATATCCTATGATCACACTCTTCCAAACAGATATGGAGGCTCAACTCAGCAGAGAGTAGTCAGGGGGCTGTTTTGCTGTATATTAGATAATCCATTACAGACACTTTTTTCTTAGAGATTTTAATAGATATAAACAGTGCTTTCAGAGTAGTCATAGAGCATTAAGATATGAATTCCATATCAACCAGAGGGTATTGTTACCCTAGCTATCTCTGTGAAACCCCAAAGTCTAGTACAGCAGGTCCTCCCATATGATTCATAATGTTGATCAGAAAGAAAAATAAAACCAGCTCCTGACCAGATCCATTGTTTATGTGGAGTGTGCATGTTCTCCCTAATTTCAGGGTTTTTTGTTTTTTTTTTCAGATATTCTGGTTTTCTCACATGTGCCAAAGATGCATGTGAGGTGATGGCCATGTCTCAGTTGTTCCAGTCTGATGGTGTGTGTGCTCTCTGTCATGAAAGCTCATTCTATTCAGGGTTGGGTCCCACCACATCCCTTGAGCTGTAGGGACAGGTTCAGCTACTCTGATTCTTAAACTGTAATAAGTGGATTATAAAAATTATTGAATATTGACTACAAGAAGTATTTTGCTTCTTTATTTAGAAGTTTGGCGATATTTTCATGACTAGAAAAGTGTTGTAGGTTCTTAATTTGTTACATCAATTAGCATACAGTGAAGTTGGTTTTATTGTCTCTCTTTAACTTCAAGGCACAGTTTCTAGGAAACTGTCTGTAATGTTATGTGATAACTCACTGTATTTAAATTTGGACTAGCACTGTTCTAAGAGGATAAGTTCTGACATTGTCAAACCATTCTGAATTATACTGACCTTACGTTTCCTGAAGTTATTCGATTCAAATAGTAAAGTAAGAGAAATAGATTCAAATAGTATTTTATTGTTCAAGTAGTTCATATTCTAGAATTTGATGATGAGGGGATGTATAGTGAAAGTCCCAGAATTTGTTGATTGCTCGTTGGAAATTTCAACCGGTCCAGGTTTTTTTTAACTAATTTTTTTCCCACCAGTCAAATATAAATTGATAGAACCCAATCTATGAAAAATACCTCTTTTCTTTTTTAATGGCTTATATTTTGAATACATGAGATTACCTGTCCTGTAAGATTTTGTTCTTTTGACAAGAACTTTTTTCTTTGGCATCCTCTACAATCTAAGACAAACAATTCAAACTTCAGAAGACTGGTTGGTCAATCTATTTCAATCAAACAAATATTTGTTCCATAAAGAAAATACAACTTTATTCTTGGCTAAATGATGCTTATTTTGATCTTTGGTACCCTCCCAGCCCCAGTTTTTCAGTGTCAGAGTTGCTTGCAGCTAACCTGAGAATTAATCTTTGAAGTAAAAAGTAGGGAAAGCAACATTTAGCCCAGGTGTTTGGAGAATTGAAAGGGTGTTGGGTTAGTGGGCAAGTTCTAATTTGGGTTTTAATAATGGCATTCCCAAGCAATTAGCCGAACACACAGGAGGAAATTAAGGAGGAGGTGGAGAAAGAATAGCAATTTCTGAACAGTGGTATAACAGGCAGCTAAATGGGACTCAATTTCATTCATGCAGAAGTAAGACACCTAGAAGAATTAGACTAAAGTGTTCTCTTTCTTTGACTAGTAAATGTGGTTGCATCATCTCCTGCAGATCTTGCAGCTATCCTCCCTTTGTTGGAGAATGAACAATGAGAAGGGTAGATGCTTGCTGTTCCATGGCATCTGTGCTAATCTTAATGAACCACTACAAGCTTTTTTTTTTTTTTTGGTTGTTGTTTTTTGCCAATAGTCAGTTAAGATCAACAGGATGATCTGTATATGTTTCTTAAAAATATTTGCTGGAAATTTTTGCAGGAGGAAAACAACAATTTCCCCTCTCTGTAAACAATTTGTGACATTTGCCCACCACTAAAATAGACAAGAATTGACTAATATTAATTTATATAGTGCTTTAAATGTGTGCAGCTAAATCAATGAAAAAATGTGCAAAGTATTCGCTATTGGAGTATATTTCTAAGAGAATTGTTTAAGCAAGAAATCTCATGAAGACATAGGTAAAAAGAAAAGAATCTGTTGTTGTATGTTTTCTTCTTGATTGTATGTTGGGGGCATTTGGAGTATTTGGAAGTGTGGATAGAAGTTTGAGGAATACTTGGAGAATTTGTCAAAGAAGATTATAACTCCTCCACCTATCCTGAAAGGATTAAAAACAATATTACCTTACAAATCTATCTCTTTAATTCCAGAATGGATTTTTCAATTGTCCTTTTAGAGAATCAGACTTTTAGTATGATAATTAGCTAGTTTACTTATCTGAGAAGCAAATATCTGTGATCACTCAGGCTGACAGAAAGAAAGAGAGCAGGAGAGCTAATCCATATTCTAATGACTGCAGATGGCAATACCTTCATACAGCTCATCTGTTCTGAGGTGGATATTTTCTTAATACCCAAACTTTTGTCCATTTCAGATTGGTGCATTTTTTTGATTTTTAAATTGTGCCCCTCATTTTCCACTGGGGTTGGTAACTAGAAACTCTTCAGAGTAGACTGTAGTTAATCTAAGTTTGTTCTTCCCTTCAGAGCTTTATAATTATAAAGTCACTATATTTATGGCTATATACACTGCCTCATGTTTTATCCAATTCCAAAATAACACTGCTGGCACAAGGCATAGAAAATGATTTAGCAAGGTAACAAGGATTAGTGAGTTACAGTTCAAAAAAACACTACCCAGAGATGGTGGTCATTTTGGTAATTTTGGCAAGCAGTTGTAAAGTCAATTGCAGTCACAATGATGACAGCAATAGGGTGCCAAATACTTCTTTTGGCGTGGGGACAAATTGCATATGGCTCTCCATTCCTGACAGCCACTTTTGTACTAAGAAACCTATTGAAAATTTGGACATGGGAAACCTAGCTCATTGCCACATTAAAAAAAAAAAAAATCAGCCTGCCTGAACCATATTACTGTCACATTTATCACCAGTTTTGATCTTCTGAAATAATGCTATACTTATTAGGTCTAATGCATTAGAGAAGCACATTGAGGTCTATGGTTCCAAGAGTTAAGGCTGTACTTATGCAGCAATATAAAAGAATATTAAGTAAGTGAAAATTTTTCTTTCAACAAAGTTATAAAAAGAAAAGTCACATTTACTCTGAAGAGACCCTATTGTAATTTTCTAAATCTAATGTTGCCATTAATTTTTTTAAACACTAACTCATAAAAAATTGATGCAACTTGGAAGCATAAAAGTGAATTCAAATATGGTAGATTTTACACTGTTTCAATCAATACCCCTTTGAGTGAATATCATTTTGAGCAACTGAGCACCTGGTTAAAATACTAGCAGTGATGGGCCTCCCTGGTGGCACAGCAGTTGAGCGCTATGCTGTGGAGCTGTCAGCAGCCCTCCATGCCAGCTCGACGCCCAGCAGGGGAGAATCCCACATGGTGTGGCAGACCTCTCCTGCCTTGCCTGCTGCTCCCCTCAGCAGTGTATTTCTGATCTGCCTGTTCTGCTTCCCATTCTGTCTCCGGTGGACCCTCTCGCCGCCCCATGCCTCTGGCCTGTACCCCAGCTTGTATGTATAAATAAATAAATCTTTAAAAATAATATACTAGCAGTGAGAGACTTCTCTAGTGTCTTTTCCTCTGTGTTTTCATATCTAACTTGAAAGGATAAAATTAAATTTTATTGATAAAGTAATGAGGTCATTTATATGTAAAGAAGACAATCCTGGACCTATGATTGAGTTGTTTGCCTTACATTTTCAGAGGTAGATTTGTGTTAAGGATCATGAACTACATACAAGATGCCCAAAGGTGGATCAGTAGATCTGCCATTAAACTTTCTCATGGAATCAATTGAACATCAGATGTACTTATTTGTAGGGCATTGGTCAGTTAGCTTGACTAACTGTCTAATTTCATGAATCCCTCTTCTACTGGACTTTAAAGTTGAAAAGGAGAAAGAAATAATATAACACAATTGAATTAATATTTTCTTTTTATTTGTTAATGTAACATTTTTGGATAATTTTAGGAAAAATGAGATGAACCAAACAAAAGTAATTATACTAAAGTAAGATAACTTTTTCTAGCATGCATCTATAACCACTGTCAAAGATATTCACCTAACAAGCTATAATGTTATAGGCAGTCCACAAAAGATGTAATGATTGTCCTGGAAATTTTAAGTGTAACCTTTCTATTGTGATAACAATGGTTTCTAACACTTTATACAGTTTTGAGGGTATAGGTTCATACCTCTCCAGATGTATATTCGTTCCTTTATCACATCTATTACCAAAGCACCCTATAATGCTCCACCAAATGTTATTGGGCCTCCTCTTCCCTCTACAACCCACCCTCACCTTACCCCTCTGGAGATTTTACATTTAAAATGTCACCAAAATTTTAAACCAAGCATAGATTCTTTTGTGATTCATGAAAAATATTTGTTTTCTATCAGCCGAATGCCTACTAACATTTTTCTACATGCTGAATTTTCCTGTGGTGTAATATTTGTCCACTGTGACTAATTTGCATCTTTATCTAAACAACAGTACTACCTAGATGAATTTCGTCTTTTTTATATATTTTTTTTAATTTATATCTTTTATATTAGTGTGTATTCCCCATAGAATTCCCGGCACCAATTCACCCGTGACCCATCACCATAGTCCCTTGTGCTCTTGTCTCCTGTTTTGATCCCTTTTTCTATCCTTCCCTCACAGAATGTCTGATTTCTTGCTGCCTGCTAGTTTTTATTTTTATTATTGTTATTATTTCTTCTGATCTCTTATTTGGTTCTCCTATATTCCTCCTATAAGAGAAACAATTTGATATTTTTCTTTTCCCTTCTGGCTTATTTCACTGATAACGAAGTTTTGTACCTATTATACTGGAAAATATGATAAGATTAGTTTTAAGGTAAATATAGGAATATAAGTAAATAAAGGTAATATAGGTAAATAAAGGTATAGGTATAGGTAATATAGGTAAATATAGGTAAATAAAAATATAGGTAAATAAAGGAACATATTGTGGTAATTAAATTTCTTTTTCTCAACCCTGAATTTTTCAGTAATCCCACTTTATTTTGTTAAACAGGAAAGTAACTCCAAAGAATAGCAGCTCCTTTAGTTCTAAGGACAAAATAAAATGAAATAACAAATGGGAAAATTAATACAGCAAGTTTACTTAAAATTTGACATTTAGGATTAGGTTTGCCAGTGTCTATAAAACAGAGGGGAGCAGAAAAAAATTATATTCAAAATTTTTTATAGAACTGTACAATTATTTTTTTTTTGGTATTCTCATTAAATCTTCATAGGGATATTCAAAATTATCATTAGCTTGAGAATAAGACATACTAAGTAACCCCATCCACAGGTTGTATAAAATAAATTAGGCAAGTATCAACAAGTTTATATTTATAGATGAGTAAACTGAGGCATGGAGAGGGTAACTTCTTCCTAGATGTCTCAGGGGCTATCCACAGTAAACCCAGGAGCAGGTTCCATCTCTTTTGGCTACAAGTGATTTTTTTTTCTTAAGGAATTAAATCTTCCTCAAATCAATAAGCTGGTGTTAATGGACCATTAGCAAAGTGAAAACAATCAGAATTCCCTTCAAGAACCTCTGTGTTGGTCTCAGGCTGAAATCAAACAGGTTGACCATTAAGATGTCCCAGGGAAAACTCTTTGTGATATTGATTTTCAATTCTCAACCTTTTTCTTAGTGACATTTGGTTATAAGATTTAGGTGCTTAAAGAGCACAAGATACAGCTACTCTCTGAAGAGAAGAGCTTTTGAAGGCCCCATACAGCTTAAATATCACCTGCTTCAAAGCTGTGGCTCCCATGCTTCAGCACGCTGCAGGCTTACCTGAGGAGCTTATTAAAAAGCAGAGTCTGATTGGGGGCAGGACCTAGAAATCTGCATGTTAAACTTGGTAATGAGAACATGATGGAGGGAATCTCCTTTTGTGTAAAATAGATCTACATAGAAATTTAATTAGTTGAGGCTTATTATTTAGATGAAATATAGCAAGTGAGGTGTGTGTATTATTATACTCCAGATAAGATAGTGTTTCACTTATCCATAGATTCTGTTAGAGCAGAGATTAGGTTCCCCCTCATGGCCAGATCAGCTAGCCTCATTGCTGACCTAAAGGGACAGCTTTTAGATGAAGGTTGCAGCTAGATTTTCATGGCCCATTTAGTCCTTGGCCTCTCTGCTTTGCCTGCCAACAAAGGGGCCAATTAGTGAAGATAGTTTCCGGATTTTTTTTTCAGAGACAAATCCCTTCTCACAAGGGAATTATATAAACCCACCAACATGCTTTACATAACATGAAAAATAAGTTCTGGGAGGAGCTAAAAATTCTGAGTGTGTACTGCAGGAAAACAAAGCCATTCAATCTTTTGTGGATAAGAGAAAGGTGGACGGCCACGTAGGCAAGATCTACAGCAAGGTACAATCAACTTTGAAAGGCAGTAAGACAAAGAGGCAAACTTGCCTATGTGGTTTTCACTGTAATGTTAATGCTGAATTTGTATACTCTCTTTCACAGTGCATCCAAATAATGTAGTATATATTTATTCATTCAGGGATGTTAGGAGAACAACACAAAATGAAGAACCATAAAAGAGGCAGTCAAATGTAATCTTTTATTCTGAAAATTTATAGAATACCCTACAAAATCTGTGTTATAGGAAAGTTTTAATCTACCACCCAACTCCTAAGTTTCCCATTGAAAATAAATTTTTATTGAACTGCATATAAATTATTTAGCTATTTTTATAAGCATAAGGTAATCAGATACATAATGTATCACACTGTTCCCCAAACGTTCCTGAATGATGCTGCATTTCTGCTAATTAAATCTACACCACTGTTAGGAGAGAAGAGTTTGAGGTGATTTTTCCCCCCTTTTCTATATATTTTTTAATTATGCTCAGTTCTTTTTCTTTAAAAGGAAAATTAAAGGTCAGCTGTTAATTAGCTACTTTTGAAAAGTATCTATTAATATTACATAAATTACTGCCTACAAATCCAATTAAATTCTTAGGTCATATTGGAACTAAATAGATGATTTAATTTTCAGGGCACATTATGAAATGAGGTCTATAGGAGAAATCGATACAGACTCCGCAAAGGACTAAGTTATAGGTGTGGGGTATGTGATTATCTATAGGTTTTCAATATACTTTGTCAAGTGTTAAGTTCTATTTTGATCAGACAGAGATGTGCTAGGTGCTTAGTTAAAACTCTTGGTTGCTGCTGAAACTAATAGTCAGTAGTTAACACATTGTTTTAAAAAAGAAAGAAAGAAAGTAGGGGATATAGCAATAACGTAAAAATTTAGAAAAGCTGCATTTGCAATGAAATGAAATATTTGAAATGAAGTGTTCTGAATATTTGTGCACAAACCCAGTAATTAGCCTTCAGAAAATATTCAGTGCTCAAAAATTAATATGAATGGTAATAATCAAATTCTGTCAATATAGTTGAAAAATGATATTTAAGGAAAGTTACAAAATGAGGAAATTATTCTCTAAATTATCTTTAACACAACTCAATTTTCAGTATTTTGTCTTGTGTCACTCACTGTATTATGGCTTTAGAAGATATATTAGTTTTCTAGGACTGCCATAATTAAATAACATGTACTGGGGAGTTGGGGGGTTGTTAAGGAATAAGAATTTGTATTCTCACAATTTTTGAGGCTAGAAGTTCAAAATCGAGGTGCCGATTGTCCATAGTGCAGATCAATGACTCTCTTTGGCCTGCAGGTGGCCACCCTCTTGCTACCTCCTTCCATATTCATTTCTCTGTTTTCCTGTTTCACTGGTGTCTCCCAGTGTCTCTTAATCTTTTCCTAGAAGGTCCTCAGTCATATTGGACTGGGGGCCACTCTAAGAACTCCATTTTACCTTAATCACCTCTATAAAGACCCTATCTCCAAATAAAGATGTATTCTGAAGTACTGGGGGTAAGGGTTTCAACATATAAATTCCGGGGGAACATACTTCAGCCTATAACAAGAATATCATGTATATTACATAGAGCATTATACTTAATTTAGAAATAATAGTTGGCATAACTGAGGAATTATTGACATTTTAGGCAGTATAATGTTGTGATTAGACTTAGGGAGTTTTAATTAACAAGTAGGTTCAAATTCTAACTCTTCATTTACTAGTTGAGAAAACCAGATTATGCTATCTAACCTCATTGAGTTTGAAATAACCTTCTTTGAAAATAACACATATTTCTGAAAATTTGAGCATTAAGATATGTTTAAAACACATTGTTGAATCAAAGAAGTGGCTAATAAATTGAACCTATTATGCTTAAAAAAAATAAAATAAAAACACCTAGCTTTGTTAAGGACTAATTGACACTTTATAAAGTTTACCCATAGAATATATATAATTCAATGACCTTTAATAAATTTATAAAGCAATTCAACCTTCATCAGAATCCAGTTTCCATAAACTTCTATTAGTTTAAAGAAATCTTTTATGCTTTGTTGAAGTCAGAACTTGCTCCTGTTCTCAGCAGCTGGCAATCTGTAATTTATCTTCGTCTCTATGGATTTATGTATGTTGGATATTTTATATAAATGGATACATAGGATATATGTTCTCTTACATCCAGCTTCTTTCACTTTCTATAACATATTTGAGGTGTTTCCATATTGTAGCATGAATCAGTAGTTTGTTTCTTTTTATTTCCCAATCAAATCCCATTGTACAGATATAGAAAATTTTGTTTATCACTCATCAGTTTATGGACATTTGGGTTGTTGGCACGTTTTGGCTTTGTGAATAATACTGCTATGGGTGATCGTGTCCAAGTTTTTATATGGACATGTGTTTTCCCTTTTTCTTGGGCAGATTCCTAGAAGAGGAATTGAAGACTTGTATAATAAAATATTGTTTAACATTAAAAAAAAAACTTCCAGACATTTCTATATGACTGCACCATATAATGTTTCCACAAGCAGTGTAGGGGTGTTCCAGTTCCTCCTCGTCCTACCCAATATTTGTAATCATCTGTGTGATAGCCATCCAATGGATGGAAAGTGGTATTTTACTATTGTTTTAGTTTTCATTTCCCTAAGGTGTAAGATTTTTAATCATTATTCATATATGTCCTATGAGGAAACCTCTATTCAAATCACATTATATATTTTAATTAGGTTATTTGTACACTTATTACTGAGCTACAAAGTTTTTTTGCAAATTCTGGTTACAAATCATTTATAAATATGTGATTTACAAATATTTTCTCTCAGTGTATGGTGTTGCTTGTCTCTTTATTTTTTAGTGTTTACTTTTGAAGAGCAAAGTGTTTAGTTTTCAAGTCACCCAATTTGCTATTTTTTTTTCTTTATGAACCTCTTTTTGTTGCAATTCTTAAAAACCTTAAATATTTTTTTTGGAAGTACCATGGGGTCATGTTGTTAGTATGTTGGAAGAATGGCATCTCTTCCATCAGGCTTTGTTGCCATAGTACACCCACCACTGTCTCCCACCATAGCAGTCTCTCCCTATTTTGTTCTCACCCTTCCCTTCCCCCTGCCCTCTGGATGCCTCACTTTTATGGTCAGATTTCAAGGGTTAGTTTTTAATTTTAACTCTATCTAACCTTTTTTTTTTTCTTGGTTTCTTTTTACCTAATTCATGATAAAGACTTTCTCCCATGTTGTCTCCTACAAGTTTTATAATTTTAGGTCCCCGATCAATTTAGTTCTGTAACCTATTGAGTTCATGTCTCTCTATGGTATAAAAGTGAGGATTAAAGATCTTTGTTTTTTTACAAGAGTATATCCAATTGCCTCAGTACAAAAAGTTGAAAAAATTCTATTTTCCTCATGGAATTACTCTGATATCTTCATCAAAAATTAATTTAGCATATGAGTTACATGAGTTATATAGAGATCTCAACTGTGTTCCATTGATCTATGTTTCACATGCCAAACCTCACTGTCTCCAAATTTGTTTTTAAAATTGTTTTAGCCATTCTGGGTCCTTTGCATTTCCAAATACATTTGATCAGGTGGTCAATTTCTGCAGAAAAAAAAAATACTTCTGGGATTTTGAAAGGATTGCATGTAATTGTTGATCGGTTGTCATCTTAATACTGAGTCTTCCAACCCATAAACATACAATGTCATTCTACTTTTTTAGAGCCTCTTTAATTTCAGCAATAATTTATAGTTTCCCATGTGTGAGACTTGTGTATTTATTTCCTAATTTTAATCCTAAATATTTAATTTTTGGTGATATTTTGATAAAAACATTTTCTTCATTTTTTATTGTTCCTGTTCGTGTATTGATGTTTAATTGATTTTTATATTGATCTTGTATTCTGCATCCTGACTGAATGCACTCATTCTTTTTTTCTTTTGGAGGGCAGTACTGATCCCTTAAGGTTCTAGTTTATGTGATCCATGAAGAAAACCAGTCTTATTACTGGTTTTCTGATCTGGTTACATTTATTGCCTGATTGTAATGTCTCTGCTGTCTATAAAAATATTGAGTAGAAATGATGACAACTGAAATCACATTCATATTACTGATTGGAGGGGGGGAGATTCGATCTTTCATCATTAAATTTGTAGGGGCTTGGGAAATTTCTTTTATCAGGTTGAGGAAATGTCTGTTCTAGTATGTTATCATTAATGGATATTGAATTTATCAAGTGCTTTCCCCACAACTACTGAGTGAATTATGTGTTTTCCCCTCTTTATTCCATTTCAATATTATGGACTTTTTGTGGTATACTGTAATTTCTAGGCCAAGAAACAGTAGATTTTCCTTCCTTCTTAGTAAGTTTTTTCCCCCTGCTTAGTAAGTGTTAAGTTTTCTTAAATCAATGCTTCACAATTCAATGATTCTTGTCAATTTCAAGAGTCCAAAAGTTTTTGCTTTGACATTTTTTTCTTGTTTATCATTGCTGTTTAGAGGAAGGATTTGCTGTACTCATCAGTCACTTTACAAGTCATCCCCAACCACCAAATATTTATTATCTTTGATCTAATTATGTAATTTACTCTTAAATTTTCCTCTTCTGTAAAGTAGGATAAATCCTTTGGATTATTGGGAAATTGTATAGGTAACATATTTGAAAGTGCTTATTGAAGCATATATACATAACATAGTCAATAAATATTAGCTATATTGAAGATAAAAATAGAAGTGATAGAACTTGAGCCTTAAAAGGTAACAGAAAAGGATTTGTAGCATTTCAGTATAACTCAGCACTCTATGGACGCCTCAGTTAAATTAAAAAAGTAAAACCTCCCATCAGTATCTGCTAATACATCTTTCTTCTATTGACTAGATACTTTTATATCTTCTTAGCTTCGATTTCCTTGTGGCTACATTGTGACAATGTGTCTTTCTTTATGTTTTAGAACATGTTATTTTCATCTATCCCTTAGTTAAGAAATATAGAAATGATTTTGTTATATAACTGAAGTACTGAGGCCTTCGGGAAAGCAAGTAGAAGTATCCTAAGTACTTACCCCTAGGTACCCATTTGCCATGATGTTTAATAAATATAATAAATGATAAATAATAAATATCATTTGCCAGTTCAGTTAATTAAAAAATCACTTTTGGGTAGGTTTTGTATATCATGAATATATAATATCACTAAGAATAAAGATCCTGGTAACTAGATAAAATCAGATTTGCCATCTTCAGGATTTTTTTTTTTCCTTCCTTAAGATTTTGGTTGCTGACTGTAGGATATAAGTTGTTTGCTATGTGCATTGGAATAGTGGTAAACTTGTAAGAAATTAAGTGGCAAAGAACTAAATCTTCATGTAAATTTTTTTTTATGAGGTGTGTTAGCTACAGCTAAGACAGTGCTATCTGGTAAGATTCCACAAATTTAACTGACCTTGTGAAATCAACAAAATATTCTGAAATTCTTTAGACTGTCTCTGTCATCTTCCTTTAAGTTACAATTTGTGTAATTCAGTAACCATTACTGATGATTTCTAATGGGAAATAGGTTATCTTGGTGATTATACCTCTCCCTCTGTGATGTGTGTACACTTCCCAGAAGAATTATACATATGTATGAAAGAAACAATGAAAATTGAGCTTGACTATTTGGTCATGCATACATATGATTGACCCTTTAATTCTGATCTAACTTTTATTCTTTTTTTCTATTTGTCCTCTTTTTATAACTTTTATCAAATTATTTTCTCTTATATTTCTTATCTGCTTTCCTTACCATTTTTTTTTTCCTACACCATTTTTCTTACTCCTCCCCACCCCGGCCCTGCCCCGTATCTATATTATTTCTTTTCCACAAAATGTTCCATTTACGCTTGTTTCTTTTTGTCTTTTCTGTACCATTCTAAACATGTCCAAGTATATTGGGAGCCGTTTACATTCTTCAAATAATCAACTCTAAAAACCAGTTAATGTTATCTTTCTAATAAACAATTTCAGTCAGAGTAGCCATAAATCTCTCAGAGATATTCTCTCTACATTTTCATCAAAGCCAGGGCTTTGTTTGGTGTTTTGGTTTTAAACAAACACTTGTCCCAGCAGTGCAGCTCACCAATATAGAACAGAATTACAATGTACTTCCAGCCAAATTCAGTTTATTGTCAATTTCAGTAGCGTTTCTTATGGTAGCAATTATTCTCTGTAAGCCTGCAAGCAAGCAGCAGAAAACTGAAATCATCAAAGAGTTTTTATCCGCAGCAATTCCAGAAATGGCAGGTAGCTGATAGTTTAAACTTTAGTTCTCTGCAGTGGAATAGTGCAAATAGGAGAATGCCATCTGCCTGTTCCTGGAGGCTTTCTGAAAAATATACCCAGGTTAATAAAAGTTTGGGGTGATATCCAATGACTTTGGTTACTATTGCACTGGATACTCTTTCATATATTTCATAGTCTATGCTGTTGCCCTAGACACTGCTGAAACAAATTTCACCACTTGGAGTGACATTGCATATTTTAATATATAAATTAAATATCTGAACATTTCCTCAAATTTGAATTACCTGGAATTAGACCTTATAAATATAAGTTCCTTGAGTTAGCCTAGAAAATAAGATTATTGCTAAGAGTTGCATGAACAAAAAACAATATGAAAGTAGGAAACTTTAAATTCTCGAGAGATTTGTTAAAAGCTTTAATTGCAACTGATCACTTTTTTATTCTACATGTAGATGATTTAATCTAAATAGTAGACATTTTATATAAATGTTCTAAAAGACTATTTTTTTCCTTATTTCTTTAATCATAAGTCAACCAATATTTGTTAACCTTATTTGCTAAGTTTTGAGTAGGAAACGTACTGAGAAGAAAATATTAAACTAGTCAGAATTGTTTCCTTGTAGCTTATATTTCAGCATGCAGAAATGTTAATAGCACAATCACTTAAGTATAAGTGTAATAAGTGTACAAAAGAATCAAGTAGAGAGTATAATGTGGACAAAAAAAAAAACTAAGTGATATGGTATGAATATTTGTGTCCCTCTCAAGAGCCATATATTGGAATTCTAATGCTCGAATTAAATTACAAGGTGGAGCCTTTGGTAGATATTAGGTGCCTTTATAGAAAAGGCCATGTTGCAATTTTGCCTTTCCATGAAGTGTGAGGGCATAGCAAGAAGTTGGCATTCTTTAAGCCTCTCCAAGAACCCAACTAGAATGGCACCCTAATCTCTATCTTCTAGACTCCAGAATTGTGAGAAATAAATTTCCGTTGCTTATGAAGCCACCCAGCCTGCGCAGTAATGGTATTATAACCTGAATGGACTAAAACACTGAGAACCTGCTCTGTCTCTAGAGGTTTCCTCAGGGAATTTTATAAACCATAAAAAATGACTTGGATGAACTACGTAAAGGAAGAGATCATATAGAGGATTGACTGAGACAGGGCAGAGTGAACAAAGATCCTAAACAAAGAAAGTCAATATAGGTGTAGCACAAAGTGTTTTGAGATGAGGTTGGAGAGGCAAACAGGGTTAGACTGTACAGGTATTTGTAGATTGTGTCAAATATTTTGTTTTGTATATTAGGAATACCAATTGGAAATCCATTGCATTGGGATTTTAAGCAGGGAGTGGCTTGGTTTGTTCTTTCAAAATGGCTTGCAATGTAGACTGTCAATCTTTGAGGTTAAAAGTGGATATTAGGTGGCCAGTGCAAATTTAACCAAAAGTAACAGTAAAAATGAGAATATGTAGATATTTTTATGTGTTTTAGAAGGCTAAGTCACATCCATTAATATGAACACAATAGGGGGTGAAGTTGCAAAAAATGTATACTCATGTCTTTGATGTGTATATTTAGAGATTCAGAATTAGTAGAGATAGTTAAGAAGAAATGTGAAAATATATGAATTTTAAACTGAGTAAAATCTTGGTTGGCTCAAAATATTCATCATTTTCTTCATTGGTTAATGGCTTTACCAGTTTGTTTTATTGAGATGCCTGTTCATATTCTCAGGTCTAAGTGATTACTGAAATTTCAAACTTTGGATCTCCATCAGTTTTTTTTTTCTTTCTTTTAGAATCACTAGATATCACTATCAATGTAATATAAAAGGGATCTAGTCACACCTGTAATTTGAAGGTGTTAAATATCTAAATATATTTAATATTATTTATCATCAAATATTGAAAAGATCTTTATCCATGGGTCTCTGAATGGTGGAAACTGCACATTCTTTTGTTTTAAATACTACTACTTATTGTTAGGAAGAGGGGAAAACAGTATGTGTCTGGCAGAAAGGACTTACCATTTCTTTCTGTTAGTCTATCAAGCATTTACAATTTACTCAGACTATTTGAAATGTTTATAACTTTCTTTTAGCTGTTATGTGTAAACTATATAAACACAAGAATGCTGTGTTTTCTATTTCCTGCTTTGAACCAGGTAGACATAGAAATAATTGTCATCTTTAATGAAATTATAGCAGAAATTTTCATTCTATTATTATATTTCAGAACATAGGAAACTTCATAAAATAATTTGACTTTTGAATTTAAGAAACTTTTTTTCTGAAGACATTTTTTGACTAGATTTGTAGATTCATCTCCATGAAAGATACAGAAATAGATTTATCTATGGTCATAGATCTCTCCTTGATTTTCAGGATCTTTTAGGACATTGAAACAGATTTAAGTCTATACACAGAATGGACATCTACTGATTTTTCCAATCATTTAGTGAAATACAGAGTCTGTTCTCTGCCAGGCATTATACTGTGTAGTATGACTTGAAAGTGACTTAGTATAATGTGGCTTCTTATAGAGATGACAAATGGCATTTTATATTCAATTCTTTAAAGTTTTATGGTGTTCAGTTTCAAATATTTAAAAATCTATTTGGCTGTAAATGAAATAGTCACTTTTGATAGTTCTAGCTTTCTTCACTCATCATTTTCAATGTGTCTTTTCAAGTTCTTTTCTTATTTCTCTTTAAAAATATTTCTTTTTCTTCTTGTAACTATTATGAGCAGTGTCTCTATTCCTTCCATGCTTATACAAGAATATTCCTTCCATTCTTTATACAAATTTTAATAATGATAATAATTGCTTTTAATCCTCAATAACTAAAGTCCTGTGACATACTGGTGTCATAACATTGAATTTAACAGATGAGATAACTGCTATGATACCAGAACATAGAGCCCAAATTTTCTGGACTGCAACCTCAAATAATTTTGTTATACCCTCTCTGTAAATCATTAATCTTATCCTCAGTATTAATTGCTAGGATTTTGAGCAACTGCTATATGCTGAGCATTCATTTGAGAAAGATGGGTTCAGGAAATACATGTCCCTTCTGAACAAGTATATAAGCAAGATAGAAGCTTAACAGTCCCTTCTATAAAATACCTAGAATAAACTTCAGTGAGATAATCAGAGTGTTCTTTCCAAGGGTTAATGGAAGTAATGATTCTTATATAGGTTTATTGGCTGTAGGAACATGATTGGAAAGTGAAAGTTTTGAAAAACACATCTCATGGGGAATGTAATTGCCTACATAGCCTTTGAGATTGTAGAAGGAAAATTTTAATTCTTCATCTACTTGTTCAATTCAAGGAATGCATGTCCCTTCTGAATTCTTTCTGTTCTATGGAAACAAAGATGTGTGGCATCACAAAGGAAGACTACACATTAAATTTATATTTAAAGAGCATATCCATATTTTCAGAATGTTTGTATTCCAAAACTATGAAAATGCAAGATTAGTTTTGCATTTGTTTATTTAACTCCAGATTTAACTATGTTCTAGCTAAATCAATGTTTGGACTTGATGGAACCATAGCATACAGGAAATGTGTTTTTATAATGACAGGGCTGATTGGATTTCCTCCCAACCTTGAATGATTCTCATTTTCATTTACTAACAATCTGGGTAAGTGTTGGAACCAAATGTGCAACCCACCTAATAGTAACAGGATAATAAAACCACATTTATAATACTGTTGTTTTCCTTCCCCACTCCTGGCAGCCTAAGAGAAGAGAACAATCCAGTCCAAACTCATTTTCTCTATTATTATACCTTCATAAAATCTCTGGTGTAAAAAGTAAAAAAAAAAAAAAAAAAAAAGACTTACAAACCACCATTCATCTCCTGAAAATACTGAAGATCTGTCATAGCAAGAATAAGGAAAAAGAGTATTTTCAGAAAGGGAAGACTTGTAAGCTCACAGAGCATACCTTGACCAAGTTATCTAAGTTGGATTCATGTTCCTCTGGGCTCTTCAGATTTTTCCCCTTCCTCTTCTTCCCTCTTTACTCTTCACCATCTCTTATCTCCTCTTTTTTTTTTTTTTGTATTAACACAGTACTTATCTCAGAGTAGATACTAAAGTCAAGATACTAGATACTAGATACTAGAGATGTACTACAAACTGCCCATAAACTTAAAAAAACAGGGGGCCACCCCGGTGGCACAGCGGTTAAGCGCTGTGCTGTGACTCTGTCGACAGTGGCAACGCGAGTTCGACGCCAGGCCAGGGAGATTCCCACATGGCAGGCAGACCTCTCCTGCCCCGCCCGCTGCTGACCTCAGCAGTGTGTTTCTGACTGTCTACCTGTGCTGGTCCCCACTCTGTCTCCGGTGAGCCCTCTCGCCGCCCCATGCCTCTGGCCTGTACCCCAGCTTGTATGTATAAATAAATAAATCTTTAAAAAAAAAAAACATACTGGGATTTGGGTGGAGTCACAGAATGTAAATAAAATTTGTAGAACTGAAAAATGGAAGAACAAAGCTTAATTAATATAACCAGTAACTAGAGGACAACATTAAAAAAAAAAGTATGCCAGTGAGTTGTCACAGTCAGTCTTATGGACAAAATTGTATCTTTGTTTCAGCTCCAATAAAGACATTAAGAAGTGCACGCACATTAGAGTAATGATCATATGTTAAGGGTCTTTAGACTGTAAGATGTGCTTTTTAAATTGTACCTTGTGATACTTTAATACATATACATTGTAAAATAATTACCACAATCAAGTTAATTGAAACATCAGTCACCTCATATATTTACTTTTTGGGGGTGGACAAGAACACAAACTTTGCTCTCTTAGCAAATTTCTATTATATAATACATTATTAACCATAATCATTTTCTTATCATATTTGATTGGTACTTAATTTTTTTTGAAATTTCTATGGATTTAGGATTTTTTTTAAACATTTGTTTTTCAATTTTTGAATAAATTATTATGGATGTTATGGACACAGTCTAGCTTTTAAATTGTGTTGTTTAAATTTTCTTCATTCTTACATTTTCCCTAGATTGATGTATTTAATTAATTAAAAAGTGATACTAATATTTCTGTTCTTCTCACTTTCTCCTGATATTTGCTTTATATATTTTGAAGTATTGTTATTCTCAGAAGTTTAGAATTACATATAATCCTTGAAAATTAAATCTTTTATCATCATGGAGTTCACCTCCATTTCTAGTAATTGCTTTAAATTCTGATTGCTTTAAATTCTATTCCATCATACTTAGTAGCATAACATTTATATTATTTCCCATCTTTTTTCCTTTTATTGAATTCTTATGTTTTTAGTGTGTTCTTTCATTTATGTAGCTGAATTTTTAGTTGCATTTTATGTGCATCTTATATTACTATTTTGGTTGTATTATAACTAATATATTACTGGGGTTCCCTGTGATCTCTCTCAATTTCTCTCTTTTTATCTATCACTACCATGCTCCTAGCAACCACCATTAGAATCCATTTTACACCTCATTCCTTCCTTCTGAGATCAGTCTGATTAATCCTTTTAGAAACTTTAAGAATTAGTATAAATTTTTCTAATATCTAAGCATTTATTTATTTAAAAAGTTATTTACATAATGACCTTGCTTCTTAAGACATTTTCCAAGTTATACAAATGTATTTATTTTTTTATTTATACAAATATATATATATATAGATATATAGATATATATTTTAAGATTTATTTATACATATAAGCTGGGGTACAGGCCAGAGGCACGGGGCAGCAAGAGGGTTCACCAGAGACACAGTGGGGAGCAGAACAGGCAGATCAGAAATACACTGCTGAGGGGAGCAGCGGGGAGCATGGTGCGGTCTGCCACATCATGTGGGATTCTCCCTGGTTGGGCATGGAACTTGCATTGCTGCTGCAGACAGCTTCACAGCGCAGCGCTCAACTGCTGCGCCACCAGGGAGGCCCCCAAGTTATACAAATTTAAGTTGATTTTTTTTCTTACTTAGAAATACCCATAGACTGACATAGAATTGGCAAAAATATCACATGGAATTTCTATGAATGCTTCACCCAATTTCCTCTAATGATAACATCTTCCATAACAAAAATACAATCATAAAAAACAGTAGTAGAAAATGATATAATGTCATTAACTAAACTAGAGATTGTTTTGATTATGACACTTATTACATGTTATCACATATTGGTGCATATGTCTATGAAATGTAATACCTATAATGAACATCAAAAATAAAAACACCATCGCTGCCCAAATATCCCCTTCACATTACTAATAGTCACAGACACCTCTACTCTTGTCTTTAAACTCTGCAAACCCTTGATGTCTTCTGCTTCACTATAATTTAATCATCCTGAGAATATTATACAAGTGGAATCAGATAGACTGTAACATTTTGGAATGGATTTTTTTTTTTTCAATCAGCGCAATGTCCTTGAATCCACCCAATGTTTTGTGTGTCACATCTGTTCCTTTTTAATACTCAGTAGTATTCTATGAATATGGATATACCACTGTGTGCTTATTATTAACCCATTAAAAGGCATTTGAATTGTTTCCAGGATTTAGCAATTGCAAATAAGGTTGATATGAACATTTATTTAAAATGTTGACATTGTATTCTGTAATAATTTTTCTTACTGTTTGTGTTTAAAATTTCTTTGTAAGTTCTTGATGTGAGAACCTGTATGTAGGTTCCTGATATTTTATTATCTTTTTTTTTTATTTATATATACAAGCTGGGGTACAGGCCAGAGGCATGGGGCGGCGAGAGGGTTCACCAGAGACAGAGTGGGGAGCAGAACAGGCAGATCAGAAGTACACTGCTGAGGGGAGCAGCGGGCGAGGCAGGAGAGATCTGCCGCACCATGTGGGATTCTCTCTGGCTGGGCGTCGAACTCGCGTCGCCGCTGCCGACAGCTCCACAGCGCAGCGCTTAACCGCTGTGCCACCGGGGAGGCCCCCTGATATTTTATCAAATATCTGATTTGCAAATATTTCCTTTCAGTCCATTATTTATCTTGTTTCTGATTTTCATATGAACGTAAAACATTTCCTCTAACAAGTATATAGGAATGTGATACTGAATTATACACATGCATGTTTATCAGTATAAAAAAATACCACTTTTATAGTAGCTATACCATTTTATATTTCCACTAGCAATACATTCAATGAATAGCTATTTTGTAGCATTCACATAAACATATATGAATACACACACATATATGAACATAGTAGTCATAGATATTTTAACTTTAGGGGCCTTTAAAGACAGTAGTGAGAGAAGGGATTTTATTCTTAACATATTTTGTTAAAGTTGCATTTTGGAAATCACTTTTTAAACTTCAGATTTAAAATCATGAAGACTGAATGTAGGTACCTGCTCATGTTCTCTTAAGAAGATATTTCATATGCAGATGATAAAATCCAACCAATGACTATACTATAGGTCTGCTGCTTATTTGTACCTACTCTACTTCTGTTGATGTATGGAAAAAAAGTAGTTATTCTTATGGATATGTAATAATATCTCATCATGGCTTTCCATTTTGATAATAAACTCTGATGTGTACTGATGTTCAACACCTTTTTATGTGCTTATTTACTATTGTTATATCCTTTTGATGAAAAATTCTGGTCATATCCTTTGCCCATTTTTAAAGGATTGTTTTTCTTACTCTTAGAATTTAGTAAGTTCTTTATATGATAAAGGATGAAGTTAATTTTATCAGAAATGATTTATAAATATTTTCTTCAGTCTGGGTCTAGTCTTGTCATTCTACTTAAAAGTTTTAAGTTTTGTCCATCTCTGTAATTTTCTATTTTTCACTTGTGGAATATTTCATAGTATTTATTCTAAAGTCTTTTTCTGATAATTTTAATGTCTGATTTATCTTGGCATCTCTGTTTGTTGATTGCTTTTTCTTGTGGTAGTTGAGATTTACTTGATTATTGATATAATGAGCAAATTAATTTTTTTTCCCTTGGACATTTTAACTCTTAGCTTATGAATGTGTTCCCTATTAATGTTTATTTTAGTATGCTGTCTACCCTTTAAGTGCAGAACACAAATTCTTGCCCATTTTGTGAACTGTTTCAGTTGTTAATGTAATTTTCCAGGCTTTGGCAATGTTATTCTAGTCTGCTTCCCTTATGTCCTTCACAGTGACCATCTAGATCCTTGGAGGTATTCTTTTGTGGTTCAATTCTCAAAGCATGCATTGCATTGATTCTGATCAGTATTACACATAGATTACACTGGTCAACAAATTTTTACTAAAGTCATGTTACTGAAATTAAATTATTCATTTCCTATCAATTTGTATGTGCTCAACACGAATATGAAAGTCAAATTCTAATTTTGGCTCTAGTTTTTTTTTTAATCTGCAATAAATTGATGTTTACATCACAAAATGTATGTGAATAGTAATGGGCCTATGGTTAATACCTGTAAAAATTAAGTCATAGACTATTTAGATTTCTTTGCTTGTCTCTTGTACAGTTGTTCAGGAATAGACTAGATCGAAGACGGTTTCCATTGTGCAAAATCACAGACTTAAGACTCAGTTCGAAGAGTCTAGAAATAGTCTCCATTCTTGTGGGTCATGAGTGATTTCTAAGGCATTCATGAGACCCTCAATATCGGAACAGAATACCAGAGTACTTTCCTTTCTGAAGAAAGGCTCCAACTGCTGGTGATGCTTTTGCTATAAAGTAATTGTGACATCTTCTTCTAGAAGATTCCATTATTAGAGTCTTGATCCTAGCAATTCTGCCTTGTTCTTGGAGAAGTCCAAATCACAAACCAGGTCATTTAGTTCTTCCTGTGTTAGTCTGTGTGGGGTTGATGATGCCCCACAGTAAAAAGCTGGACTACTGCATGCTGATGGAACAGGAGAACAGGTCGGCTCACCCTTGTCCTCGTCAGATGAATCAAGAGAATATTCTGCTGGAAGTTCTGGAATAGGAAGTCCCTCACCATGTGGAACTGGTCTCAATGCAGACAGAATGTTTGGGTAGACTATTCTCGACTTCTTTTGTTTCATTATTCCACTGGAAAGAGGAGGAACCAAGCAGAAGGAACAGTCTTTGATATAGTTTCTTGGCTCTCTCCACACCATGGGGACTGCAAACGGCATTGGTGGTCTTTTGCCATGTAACCACTGTGAAAGCTGTGTTGTACCTGTAGCACAGCATAGATGTGGAATCCAAGCTTGTCTTGGTCACCAACCTTGCATCTGAAGTAAAGATGATAAGCCTTCTTCACTTGAGAAGTGATACTTTTCTTCAGGTTGGCAAATGTCACTTCCCCACAAATAGAGCAGAAATTGTCCACGCTATTAACACACTTTCGAGGCATTACTGTTCCCTATTGTGCCTAAATGGATAAAATAATAACAGTTCTATGGAGCAGTAGCTTAAACTGTCTTGCACAGTGAAATATTTTCAGTGATCAACCTTTATGACAGGGCTTTATCTAGGGCACTGCTGACATCAGCTTACTTCAGCAGCCGCCTGACAGTAGTATTTCATTGCATCAGAAAAGGATGCAATCAACTCTGGATGATGTGTGCATGATGGTATTATGCAATGTGATACAATATGACATCATTCTAGGCTGATTTAGGATGTTGTTGTAGTCCTACTGGATAAATCTACACGGTGAAACATATAAAATGAATTATATGAAATATCTTCAAAACGTGAGCTAATAAAAAAAATTTCAGGGTTATATTCATGTTCAGCACACCAAGATACTACAGATTAGGGCCTTTTTAAGTCAGTAATTATCTCACTGTTGACCAGTGTTATTCAAGGTTTTGCCTAGGAATTAATGCAGATTTATCAATGATCCCTTTCTCCAGATCCCTTCTCTCTATCATTTACTCTCACTCTTTAGAAGAGAAGGCTCCACTCTCTACTATTCTGTTTGGCCCAGAGGACGGATATAGGTAGCAGGATTCCACGATATTATCTCTGCTTTTGCTTGAAAGGAGGGCGGATAGTGTCATATATGGTCATTATTTTTTAAGCATTTTTGAATGTATTAGTCAACAATTTTCTGGCTTGCTGTGGTGTTCTTGAGAAATCAGTATCAGTATAATTAACATTATTTTATAGGTGATCAACATTTATATCTGGTGTACAATATTTTTGTCTTTTAGTAGATTCACTGATAATTTTTAATCTATTGCACTTGGGGTTCAAGTACTTTTCTGAATTTAAATGTGAAGTGTCACTTATTAATTTGAAGAATACTTATCCATCTCTTCTATTAAAAATGCCTCTCCACTTTTCTCTCTACTCTCTCCATCTATAACTTCTATTAGCTATACTTCATACTTTCTCTTTGTTCTCCACTTCGATTATCTTTTTCTATTATCTAATCCCCTTTTGTTGATTCATTGTATTTCATGATATACTAAAACAGACTTATGTGACCTTTCATGAGCCAACTGTTAAATATTCAGAAACTTTGTGAGCCAGTTTTTTAAACCATTATTGACTTGAAAGTGTCTATGATGAGGACATTTAGTTAGAATTTACAAATGCTACAAATCAAGGGTTACTTCTTAGAAGGGAAGTATAACCACTGTATCATTTATTGCCTTCTAGATTTCTTCAGATATATAATCCAGTTTCTCAATTAGCTCTTCAACTATGTCTAATCTATTTTAATCATTTTTTTTCCCTAATTGGAGCAATACGTTTCAGTTAGAAATTGAAATTGATTCTGTGTCAAAATTCATCTTACCATTTTTGATACTATCTTGTTCCTTATCCAATTTTTTTATGTCCTCAGGTAAATCATACATGTAAAATTTTTATTTGATAAGTACTAGCATCTTAGTTTATAATTCCTATTTGCATATCTTTGAATATACATGATTTTATCATGATTTACAAATGTGCTCCAATGAATTTATTAGCAAGTACTACTCTCTCCAATGGTAACTATTTTCTGTTTTTGTCTCCAAGGATTTTCTTTTTTTTTTTTTCATTGAGTTCACAGTTAAAAGCATAGCTCCTAAAGTAGTTTTGGTGGAATTGTTTGGTTTTGTTTAAAGTTTTCTTGCATATCCATTTTACCACATTATTAACATCTAAATGACACTGTTTTGCAGGGTAAAATCAAATGATATGTATAAAATACTTAGGTTAACATGATGTAATTGATGATTATATTATTAGTAATGATTTTAAATGTGTACATTGACTAATGTAAGAATAAAATTTACCAATCCATAGTCCAGCAGTGTGGTAAACACAACTGGTGATTAACAAAACCCTGGGTCTCTTACTGTCCCAGGCACATCATTCCTTGACTTTATTAATAACTAAATGACTTGCTTCTGTCAAGTAGCATGTGCTTAAGTAGCATATCATTTCTGTGTAAAATCATTTCTCTTCCTTAGTCTAAATTTTCTTCTCATAATCTGTTTCCTTCTCTTAATCTACAATTATGTGTTAATTTAAATATGCCACAAGATTGAAGCAATTAGGATGTAATCTCATTATAAAGGTCATATGTCTTAGAGAATTGCATAATCCTTCAGTGAGTATTGACAGAGAAAAAGGTATGTGACATCTACTATCTATATATCTATCATATCCATTCATCTCATATCTCAGTTTAGTCTAATTGATGAAAGTAATTTTTCTATGCTTTTTTTCATGATATGCTAGTTTCTACACCCTTAAGAATTGTTACATTATTCCTATTTCTTCATATACCATATTTGTTCCTCTGTATTTAGAAAAACTATCCTTGGTTTCTAGGATATTTTTGACCTATTTTTCTTTTTTAACTTTATATTAAACAATAACACATCTTTTCCTACCACATAATTTGTAAATTCTTGAAGATTTCTTAAATTCCTTTTATTTTACCAAGTCACCCAAATCAATTTGGCATCTAGATTCTATTTATAAAAAGACTGTGAAATAAAATGTTTTAAATTAAAAGAATAATTTCAGTATCTTCTTTAGACTATTTCTAAGAATATGCACAACCAGTGAAACACTAAAAGGATTAGAATATAAAGTAGGCATTATTTTCTGTCCCAGAGAATATTATAAAAATGTTAAGCAGTGACAATAGTAATATATTTGTAAAATGTGCAATTTACAAGAAAAATAAATTATTTAGATTAAATAGTCCTTTAAAATAATAATAAGAAAAACAGGTTGTGTTCATTTATTTGGCCATTCATTCTCTCACTTCAAAATAATACTGACTGGTTTCAGTCCATACCCCAGAGCTATAGAACACGTTTTATAACAGATGTTTTATTGCCTGGCACTTTACAAAACTCATCCATCCAAAATACTATAATATGCCCCCAACCCAACTACTACTGAAAATAAAACAGCAAGCATTGCAAAGCAACCCAAAAGCAAACCCAAAAAGTAACTGTAGTGCTTAGGAACTCTTTTGTTCTTAAGTTTCTCTACATGATATGCTTCTCTTTCTTAATTAAACTTTGGTCTTAAAAATTGAATACTGTGAGGTTTTGTTCTTCTGCTTTTCCTCTGCACCAGTGCATCCAACTCATCAAAAATCACTACTGTGGATAATGTTACTTGTATGGTATCACTTCTTTGACCTTTGCTAATAGTTTGATTAATATTTATTAGAATCTCACCTAGAATTCTTAACATAATTGCAGAAAGTGGACACTTGAGAGGAAAATCTATTCTGCTTTCATATACAGTTTTGTAAAGATTAATTTTGACTTTGTGTCCATTTGTCTTATAGTGTTAATCTATAGTTTCTAAGTATACATGTTTTAAGCATTCATATGAATAAGGTAGTCAGTCAATATAAAGGGAAATGGTGTTTAGGAATACAGTAGCCATAAAATACAAGTAAAATGAACAAAAGTAGAGTAGATACAAATCAAACAAACAAAAAGCACACTCAAGTAAAACCAGTTTGCTAAAAGAAAGCTCAGAACTTCTCTAAATATATATATCTTATTTAATTAATAACTAATTTTACTGGATATTTCTTGTGTCTAACTTAAATAAAGATCCATACCTAGCAAGAATGTTTCAACTGTAATCTTTTGATTTGTGCTACTTTAGTAAACTAAATATGATGGTCTGAAACTTACCAACACTTAATCCCAAGGTCTCTCTATCCTTGTAGCTACTCATTTATGTCAATTCAACCATAATTCATGTCTAATAGGACCATAGATAGTAGCTCTTTATTTCATTTTCCTCATTTGTGTCACTTCTACCTTTAAAAATTGTCCTTTTTTTAAAAATGTTGCAGAGGGGAAGAATGTTTAAGTTTCTGTGATCTCATCCTATATTTTTGCCATCCAAAAACAGCCAGAAGGCATTCTACAAAAAGTAATTAATTGCTCATTTTTTAGAACATGATGATAAAGAAAATGTTTATTATTTTGGAGAAAGTTCTAAAGAGGCCAATCTATTTTTTTAAATGTTGACTGAATAGTTTCTTCTTGACATTTGCTTTATCTTCCAAAACAATTTATTAGGAAGGAAAGAGAAATGGAAAGGAATGGAAGGAAAGGAAATCTAACAGTAGTCACTGTTCAGATCTACCATCAAACTTTGGAGGAATTGTGGTTTCGTGCTCAAAAGTATGGGTATTATATTATAGGTGCAAATGTTCTCACAACAATTATTCACATAATGCTTATTTACCTGAGAATGTTCCCATAAGTTAGAAATCCTTAGAGTATTACAGATGTCCCTGTCTAAATGTGGGCTTTGTGTTCATCCTGTAACCCCCAGTGAGAAATTCTGGTATGACATATTGTCTCCAGGCAACAACAGAGTCCCCAAGATTAATGGACTTTAGGAACCATGTCAATTCTTTGTTTTATCCTACATTATTAAATAGAACCTACTTACCTATTTATATCAGGTAATCAAGATAGATCTATCTTTAGAATATGAAAGTTGCTAAACTACAGATGATAGAAACCCTCTGGAAAGTTATTTGCAAATATCTGAAAGACATATGAACAGCCTATGGTGGGGGAGGGGTTGGTGATACACTTCCTAATTTTCTTTGAAAAGGACATTAAAATTAGAAGACTTGCGTTTCTCACACCATGTATAATGAGTGATCTTCCACAAAGCACTTCTGTTAAAAGATCTGGAGTTTTACACATATAAGATCATATAACTCATTCTTTGAGGCCTTTTGTGAATCTGGAAATTTCCCAATATGGTTTAACTCTGCAAGATCATAAAATTTCCCTAATATGCATTTGATTTCATGGATGAGTTAAGATTTGAGAAGTACCCATAGGAAATATGAGACTATAAGAAATCCATCATTAATCATATTCACTTAATTTTGTTTCAGATATAATAATGTGATCCTCAAAGTTAGAGTCATTTCTCTTGTCTTAGTCTTCTTCAGCTTCCCTGAGAGTGAGTCTATTTACGCTCTCCATATTAGAATGAAATCATGTTAGATGCAGAACATGGGACTAGAGTTTAACAGGACATTGAATTCCTATCATTGATAACTTGTTTGGGTTTATTGCACCAGCATTTTATCTGAGCCCAGGAAGAAACAAATGACAGAGTTTATATGTTTCCTCTACCTCAACTCCTCAATAATTTTGTTGGACCTCATCCTAAGGGATTATTTTCTGGAGGGCTGAGGAGTCCAGCTAATTTATCATCCTTCATTGATGAAGGGTCTGGAATCAAGGTGTTATTATAAAAGTTATGCTGTGGTACTGCCTAATGAGAGGTCACAAAAGCATTGCTTATTTGGGGAATATAGATACAAAAAAATGAACATGGGATATGGGTCTGTATAGAGTCTGCATGATTGAGACAGAGATTATGAGAAAGTGGTTTAATTGTTTCTGCTAATCATAGGGTAGCACGCCTACACAACAAACACAGTTAAGATGAAAGCTACATGGAACCTGGGACAAAGGAAGAGTGGTGAAATACAGAGTCAACCCTCATTATTAGTGGGTTCTGTTATTTGTTAATTCTATATTTGTGAATTTGTCTACTCACAGAAACACACACACACCTTTGAATCAATACTTGCTATACTTCTGTGGCATTTATAGACTTGTACAGAGGGGTGAAACTTTGGGTCATCAATCAGCACATTTTCTAGGTGAACTGGAATAAGACAAGGCTTTGCTTTCTTGCTTCAGAAACTGATGTAAACACCTATCCTTTCCATGGTCCACTTAGTGCCCTTTTCTTTTGGATTTTTGTTTATATTTTGGGTGATCTCTGTTTAAGATGGCTTCTAAGTATAAAATTGAAGTGCTGTGTAGTGTTCCTAAGTTTAAGAAGACTGTGATGTGCCTTATGGAGAAAATATACATCAGATAATTTTCACTCAAACATGAATTATAGTGATGTCAGCCATGAATTATATCCTAATGAAATGATAGATAGGTAGCGAGGCTGGTAGGTAGGTAGGTAGTTGGTAGGTAGGAAGGTAGTAGATAGGTAGGCAGGTAAGAAAATGAGCTGTCTTTATACAGAAACACATTTAAAATTATGCGTTGGTTGGTTGATGAAAATGTTCTTAACTAGGGGCTTCTAAGAACATGCCCCTGGTATGGTTCAGTATTTGCTAATTCATTGTTCATGGTTCCATCATATTACATAAGTACCACAAATAATGAGAATCAACTATTATTTGTTGTTTAGCTTCTCTGCTCAGCCTTTGTGTGCCCAGCAGGAGGAGGGACATGTATGTGTTACACTAAACCAGTAGAATTTTCCTACCAGCAGAACATCAGAACTTGGTCAAACTCTAAACATTTCACTCATAATTATTTACTTAAGCGCGTTGATTGTGACTTGTATGCAGCCACACACTTCTTGGTGAAATTGAATTTGTGTTTTGCACAGGTTAAGATTTGCCACAGGCGCCTGACAGAGTTACTCCAGTGGTGGACAACTCTCTGGCCCTCCAGCTCTAGGGATACACTTTATACTGCAGGGGTGAAGCCAAGTTGAAAACTGATTTTTTGTTGTTGGTGTTCCTTTAAGGCAGAGTCAAGAAACTCTCAAGATCAGGTTCTTGTTTTTTTCTAAATATACCCTGAGCTACGTGGCTAAGCACTGTGGTCACAGTGTCCTCACATGATCACTTCCCCCCTTCTCCTAGAAATTGTGTGGAAAAAAATCAATATTTTACCAATTTAAATCTGGTCTGTTTTCAGGAGTGAGAGAAATTTGGTGTTAGGTCTGAGCTCAATAAGGACAGGTTTATAAATCCATCTATGTAATTACCATTCCTTTCAGAGGCCTGGGCTAGCCAGAATTCTGACACAAAGCCTTGTAATAAAGCTGCAAAATATCCACTTGGAATCTTGGAGTTACTAATTCATTGTTATAACATGGTTCTCATAAAATTATGTAAAAAACTCATTTTACGGTTGTCAGGGGAAATAACTACCCAGATAAATAGGCATGAAAGTACCATAACTACAGCAGAGAAAGCCAATTTGAAATTGGGCCCCATCCCCAATCTCCTAATTGGCCTTATTATAGTGTCATAGGAATGAAAGTTCTGTTTGCAATAGTTTTAGGTTTAGTCCACTTTGCTGCTAAGATATTGCTCTCTCTGCATTATTGCTTAGCGATTGTGCTGTCTGTTGCTATAGTATAAAAATATATTTGCATTGATTTCTGAAGTGAATTTGAACTACCTAGGCAAAAAATGGCAAGAAATTTGGTTTAATTCTGAGTGCTTTCACTATTTATTTTCTATAGGCAAGTCTTTTTTTAAGCAATCCCTTTTTTTTTTAAGAATATTTCAAAACATAAGTTTACCCTTTGCCAGGGTTTCTTACCATTTGAAACCGTATCTAAAAGTCGAAACATGTCTGTGTTCTCAGTCTGAAAAGTGTGTGAGTATGCCTAACTGCTTAAATGCCTAACATACAAATTATTTTATCAAAAAGTACATATTTAATTAACATCTTCATGGACATATGAAGATGTATTTATACAGATGACACAAAACTGAAATGGAAAACTGAAGTTAGGTCAAAGAGGACTCAGGTATTTTGGGAATAAACACAAATAGTGGAGATGCTCTATAATCCCAAACCCTGAAGATTCCATAGTGAATTAACCTCACATCTACTTTCTCTGTGACAGAAGGATATAACCTATTTTTCCAGGCACCCCAAAATCTAGAGTGTTCTGACTTTTTTTCTCTTCAAGGACCTTCATGAGACATACCCATCAATAAAAGATTTATTGGCCTAGGGAGATGGTGATGAAAATTCAAATTTTGGCAGAAATCTTATAAATTTCTTTTTCATATTTGCCATTATAACTTGATTCATAACAAAAGAAGCATGATTCAATAGAAGCTGGAGGGATGAACAATTATGTTTTACATTCTTACCTAAGAATGTAATTCTTTACATTATATAGATGTGGGAGAATATTCCTTAACAACAAAAAAATTTGGGGTAATTATAATATGGCTTTATGCTGATGACGTACGGATGCCAAATATATATGTTTTTCAGCATGTCCTGATCACATTTAATTTGGAAAATGAGCATTATTTAGTGTGCATTACTGTGTTGAAGTGTGTATGACTATACTGATCCCTGGCAGGTCCTGTGCAGTGTATATAACACATACAGTCTGCATTGTTTTCTCAGTAGAAACTTGGGGTGGGGGTGAGCTGGGGGAAACTTAGCGCAGGAAAGCTCCTGGGAGGACAATAGACACAGTCTGAGCCTTTATTTATTTATTTCAATTACTTTTCTGTTCCTCCTATTAAATGTCTCCTCCTTTGTTCTTAATTTGAAAGCATCCCATCCCCATTTAATTACTGTGCTTTTGACTGACAAGAGCAGAGGACAGGAAAAAAAAGAAAGCTGTCTCCTTCATGTCCTATTTGACACAATATAATGAATGTGTGATGGCTAGTTTATTTTTTGCTTGACAACTTAAATATTTGAAGATGAAATGTGGAATTTAAGAACATAATGCCAGAGAACAGAGAGAGAAGAAGAAAAAGAAGGGAAGTTAATTGGACCAGGAACCAAATGCAATACTCATTTTGCGTTTCCCTAATAGTTTAATAACTGCCAATTTGGTGCAGGGATTCTGTGTAATTGTAATAAGAATTTCATCTTCAGCCCTATCCAGGCAAAGAGGAGTCAGCAAATAGACTGTGTCCACCGGATGCCCTGGTCCTGTGTTTTATTATGTTTACTTTATAATCCCATCATCCCCACGCCACCAGCATGCTTGAGGGGTAGTGAAGGCAGCCGTGGCTGCTCCCTCTTGGCCCCCTGTCTTTCAGAGCTACCCTAAGGTACTTAAGAATGACAGTATAAAGAATATCTGTGCAGATGAGCCTGTAGATTTGGGGAATTGGCTGCTTATAGACAGGGATTCTTTTGGTAGACTTAATTCCTTTAGCAAGGGTGAAGTACCATCTGTGGGGATTCCTGTCATGTATAAGGAAGTTAGTCATGCTCTCTATGGAGTTGAGTTTCTTGAATTTTAATGAAACCCATGTCAATCTGTCTCCTCTATACCCTAGTGTTAAAATCAGTGGTCAGCTACTCAACAATCACAACAGTAAATCACAGTAGATAAACCAACCAGGACAGCTCTGAAGAATTTAAGGTTGTGTTCCCCCCTCAACACCCCCTTCACAGCTAGGACATGGAGAGAATACATAATGAACTGGTGGCATTTCTGTTTTAAAGGAACAGCCTTGTGTGCAAACCAGAAATCTAGATTTTTTTTTTTTAAGTTCTTCATTGGGAAGTTTTCCTTCTCTGTTATTATTTATATTCCTTTTTAATAGATCTGTCATGGATTCTTGGGCTTTTGTATAGGTTATAGATGGTAAAGGCATACTTTTACAAAACGCTCTGAGAGAAATGCTGATTCTAACCAAAGAAAATGAACTGTTATGCAGAAATTAAGAGAAAATGATGTGTGTGCCACCTGAATATAAATTAACTGTGAATGATGTAACTCAGGGAAGCAGGTGCCAGTTCTATATGAGATATTTACAATTAGCTGTATGCATCACTCTGAGAGCACAGCGTAGGAAATATCTCACCCACATTGGTTAGGCTTCCAATGGGTTATAATGGCATTACAGACCTCACTGTAACTTTCTAATTCTTCTATGATGTGTCACTACCATTTCAAAGACAAGGTCATTGGAATGTAACTTTCATTGTCACTTTGTTTGCATGTAAAAGCCAAAAATGTTTTCATGGGAGGACTGAAAGAGCAAGCTGGAACTGAAAGTTCTTTTTGGCAGAGTGGTTCTGGCACAAAATGAAACTCTAACTGGTTCCTTAGTGGTAAAAGCTACAACCTCCATTTATCTTCTTGTTTGAGCTAGTAGTTGGAATTATCGGCTGGCTATTTTCAGAGATCTATTGTCTCTATCCAGGATTATGTTTCTCTTTGTTTAGTTCTCCTTGTTTTTGGTGAAGGTATAGGTCATTATAGCTGGCTGGCAACTTCTGTATTTTTGGGTCAAAATTGACAGCTTCCATTTCAATAAATGTATAGCCTCTTCTCAGCTATTTATTTGGGCTAGAGGCATTAGTATGTCAGTTTATGTGCTAACTCACAATAAATCTCCATTTAAAATATTGCCTATCTTCTTTTCAAATTAACACATGGATGTGTATAAGTTTTGTCATTTTTCATGGCTTCATCCATTTACTATCATTTGACATTTAAAATATGCCAGCAATTAAATTGATGTAAAAGACAGTACAGAGAAAAAAACAATATTGAGAAAAACAGTTTATTCTCTTTAAGTGAAAGAAAAAGGACATCTCTGCTTTTTTAATAAAAAAAGCATCTGAGATTTATCTCTTAGCATCTGCTTCTCGATCATGTCTTGCACATTTTTAATTTATTCAGTGAGAGGGGGCATAGAAAAGGAAGGCAGCAAATATATTTGATTAATTATTATCTATTATACAAAATTTAATGCTTTATTTTGATTTGTTTGTGAATTTGGTTTTATGGAAATCCTCTAGTTTTCACCTTTGAAGCCAGTGGACCACAGGTACTCATTAATTGTTTGTATTAATTCCTTTAGTCATTTATTTCAATGTAGGTTACCCTGATGTTCAATACTGGAACGTTCCTATTTGGTATGATTTGGTGGGTTGCATTTTAGGGTTGGGAACACTAATTTTTTTTTCCATATAAATTAGTGGTAATAGTGTTCCCAGAAATCCCCATCCCTTCCTTCCCGGGACAACCGACTTACATCCAACGAATGTGGATTCAAAGACCTGGAGATCTTTCCCCAAGATGGGGCAATTCTGAAGGACCAATTATCTCCAGAGCTGCAGAGGATTGGCTGGAGCCTTTGTTGTTATGTCATCATAGTTTACTATCTACATCAGATTGATTGCAATTCTCTCATATAAGAGAAGCCTTTACACAATACTGCCCAAAGAACATTCTGGATACAAGTTTCTACCTCAAATTTTGTTTCTTGTGAGAAGGAAAATAAGTTAAGGCCTTGACAGCTAGCAATGATAAGGTGTAGTGTGTGAGTGTGTGAGCCTAATGGTAGCATGATATTAGATTACGAGAATGAAAAACAAATTACAGCAAGTGACATTTGAAATATGAAAAGATACTATATATAAAAAGGCCAAAATTTTGTTTTTTCTCATTCTCTATTGACCTCAATCAAATAGTATTAAATCAGAAAGAATACACCTTAGTTTTCCCCTTTAAGATTTTTTTCTTTTAAAAGAGAAAAATATTGAATGGTTTCACTTATAACAGGACTATAGGGAGGCCGGGTGGGAGAGAGACAATCAGTGGGGGGGGGGGGAGGAGGGAGACGGAGGGAGGGAAGGAAAAGGGCACAAAATGGAATAGAAAAGAACACAAGGGACCATGGAGATGGATCATGGGTGAATTGGTGGTGGGCTACCCAAGGGGAATACAAAATGTAAAAGACATAAATAACAATAAAAATATATATTTATTAAAAAAAAAGATTTTTTTCTTTTAGATTTTCACAGTAAAGGATTAGTGGAATACTGAGTTAACTTTGCAAAATACTGTTCTCTCCTCAATCTCTAATGCTGAATTCAAATATTTCCTATTTCATGGCAGTTTCAAATCATAAAACATCTCTACTATCTGCAATGAATCTTTTCTTCTGTATCCGATTGTATTGTGTGTTTTTATTGTATATGCTCATACTTATCTTCCAACTTAGATTTTTTTGCAATCTCTGTGAGGAGGGTTACATTTTCAATCTTCATATTCCTTCATGCTGCCCTCCATTCTCAGCATTTCAGAGACTACAGAATATGTGGAAATGTTTCACCACTTGAGAGTTTTGAAAGTAGAGCAATGAATCCAATTCATCCTTTTTTAGAAGCTTTGAAAATTACTTAGCAAGTTGAAAACAGTAAGTCTATTGAAGCTTAAAACAGTATCCCTGTGTATATTCTTACCTTCTATTTGGTTGAAACTAATATCAGAATGTAGTTTTACCATTACAAGTTATGAGAGTTTTAATTTTGTCTATTGATAATTTTTAAATAAAATTAACCAATAGAAAATCAAAGTTGATACAGTCATCACAGAGTATGATACAGAATTTATAATATAGTAGAGATTAAATTTACTTTGAAGCAAAAAATGCGAATTATGCAAATGCCTCATTCCTTTCATAAAACATGACTGTTACATCTACTTGAAATTAAAATAACCTCTAAAGTAATAATTCTTGTAAACTTTTTAAGGCAGTTTCTGTTTTGTTTTGTTTTTTTTTCCCAAAAATGTGGGTGTGTGCCTTTTCATCACCAAACAGATTGTTTTGTTTTGTTACTGTTTTGACTATTCTGTGGTGTTCATCATCTATATATTTGCAAGTAGCATACATAGGTTGGGTCTCTGCAATTTTGGAGATGCTTGAATGATCCTCATCTTCAGGAAGGAAATTTGTTTCATGCAAAGCACCCATTTCTGGAGTTGGCTAAAGTATCATTTGATCAGTTGGATGCAGTCAAATATCATCAAGATCCCTTTCCTTTCTCTGGTATAATGAATGGGGTGATTTCTTTCTCATTTTATTTTGGAAATCTCAGTAAAAATTAATCAAGCATGTTTTACTAAACCCCAGTTGTTAAGTCTCACAATTGATATATTCATTGCCTTTACTTATAAGGATGTAAAGGAGTATTCATTCCTTTTCATGAATGTGCGTAAATAGATTGCAAGAATTTCAATTATGGTATTTGCATCCATGGCTTTATTTTTAGGATCAAATTGGGTGTCCCATGATTGCATATTTATTATTCATAAAGTATATATTACTTTGATTTTATACATTAATGGCCTTCTCAGCAGCAAAGATATCACATTCAACTACTTTCTCTGTCATTAAGGATATCTCCATGTCATGAAATGTGAGAAATTATTTGAGGCTGTTTTAGAATTTTAACTAAAAAAAAAAAAAAACCTGTAGTATCAAGCAAAAGGGATACAAATATAACTTTAAAAATATAGGGGAAAATCAATATCACTTTACTGATTAGGATATTTAAATGTGAAATATTAGAAAAGATAGGAATATATTACAACCAAAATGAAATTTAGTGACGTATGTCAAAATGCTTTGGAACACTTTATTAAAGCATTTCACAAGGACAATGTTGCGAGCACGTGCATATGCACACGTGTGTGTGTGTGTGTGTATAGGTGTGTGAATATATATATTCTAAATAATAACTGTATAACTTTTCAAACAAGATCACATAAATCTTCCTTTCTGTCATTATAGCACAAATTAATAACCATAATTAATTCCTCAGAGTAGATATTTGAACTCAATTATCTGTTTTGTTTATATCTTCAGGATCTACTGTAGTACTGTGCCCACAGCAGACACTGAAAATCCCAGTTAATAATAAATTAATAATGAAAACATTAAATGGTATTATGATATCATGAGGAATACATAGACTGTAAGTTAAGTATCTCCCATTTTTTGTTTTTCCTTCAGTCTTACCACTTTCCTTCTCAATTCCAGTTTTTTATTCAATTTCCAGAGTAAAAAATATGAACCAATAATGTCAGATGATACACTGATGTCAACTGAGTATTGTGTAGAAACAGAATTTTAATGACTATCAGTGAAAAATCCCATCTCAATCAAAAATAAATGCTGAATAAGCCACAATGATTGCGGCTATGGTGGAGTAAAGAAATGAGAGTCAAGGTTCCTTATTTCATGGGTTTATCATCTCACCAGGAGATGGACATTAATCCTTCTAACTCTAACATGTGCTAAAATTGAGATATTGAGTTTGGTAAGCTATTGCCTAATAATGGAAAACTTGAATTTTATTTTGGAAGAATGCCTGTCTGTTTGGAATTTATAATGCAGGATAGATGAATGCTTACTTAAAATATCCTATATATCTGTCATAAGTTATATAATGTAAAGTGAAAGTTTTTTGTCTTAATCATTTTCCTTTCCTAATGAGCAGTATAAGGTCAACAGTTCACTAAGCATTTCTTCCTATGAAATGCTTCCTATGAAATTCCTTTGAAGATATAAATTTACTTTCTTGAACTAAAAATTATATTCGAGTCAGCAATCCATATTAAACAAATAAAGAATTGGCCTTGAGGATTTTGCTATCAATTGTTGCATCTCAGAAAGAAAATAGGAAGTAATGTGCCTCTTACATATCAGTGTAGTACTCTTGGACAGAACAGGTATCTCCCAGCTAATTTACAGTGTTCTTTGAAGTATCAAGTCAGTCACACAGTGTTTTGCACTCAAAGCTCAGTTTTTCACTCCAGTGTAATAAGGAAGTCTGTTTTCATACCTAGATTTTATGCTAGGAAGAAAATAAATCAGTTGTTTTATTTTACTTTTTAAAAATATTTTATTTACTTATTTTTGCTTAGAAGAACTGGGGTGTAGACCAGAGGTGCAGGGCTGGGTAGGGTGGGGGTGATAGGATTCACCAAAGACCGAGTGGGGAGCAGAGCAGCGGATCTACTGAAATACACTGCTGAGGGAAGCAGTGGGCGAGGCTGGAGAGGTCTGCCACTATAGGAGAGGTGGCTCCCTGGCTGGGGATCAAACTGTAGAGGGGATACTGCTGAGATTTAACCCCTAGGCCACCAGGGAGGCCACTAAATCAGTTGCTTTAAATTGGGGGTAATTTCTTTTCAAATGTGTTTGTCTTTTAAAACTTCTCTTATTAGTTTCATAACAAAAAAATACATGTTCTCAAAGCCTCAGGATAGACCACTGATCTCAATTTTCTGTTTTATTTGGATCTTTCAAGAAAGATCTACACTGCTAGGCCCACAGAAGACACTGGTTGAATCCCAGTTAAATGTAATCAGATTAATGATTATCTGGTAATTAAGTTCCATTTCATCTGAAATGAAAATAGGGAGGTAAAAAAAAGGCAGAGAGGTAAACAATTAATGTAGAGCTGATGTCACCAATTTCTAAGTACCAAGGCCTGCTTGGTTGAAATTTAGCAACTCTCATTTACCAATGTATTTTTTTTTTTTTCACTGAAGTGGTCAAGAACCTTGTTTTGCCTTTATCACAACTTCCCTAAATTGTTGGTTGTTTTGATTTTGAACTCAAAAGAAGAGACTCACAAGCTAAAATTTCTCCTTGACCACAGAGAAAGTTAAAAACAAGGCAAATAAAACTACTAAAAACAAAACAAAACCATAAAGTGCCAAAGAGCAATGTTTATAAGTTTTCAAATAGAGGCTGAAAAACACCAATAAAATGTGGATTTAGCTCAAATGTACCATCAACCTCAGTGTGCTTCCTCCCGCCCCTAACCCTTTTTAATGGTCCATTTGTCTAGTCCCCCCTGGAAGATCTATAGAGAAAATTACCAGGGCAGAATGTAGATCCAATTGCACATCCTGCTACAGGAGAAACGATTCCTGTTCTCATCATTGGGATCAATAATTTGCTAACACAGTATTAGCAAGAGCAACAACTCCACCAGGTTAAAGGAGTTTTACACTGAATAATGACGGTCTAGGAAGGGGAAAAGCTGAGCGAGTAAATCCTGGCAGCCTTTTACTATTGAGAGAGCACATGCCAGTGAATCAATAGTGGCTGTGGTGAGTCTGGGCTGTAAAGATGCTTTATTGTTCTGCCTAAGTACATTGGCAGAGATGCTCCTCTTAATATGTGTGCAGGAGACACTGGGGTCCAGGCCTGCTCTATTAACAAAAGCATTTCCTCTCCAGTAGAATGGAGGTCACCTCCAGGGACCAGAGCATGGCTGCTTTCTGTCTCTATAGACACTCCAACAAAAAGAAAAGGACTGGGATGGGAAGAATGATATGGGAAGCCCCAGAGAGAGTTAGGCAAGGAAGTTAGAACTAGAGAATGCCACTTACCTCAACAGATTTCAAGAAACCATCAAACATTTCTCCTAGATGCCTTCCTGAGAAATTTAGCTGAATCTGTATTGCTATAAGCAGAGACTTTTAAAATCAATGTGTTTCTTAGCTGTCCTACAAGGAAATTTTTACCTTAATAAGAAAATGAAATTTTGGAACAATGATTTGATTTACCCAAACTCATCAAAGGCAAAATAAGGAACTGATGAGTCAGGCAGAGAATATTCTGTGATCAGTAGGTGAACATAGTCTTCTCACTGCCTCCCATGATTGTCTACAATTTCTGGTCCACTGGATATTTTTACATCTTCTCCTGCCAAAGAGTTAAGGGGATCTGTTCACCAAATATTTTTGGCTCTATTTTTCAGGAACAAAGAGAAATTGAACTTTCTGTCCCCATTGCGGTCTGACAGGTCATGGGCAAGCTCTACTAATGAATGCTGAACAGATGTCCTTCTTATGCTTATACAGTTACCTGTGCACTAAGTACTTGAAGGGAACAACATTGCAAAGAGAAAGACATCCAGGTTACCTCTCCCCCAGAAGCCTGACAGACTCAGAGTCACTCACAGTTAAGTGAAGAGAAAACTCATAAAGCTGTTAAGAGGGAAACCATATTAAAAACATGTCTACCAAGTGTGTGTGGGGGGGTCTATGGATGTGACTTTTTTTTTTTTTTTAGTATTTATTTTTGTGTAGAAGAATCTTGAGGTATAGGCCAGAGGTGCAGGGCAGTGTGAGAGGATTCACCAGAGACAGAGTGAGGAACAGAACAGGCAGATCCACTGAAATACACTGCTGAGGGGAGCAGCGAGTGAGACAGGAGAGGTCTGCCGTGCCATGCGGGAAGCTCCCTGGTTGGGGATCAAATTCAGGCTGCAGTGGCTAGGTATAGCTTGATAGCGCTGAGACTTTTAAATATATTTTTTTATTTTATTTATTTATTTAAATGTTTGTTTATTTTTGCATACAGGCTGGGGTGCAGGCCAGAGGTGTGGGGCGGTGAGATGGTTCATCAGAGACAGAGTGGAGAGCAGAACAGGCAGATAGACCAAAATACACTGCTGAGGGCCTCCCCGGTGGTGCAGTGGTTAGGCACTGCGTTATGGAACTGTCGCAGGCCGCGGTGACGCAAGTTCGGTGCCCGGCCATGGAGATTCCCACATGGCACAGCAGATTTCTCCTGTCTCACCCGCTGCTCCCCTCAGCAGTGTGTTCCCGTTGATCTGCCTGTTCTACTCCCCACTCTGTCTCTGGTAAACCGTCTCGCTACCCCACACCTCTGGTCTGTACCCCAGCTTGTATGCATAAATAAATCTTAAAAAAAATACACTGCTGAGGGGAGCAGCAGATGAGGCAGGAGAGGTCTGCTGCGCCATGTGGGAATCTCCCTGGCCAGGCATCAAACTTGTGCTGCAGCTGCCAACAGCTCCATAGTGCTGCGCTTAACCTGTTGTGCCACCAGGGAGGCCCCTATTTTTCTTTTAAAGATTTATTTATTTATGCATACAAGCTGTGGTGTAGGCCAGAGGTGTGAGGTGGTGAGAGGGTTCACCAGAGACAGAGTGGGGAGCAGAACAGGCAGATCTACTGAAGTACACTGCTGAGCGGGAGCAGTGGGCGAGGCAGGAGAGGTCTGCAAAACCATGTGGGAAGCTCCCTGGCCAGGTATTAAACTCGTGCTGCAGTGGCTCTGGATAACTTCATAGTGCTGTACTTAGCCCATTGCACCACCAGGGAGGCCCAGCATTGAAACTTTAACCCCTGCGCCACCAGGGAGGCTCTGGATATGACTTTTTTACATGAAGTTTAATGCACTTAAATAGATGAGAAGACAAATTTCCTCAGAGTTTTACTTAAAAAAAAAATTCCTTAAGACTGAAACACCTACCAACTCTGAGATGTGAGACAACTCTCTGGCTTTCTGTCATTTATAATCAAGAAGCAGAGTGAGAATGTTGTTCATCTCCAAGTAAGGTATAATTTCATAGGCTCACTTCAGGTGCCATGTATGAATTAAGGGGAGGAATGAGCTCCCCAAGTAGAATCAAGGACCATGGAGAATAATGGTCAGGATGCTTTTCTGAGAAAACGACTCAGGATCTGCTCAACAAATATCTCCCACTCACAGAATAGAGTCTTTGCTACATCTGCCAAATCCCATTGGCAGAATTATTGTAGACCCGAGCCAATTTTTGTCTTCCCCTTTTGAGTGGGTTGTTCTGTGATTACCTTATCTTTCTTTCATTAAGGATTTGAGGCAGCAGAAGCAATTAATACATCTAGAAGCAATTATACATCTTTTGCATACATAGATTTCCTAATCAAGAAGGGCTTCAGGTGGACCTGATTAAAGACTCGCACATGTAGCCCCCTGATGTACTATTAATGTCATAGAACTTAAGATCCTGGAATGAAATTTTGGGCTCGCTCCCTTGAGGAGAAAGCAGATAGAATCTGTCTGAGGAGGATACAAGTATGATCTGAATATGTTGTAACTAAAAAGGAAGATTTTGATTATCATTAATTCTGTTTTTCATGTAGTATTTTCAGCTCTCCTATCTGATCATATGTTTGTATTATACTTTCCAGTTTCAGGTGAACTGACTAGCCAATGAGCTTTGAGGAGCTCTGATGCTTGCTGTTTCTGAGCTAGGACATTTAATTGACCATTAAATGACCAAAGACCAAAATGCTTTCCCTTGGACATCTTTAGAAGTGCTTGCTGTTTAGTAGATGAGATACCAAAGTGAGGAGGAGGAGAACAAATCCTAGTCATACCTACTAGATCTGTATACAAGCAAGACAAGCCATGTGTTGCTTTTAGACTTTATGTTATGAGAATTTTAATCACTTCAGCAAAATCTACCCTATTCTCACTAGCAGTGAATCTGTCTTTGTCTTTTCTTGCATATGAAGGCCATACAAAGTAGCCCTGTGCTCAAAGTAGGTGATTATAAAAGAATAAGCAAATATGTAAATAAAAAATACAATATAAAAATGTCTTCAGAAGACATTACCTTTTGCGTACTTCTCCTTCCAAAATTTTTCTCTTTTTTTATTGCTTGATCCTAAAAACATGAATATCTGTACAGATTTTTGCAAAATTTCATTTTTCTACAGTTAAAAGTCATTCCTATTTAAATGTTCTATATAATTTCAGATCTTTAAATGACTTTAGAAGTAAACATTCTCAGCAACCAAAATGGTTTCTGTGACATGCTTTGAGTTATAAAGAGCACTACTGAGTGGCTATGTCCCTCTACAAATTATCATATCTTTTTAACGAAATACTTAAAAATGTTTTCCTTTTATTGCCGTCTATATTATTAGACTCAGATTTGTAAAATGACATCCAGATATCAACCACTTGATATGCTCCAAAGACCTTGGAGCTTCAGTTCTTTCCTCAACTTGTTGATTAGAATTATGGGTTCTACATTATGTACATTTTAGAGTTTGTTTTATAACTAAAGGACTATGTAGTTGTATTATCCACTTTTAATCTAATAGGCTGGTACTTCCTATAAAGAAGAGCTACAGTTGTAAAGGTAAGGTCCCTTCTTACTGGTAGCAAGATAAGGTTTGTGTAAAATCCTTCTATGTAGTCTTCTAATGCTATTGCCTAAGAAAAGTGGTTGCTTGGAGTACTATTTTCCAAAGTAATCTGCGGTCATTGAGGTGTATTACCTGCATGTTTCAGAAACATTTAGCCAATAGCACATAGTTTTTCAGTGTCCATCCAAATGAATTAAGTGTGTGACAAAAAAAAAAAAGACTGTTATCAAATGAATCTCCTTGGCAGCATTCAACACTTAGTTATTATTGGAAAAAGATTCATGGGGGACTGTTCACCTTATCAATTCCTTGTTCCTTATTTCAGAGAATAACTTACAATAAGTAGAGTTGCAAAATGGCATAAACTGCTTCCTGAAGTCTATGTAAACAGCCAGGAAATGATTATCATTGTGCCAACAAATGAAATAGAGTGGATTTCCTAAGACAAGATACATCCAGTTTCACAGAATGAAAAATTAGAGATGAAGGGAGTTTCAAGTAAAAGTCCATCATTTTAGAGCAGAGGAAACAGGCATGCTGGTATACAATGTACTCCTCAATTTCACAGAAGTAATAAGCAGAAGAGGCAGCAGTGGTACTGGTGGTGCTGAACCCTCTCTAGTGGCTCGCTCAACAGCCCAAGACATTGACATTCATGTGTCTAAAGCAGTCAGACCATCTTATGACTTGACTCCTGATCTCTGTTATAAGCCTGCAAAATGCTATAATAAATAAAAACATTATTTTTTATACAAATCATAGTTATTTGAATGCTTTGGCTCAGTGGTTTTCCAGAGGAGTGCTTAAATCCCAAAGTTCTCCTAAGATACCTAATAGGTAAGATGATATAGGTATGATTTATTGTCCAAACTGAGGCACTTTTGAGAGTGAAATGGGACCTGTATTTTTTTATATATTTACTTATTCATTCCTTCCTTCAAAATTTTATTTGTCATTTGTTTCCAAAACTATATAAGCTTTCTTGTTTTTAATATATATTTTAAAAATTGGATAATATGGTTTACTACATTGTATGTGATTTAAATGTATAGGTTCATGCTTCCTCACATGTATGACACCACACTACATCAACCATTAACACAGCCATAGTCCTTGGCCATTTCTCATTAGTTCGGCTTAACCTTTTGTTTCAAAGTACAACTTCACACCTCAATGTGTCTGCATGCTCCACTGTCCCTCACTAGAGCTCCCGTGTCAGTACACTTCACCTAAGCTGCTCTAAATCCTCTTTCCTCCCCACCCACTATCCTCACTGGTAACCACCATACTTTTCATTTTTATTGCATTTGGCCAATTTGTTTTCCTTGGGTGTTTATATTCCACAAATGAGAAATGATATGGCAGCTGTCTTTTGCTTTCTGACTTCATTTATAATAACCTCAATATCCATCCTCATTTTCCCAAAAAGCACCATTTCATCTTTTTTAATAACTGAGTAGTAGTCCATTGGAAAAAAATATATATATATATCTATTTATCTATCTATCATATCACCACTTCTTTATCCACTTATCTGTTAATGAGTATTTAGGTTGATTCCATGTCTTCACTGTTGTGAATAATGCTACTGTGAACATAGAACTGCATAAATATTTTGTATTAATATTTTCATATTCTTTGGATAAATGCCCAGGATTGGTATTGCTGGATCATGTGGTATTTTCATATTAGTGGTTTACGGGATCTCCATACCATTTTCCATAGAGGCTGCACAAATTTATATACCCACCAACAAGGTACTCTCTAGGGGCACTAGTTTTACATCCTCCAGGTCCAGAAATGCACTGGGAGGGTAGGAAATTCACTCTACTCATTATCTGCCAGAATAAGTGAAGAGTTGACATTAGGAGGATTGTATATCTCCCTGCTCAGTTTCCAAATGAGAACTTTTTTTGCTACTTATGGAGTTGTAATTCATGGCCTTATAATTTTCCATAATTATAATAAAACAGTATTGGTAACCAATGCTTTCAGTGAAGCACAATCATTTGGATAGCTATTTAAACTCCATGTCTTATTTTCATAGCCCAAGATTAATACTACATTAGGCCTGCATATTTAATTACTTTTTTTTTTCTGGAATGGAAAATGAGAGATTAGGAAAGGCAGAGAATGTCGTCCTCCTCCCTTCTCATCCTATAGTTACTAAGCCACCATCTCAAAAAATACTGTTCAAATTAAAAAGGAATATGGGACAGAAATGCCAAGTGGAGTATGAGTATTAGCTTTCTAGTCTTTAATTGTGTAAACAAATCTTCTAAATAATTTCAAAAAGATGGGGTTGTATTTTGTGCCCCCATGACTTTCCCATAGGTCATATTTTCTTTATGAACTCAGGAGCAGCCTGTATTTTTTTCCCTGAAAACTTAAAGCTGAGAAGAAAAGACATACTATTAAATTTTATGTCCCAATCTCCCAGGTGAAAATCAAGACCATATTGCTATGTGTTGAAAAGCAGGGATGAGTTTATATTATTTTCTGTATTCTAAATATAAATGCTCATGGGGGAGAATGAGTGTCTTCTCTATACTTCTATTTGCATGCTTTTCCATCCTTGACACACTGTTTCCTCATTTCAGTGTACCTTTGATAACTACATGTTCTGCACTCTTAGGAACACAGTTTTTGTCTTTACACATTGAATCCAATGTACTCTCTAGTTCCATCTATTAGCAATGAGGCACATTTGATTAAACTTTTTTTTTCCAATTTTTGCTACTTATTCTTGTAATTCTAGTCCTTGGAGGTCATCAGGATAGGGCAAAACAGAATGACATATAGAACAAACTGATTTATTAATAATTACACAAATTGAATATGATTTAAAGCCTTCACATTAAGCATCCAATAATCATTTGTTCTGCATTGGACATATATTAGATAATATAACCAATGTTAATTTCCCTATGCCCAGAACTATCAATTTAGGGAAGTAAAAAAGAGTTATGACATCACTTCTTTAGGAGTTAACAATGCGGAAATAAAGACAAAGTAAATTCAAGTAATAGTGCCATGCTGTATCCAATTAATTCACAAAATATAAACTACAAAAAACAATTTTTGAGGACTTCAAGAAAGTATGATCGATGGAGGAAACAGTAGATTGGGAAGGCTTTATCTTTAAGATGATCCCAGGGCTGAACTTCAAAGTTTAGCAGAGTTCAGATGTAGAAACAATAGTTATGAAGATGTGCAAGGTAGCTTAATCTCTCCTTCATTCAAAACAGAACATAGACTGATATTTTCAGCATTATTCCCTGAAGAAAATGAGCCATAGTTTCATCTTCCTTGTTCCTTATGATAGGAATGGAGAGCATGTGACATAAATATGACCAAAGATATGAAAATGGAAAATCTATTGACTATTTCTGGAAATGTTTTTGTCTTTCCTAGTATAAATTCCATTTGTTCTTATATGGCTCTCTTATTCTTACCTGACATATCTTTCTGGTGTAGATGTGGAGAAATAAATTTGTTATTAAGAATAAACTACTCAGACAAAAGCTACCTGCTGCAGGTAACTGAAAGGGAAGCTCAAAATTGCTGTTTTCTTGAAGATCTATGCAGGCCCCTCTGTGAGGCTTGATCCTCCCACCTCTAGGGTTATAAATAAATAAATTATTCTCTTTGGTCAAGTCACAGTAATTGTGTTTCTCTTCCAAGAAGCCAAGCACAATAAGTCACTGATAACAGGGGAGGTAGAGTATACTGAATGAGAATAGAAATGAGTCTTGATATATGAAAGTAGAGAGAAAGGAAGTAGTCAGACCAAATAGGAGAGAGATACTCAGTGGGGGGTGGGGGGTGGGGGGTTGGGGGTAGGATAAGGGCACAAAATGGAGTAGAAAAGGACACAAGGGACCACAGAGATGGATCACGGGTGAATTGGTGGTGGGTTACCCAAGGGGAATACAAAATATAAAAGACATAAATAACAATAAAAATATATAAAAAAATAAAAATAAAAAAAGAATGGAGCCAAGCAGGCTGGTGAGGGGCATGTCTCTTAAAGAGGACAACATGCCATCAATTTTGCTTAAATAAAACGCTGCAACTAGTACTTCATTGGTACTGATTTCTCTGCCATTTTCATATGTATGCTTGGGTGATGTTAGTGTCTATGATTTACTATGGCTTATCAGTTATAATATTCTGCCCCCCCTCATATAATATTCCAACGAGAAAAATAGACTTAAAATTATTATTCATTGAATTTTCTTGTTTTAATCATATTTGTCATGATTGTCAAAAGATCCCCCATGTATTTTCCCCTATTCATACTTCTTAAAAATTATTTTTTTAAATGTATAGCATATATCTATTTTCAAACAAAGAGAAACACCAAAAATATAAATTGGAAATATTGCTTCCAGTCTGTCTCTTTCACATAAAGTGTAATTCTTTTCAATATAGGTAACTAATATTGCAAATTATTGTGTATTCTTCTCAACCTTTATGTTATATCTGTACTGTGACATATTTTCCATATGTATCATTGCAAGCAGTATTTTTGTTGTTATAGTTTGTTTTTGTATGTTTTCATAGTTAAACATTAATAGGACCTATTTATTTTTAAGTGTATTTCTTTTTAACCTTAATTTTCCTTGGCACTCTCCATGTTGATGTGCATTTCTAACCCTTTCTTTTTAATGACTGCATCATACTTCATAGTTTGTGAGTCAGGACAGACAATCTTAGTGACTTCAAATAGCAAAGCTATATTTGTTATGATACATTTTCATCTCCATTAAGTGGAACATCTGCTCTATGATTCCATCAAACTGAGTATAACAGAGGAAATATCATCTGGAATGTCCCATGTCACTATGGCATGAGACAAGAACATGGCTAATCACATATTGTTCTTGAGATCTGTCTTCTAGATGACACACATCCATACCATTTACTCTTTCTTTTTTTTTCCTTCCTCAAAATCTGTCAATGACCACACCTAACTTTAAGAGGGTAGAAAAATATGTGTCCCATGTGTCCAGAGCATGACAACCAGAGACATTTCACTCATCCCTTGAGCACCCTAGCTAGTCCCAAGATGCTATACCAGTGGGTTTTAAATACTTAGAAATTAGCTGCATTTCAAAACCAGTGCCTGAAAATGCTGGAAGTTTCCTTTTTCTTGTGCAGAGGTATGATGGTGCAGGTGTCTGGATCTGTAAATAAACTTAGGAAGGTATTAGATTAGAGGTTGTGACTATGATGTGGAAAAGTGGTTCTTTTCATGACCTAAGTAGGCTCATTTTGTAGATAAAGTATGACTTCAAATGGCTGTCCATCTATTTTAGAAGTCCTAAAAACATTATAATTAAATAGTCCCATTGAATGACCTTGGTGATTAAGCCATTTTGAATTGTGCTCCAGCCCTATTCACATGACAATAGCCAGACCCACCTTGTCTGTGCAGCTCATCACTGCCACTGAACTCTGAATTTCTGAGTTTGGGAAATCTACTTCAGTGGTAATATCTCTTACTAATAAACCTATTTTTCAGAACCCAGTTTCTGCAAAGGTATTTACAAGTATTTTCACCTTTCTTATCAATGTTTCTCAACATTGTAGTGAAATGTATATGCATGCTTTGGTTTTTCCAGTTTCATATTCAGGTGATAGTTAAGAAAGTCATATGTATAAATCCAATCTAGTACCCTAGTCCCTGAGTGTTTGGGTTTATTTTACTATAGCATGGAAAGGAAGTTCTGGCAACTCAAATGTACCTAACATAGAGGTTGAGTCTAGGTTTCAGTAATCCATTTAAGGATGACATTAGAAAATTTCACATTCCTTATGTCATGTGCCTGAATCCAGAATTCCTTGCCATTATATCCATATTGATACTTTAACCTGATCTACCTTAGAATTTCATCATCATTGGTTTTATATCTTTACCACCTATCCTTTTATATATTCAGCAAGATTCAGCCAACATGAGTATAAATAAAAGTTGATTCTCTCCAGTGCATCTTTCAAGATCAGATTTTGTACTTTAATACAAGAATTAGAGGTTAACACAACTATTAGAAGAAGTGGGGGATTGAACATCAGAGATGCTGTTGCAAATTATGCTGGTTTCCAACATTAGAATGGCAGCTACAAGAGTTTCTTGGGAAGAAACAGGCATGTCAAATGGGTTCTTCTAGGAATTGAGTCAAATAACCAGTATGGTAGCAATAAGGTATGATGGATGCTGAAAGAATTGACATGTTAATACAAGTCAATTTCTTTGATTAGGAAAGTAAGTGCCTTCAGGTGCGGGGAAAGAACCACCTTAGACAGGAAAGAAAGAACAGCTTTATTGGAAAATATTCAGCCCTACATGATTTGGATTTTCTAATAATTCAAACTCTGTGCAATCTACCCTAATGTCCCTATTCCATTTTTTAAGATCCCACCGGTCTTTATTATTGTTGTTCTTTTGAATTAAGAGCTATGTTATAGCTTTGACTTCAATCTATGCTATAACCAAGTCATCAGTAAGACCAAGCATTGAGTGCAATGTTCACAAACATTAAATTGAAACTTTAAGAAAAAAAGAGCTCCTTTCCAATCAAAGAAAGACACTTTCTACCCCTCTGACTAACTCTAGTATTGACCATTTAAATTCCCACATCTCACATTCTTTGTGTAAGTTTTCCAATGCAGTTTGCTCTCTAGTCCTAGTATTCATATGTAGTCATGTTTCCACTAAATTCTTCTATTCCAGCAACAACTTGGTCCCTAATGTCTTTCCTTCTACAGATACTTGGAATAATGTAAATTGACTCATCATCGTTATCAATTGATAATCAAGATCACATTTTATACAAACAAGCATTTTTGATTTCTATTCTAATTTACTCAAATCCCCTATTCCATTTTCATTTTTAAGATTCTGTTTTCTGAAAAAAGTTTCCCATAAAACACACTGTATCCTCAGAAGTCATTCAGTTGTTTCAATGATTTTTTGATGAAGATAATTGGAGGTTTACACTAAATTTGTGTGAGTTGGGGGATTGACTATCAGAGAAATTGTTACCAGTTATTATTTTAAGCAAATTATAAGCCCCAAAGTGATATCTCCAAGAGTTTACTGGGAAGTCATAGGTACATATAAAACACTAGGAAACTCCACCTTACTTACATATAGTGAATCAGATTATGCTCATAGGAAATAATATTAGATATTATAAATTGTCACTTCACAAGTTATTTTCTAGTGTACAGTGTTCCAGTAATTATGTAGCAACATAACAGATGTAAAACAAAATATCTGTATTAAAACTCACTTTCCAACCATTTGAATAAATTCCTATTTTCTAACCATGAAAATTCTATGGTGTTGGTTACATTTTTATATCTATTTAGAAACTTTTAGAGTCCTTCATGTAAGCCTTTGCTGTGGATAACTTTCTCTTGGGTTTAGGATCTAATCTCAGACAGCATCTGAGAAAGCAGATAGGAAATGGAGAGAGACATATGCATTTTCGTTTTTGATGATTGATTTGGTGCCAACTCCAAGAGTTGAACATCATCCACCATCGCCGTTGCCAGTTACATACATAAAATATCATGCAGGCAATGGATTTGAAAGGACCTGCCAAATACAGTGTTGAAAACCCTAGAGATATTGATTTTACAGTTTCTCCAGTGATTCTACATCATGCTCCTTTACTTTCTGGCAATCTTTATAACTTTTACACTGACATAAATTGCCATAAAATAAGCATCCAGTACACCCCTCCCTTTCCTCCTCTAGAAATGGTTAAGGACGCTCCATTATTCTATTAACATGTTTGACCATTAATTCAGTTGATCTCCCTGGGAATGACGAGGTGACTTTAAGCTTGGAGGGCAATTTGTACTGCCCAGCAGATTTATTATTATCCTCTCTAGTGGAAAGCACATGAATTCATCTAAACATTTATTTTCCTTAGTGTGCTGCTATTTTTCTTTTTATGTTTTTTAAAGTAGATTTAGTGGCAGAATATCAGCAGCTGAGGATACCAGAGTTGTTGTCTACCCAGCGAGGCAGATAGTTCAGCTCTCTGAATATGGCCTCAGACACTGAGACTTTCTCTTGGCTGTCGTGAAGGAAATATCATTTGGAAAATGGGGAGGGCAATACAGTCTTTCCTAATTAGTGAGAAATTGGCCAGACTTTAGATGAACAAAAGGGCTTTAGGCCATAATAGTAATTACACAGACAAGACCATTGTTCAGCCTGTAATACTGCTAGATTAGTTTACTATTCCTTTTATACCAAACTACCACAAAATTCATATCTCAAAACAATGCAAATTTATTATCTTACAGTTTTGTGAGAGTTTCCATGTGGACACCCTTGGGCTAAAATCAAAGTGTCAACAGAGCTGTGATCCATTCTTGAGACTCTAGGAGAAAATCAGATTCCTTGCTTTTTCCAAATTCTAGAGCCATCTGCCTTCTTTGGCTTGTGGCCTGCTCCCTCCATCTTCAAAGATGGTAATGGTGGTTTGAAACCTTCTCACATTGCATTTCTCTGATCCTCTTTTCTGCCTCATCTTTTGCTTTTAGGACTTATGTGATTAGATTGAGTCCATATGTTAATCAAGGATAATCTCCCCATTTAAGGTCAGCTGATTAGCAACTTTAATTGTATCTACTACTTTAATTCTCTTTTGCCCTGTAAGATAGTCACAAATTCTGAGGATTAAGATGTGGATATCGTTAAGATTCATTATTCTGCTTACTATATCTGCTGAAATGATATTGGTATTTAATTATGAGTAAGAAATTATAAACTGAATATTGTATAATTGAAATGATACACCCTACAGTTCATAAAACTAAAGGAAACAGAACAACAGTCTATAAATTCCAAATTAGGATTTTTTGTAGTAAGAAGTGGGCAAATGGTCAATTGAATTTTTTTCAAAGGTGCCAAAAAATTTCTCAATGGGAATAAGAATAGACTTTTCACCAATTGATATTAAAACAGCTGGACATCCATATACAGTAAAATTGAGCCACTTTTTTAGAACACACATACTCACAAATTGGATCATAAAGCTAAAGGTAAGAAACTAAAGTATAAAGGTATTATATGAAAACATAGGGGTACATTTTCATGAGTTAAATAATGCCTTAAACATCATAGCAGAAATAGAACAAGAGTAGAAAATGCAATGTTTTTTGCTACAAATATACCACAAATAAAGTGAAAAGACAACACACAGCATTAGAGAAGATATTTGCAAATATATTTGATAAGGTACTTGTATCAAGAATAATTTTAACAAAACTTGCAACTCAATAATAAAAAGATTAAAAATCCAATTAAAAATGGGCTGAGGATCCCGAATAGACAACTATGCAAAGATGATATACAAATGCCCCTAAAACACATAAAAAGATGCTCAACATCATTAATCATTAGGAAAATGCAAATTAAAACTATAATGGGATATAACTTCACACTTATTAGAATGGCTATAATTTTTTTAAATGGACAATAACAAATGTGAGAATGCAGAGATATTGGAAACTCTCATGTGTCACTGATGGAATTATAAAGGAATGCATTCATTTTAGCTAACAGTTTGGCAGTTACTCAAACCATTAAACATAGAATTACTATGTGACCAAGAAATCCCTTTTTTTTCTACTTACATAGTCTAGCCTAAATGAAAGTATATGTCCACACAAAAACTTGCATGCAGATGCTTATAGAAGTTTTACTCATAATAGCCCCACATCCGAGGCAACCTAAATGTCCATGAAATGGTAAATGGAAAAATAAAATGCAATATACCTATACAAGGGAATACTATTTGCCAATTAGATGAAGTAAAATCCCAATACACACTTCAATGTATTGAAAACATGCTAAGTGAAAAAGTAAATGAAAATACAATATATTTTCCATTTATGTGAAATATAAGATATGATTTATATAAAAGATCCAAAATAGCATAAGGTATATTAGTGGTTGCTAAAACAGAAGAGAGAGATGGAAGTGATAGGAAGGTATTGGATGTAGACTTTCTTTTTGGAGTGATAAAAATATTTTGGAATTATGTTGTATTTGTTCCACAGCTCTCTGAATCTACTAAAAAAACACTGAGCTATGCATTTTAAATGTGAGATTTGTGTATTTAATAATTAAATGGGTGTTTGAATTATATTTCTATAAAGTTATTTTTAGAGTTGTTGACACAGCTAATTTGTCATTGTGGTGTGTGGGTTCCTGAGCATACACCATAGCTTTGGTCTGATGACCAGCTAAAGGTGATTTTGGTAGTTGAGCAGAAATTCCTTTAGAATATGTGAATAGTCATCTACTACGACTAACACTTCCAGTGGAAAATTACCTCCACTCTCACACATTTTACCATTAGAAGAATATGGCTCTAAGATCATTTTGATACATCAAAATGCCCATGATTGGCCACGAACAGTAGAACTGATCACTTTATACAAAACTATATTAGTTTTCTCATATTTAAAGTGAAGATAGTGATATTTTCTCTCAGTGATTGCTGCACATTGAGAGTATTGTACACAAGTGTTTTGCACAGTACCTGGTGCCTAATGGTTGCTTTGTAGTTCAGGTTAGGCTCTGAACTCATTGCTGGCTGCAACCCATCATGTCTTTTGCTTTATGGACATTTATTCTTGTTATTCTAAATGTGCCTCAAGCTTAGTGTGTCCCAAACACACCTCCTTCCCCACTAAGGCTACCCATCAGTTTTCCCAATTTCCTCTTCCCTCCTTATATTCCCCACCACAGCCTTGACTCAGCCACTGACAGTAGTCATTCTGCTTCGTGAGTGGCTCCTGGTTTTCTAGTTCTCATCATCTCTCACCTACATTACCGCTACACTTTTCTGATTGATACTTCTTTATTTTTAATATCATGTGTTTTTCACATTCCATTTCTCTCTAAGTTAACACTTTGTGTGCCGGTGCCCTGTAAATTTACCAACCCTTGGGGCTGGCCATTTTCTGTGCCACCGCATGAATGGTATAAGCATTCAATAAAACACACACAACTCCTGAACTACTGGATATTAAAAAAACTGTAATCTCTCTCATAAAACACCTTACACTTTCACCAAAACAATGTGTAAAACTTCTAGACTGAGTACGATCAAATAAATTGTTCCTAATAGTTCCAAATAAATCCACCGTGGCCTGAGAAACTGGAGACTAGATGAACACGTATTAATACGTGAGCGGCCACCTGATACTAGTGACAAAAACACGTACTAATATGTGAGCGGACCACAAAGTGTTAATCCAAACAAAACTCAAAATCGTAAAGATTTTTCTCCTGGTAATATTCTTCAGTGATCTCTTAGGTAGACATTTGTGTGTGTGATTGTGTGTGTTTAATAATGTGGATTTAATTGTTTGAATAATCAGTGCATATTAATTATTCACAAAAGTATATTGAAAACAGTATATAAGGAACTTTTATTTCTCCTACTCTACTTGTCCATCTACCCTATTATTTTCCATACTCACATATATTTAAGGCTATTATTAATTTGGATGAATAGATATTCTTCTAGAGAATCCTTATACAAATACTATAGTAGTACAAAAACATAGGTACACAATATATGTATAAAATGTTTTTGTAAATGTAATATATTTGTACATTTACATATATATAGTGTGTATATGTTGTTTTTATACAAATAACATCTTAAATACTGCTCATCACTTTATTTTAAATAAGTCTATATTTGAGATATTTCTCACTATGACCTCCTCATTTTTTTTAACTGCATGCTATTTCATTGTAGGGTTGTGCTGTAGTTTATTTCTCCAGTCCACTACCAATAGTCATTCACATTGTTTTAAATATTTTGGCTGGATATTTTATTATAGGGAACAGTCACACACTTTCAGAAAACCAAAATGTTTCAAATGTTTCAAAGCTATGTTTATAGATATAAGCAAATGGTTAACTCTAATTTTCATGACATACTCAACAAAGTCTTTCAAAAATGTTTATAATGATTTGACTTTGCTAATAATCATAATTTTGAAGTTTTTCTTTTCTAGAGTGATGAGATATAATCTATGACTAATAAAATATGCAAATGTTAGGTAACCAGTGCAATGACTCTTGATGTATGTACATTCCCATGTAATCAACCTTAAATCAAGTTATAGAACAATTTCACCAACTGGAGAAGACCTTTTAAAAATAAAGTCTTCATGTCCCAACTTTGGCAATACAGTATTGTACACTTTAGGTCTGAGGTTATGAAAGTAAATATTTCCAATCAGAGTAGAGTTGGTGATTTTTTTAGGAGTAAAACTATACTTGTGATGATGAGAAATTTGTTATCCATGAGAATCTCAAAAAATAAATAAGGAAGCAAGTGTCAGGACTTTATACATTGAATACTATAAACAAAGTGGAGAAAGGAGTCCACAGGAAATCAAAGGACACAAATCTTGAAGGAAAGTTTCTTAAGATCAAATGCTGTTTCCTCTCTGTATTTCCAGAGCATAAATGGCCATCCACCAAAATAGCAGGTTCAAAACTAGTTAAAACTAAGTTGAATGACTGAAAGTCAGTGCACACAGGGTCCTATTTGTTCTAATGACTTATCACTTAAATCACAGCTAGTACTCAGATCCAAAATGATATCACCAAAGTGACCTAGAAGCTGAGTGGAATCTTCATAGTTATATGAGAGTGGTTTTGAAAGAGGGGGCAAAGGCCTTCCGGTGACCTAGCTAAAGTTCTGATTCTACCTCAAACTGACCTTGATAAGAAAATTATTCCTCTAGAGACAGTTTCACATGTTTGAACAAAATCCATAGACCATAGAGTTAGTGGGGTCACCCTTGCTGAAATCTATTTGGTAAAAGAAAATTGGTTCTCAGGAAAAGGTGGATCTAGGTCTACAATACTTGCCTACAGTTATTCTATTTACATACAGTTATTATATTTAGGAATAAGGCAAACATATGCATTATGTCAGAGGGTAACCTTTCCTAGAGCAAGGTTCACTGAGAAGAAATGTATAACATGGAGAAATGGGAATGTTGAAAAGACTGCAGCATAAGCAAATACACCAACCGTATAGAGCATGCCAGGATTTTGAGACTGAACAGAGAGCAGTCCCCTGGTTCTGTCCTGGTCTCTGCCCTTATCTAGCTATGTAAGCTCAAGTGAGTCATTCAAACTATCAAAACCACAGTATCCCTCTCTGCAAATGGATATGGATAAAGGTAACTTTCGAAACTCCATTTGAATTTTTGAATTTTATGAAGTCAACTAGAAAATGAATATGAATCTCAATCATGTGGTTGAAATTATCCTTAAACCAATGAATCAGACACACAGAAGAGTCCTAAAATCAAAGTTCTCGTAGTTGAAAATTATTCACACACAAAAAAAAAAGCCAAATTTGTAAGATATTATCTTGCTTAAAATTTTTGAAAATTTAGAAATAAAGATGGGAATTATATTCTGATCAGTTCTATTCCGACCCACTCATGCAACTGAGTAAGGAATTAAATTCTAATGGGAATAATTTTTACATTTTTAGGAAAAATATATTCCCTATGACCTGGTTTGCATGGTAACTATTCTTGTATGCTTCCTCAAAACCATAACTGAGGGCCTCCCTAGTGGCACAGCAGTTAAGTGCTGAGCTGTGGAGCTGTCGGCAGCAGTGACGCAAGTTTGACCCTCGGCCGGGGAGATTCCCACATGGCATGGTGGACCTCTCCTGCCTCGACCACTGCTCTCCTCAAGCAGTGTATTTCCGTCAATCTGCCTGTTCTGCTCCCCACTCTATCTCTGGTGAACCCTCTCACTGCCCCAAGTCTCTGGCCTATACCCCAGCTTGTATGCACAAGTAAATTAATCTTTAAAAAAAGATAACTGAAATTTTTGTAGCAAATACATTTATAAGTACCTTAAGAATAAATCTTATGAATCTATATATTTCATTTTTCTTCTCATGGTTAAAGTATCTAAAATGAAAACTACTCCTTTATTACACAACGTATTTCATTTCCCATCTAATGGCATGCCATGATTTAGATCAGGCGAGGAGGTGCAGGAAGCAGGTGTGCAGCAGTGATATTGGCAGATACAGAGAATTCATGAGGAAGTCACATAAAGGTGTTACACTTTGGTACAGAAAATAAAAGACCCACCCTTTACACAAGTCTTCATTCACTTTTCTATTAGTAAAACAACATACATTGAATAAGCATCTGTTTAATGGAAGTGACTGTTTTCTTCATCATTGTTTCTTAGGTATAGTTTCTTACTCGAAGGAAATAATAAATTCCCCCTGGTAAGAATCAGGGATTTTTCCTCAGTGGGGATACGTGTACTTTTTATGGAGGCTCACCAGGAGGCAAAGGGCAAAATCATTCTACTCAGAGAGAATCATGTGGGAAATGGTATTTAGTATAAATAGAGTTCAGACATCTGCCAGCGGGTGAGTAGCACTTGAGTAAGACTGAGGCTAGAGCAGTAGGTTGGAGAGTTATGTTGGGTCAAAATGTCACGTTGTATCTTCTAGGGATTCATTTTTCATGGGAAGGAGAAAGTGTTATCTGCCAATAACCAACCTATCCCCACGCTGTGTGGAACAAAGGTGAGCATGACAATTTATATATGTATTTGATAATTTTTGATCATCGAACATTCAGTACCAATGATTCTTCCTTTCTCTCCACTTTGCTCTCACATGTCCCTCCCCTATCACAGCCTGTAATCTGCATTTACCACAGCATTAGCACAGGGAAGCCAGGCACATCTTCAGGCCTAGTTAGTTTCAGCAGTTGACAGGAATTGAAATGCTAATAATCTTTTTCCCCCTGAATTTTTATAAAGATACAAATGAGTCACACAGCTGCAAATCATCTGATGTCAGGAAGAATCTCTGACAGCTTCATTTGAAGTTCCAAAGTTCCTGTTTTATGGCTTGTTTAATGTTTGGTAAAAGATAGAATGTTTAAATTAGAGAAACCTCCTGGTAGAATATATACTTTCAGGGTGAGTGACAAGTTTTTCCCCCCCCAAAAAAAAAAAATTCAAGAAGAGAAGAAATTACACAATTTTGCAAGCTTGTGGAAAACAAAATAGTCTCTCTTTTCCTGTGTCTTATGTTTTGTTTAACTGTTTGCAGAGTGTGCATAACATGCAACACAAATATTTTCTTCCATATAGGGATCCATTGGTTCAGGGCTTCTTCTAGCTCTACTCAAAGCTGCCTTCTATTTATGGAAGTAAAGCACAGCCAAGACTAAACTATTCATGCTTTTGAAGAAAATGGAATTGTTGGAATGGACAATCCACAGTGATTCCTTCAATGATAGGTTAAGTTTATATAAGACACATATGGAGTACTGAGGCTTGAAATCAGAACAGTTATATCTCTGTGCCCCATAAATCCACTTGTCCCTGGCCCATCTTTTTTCATTTATCTGGTTTAAGCTCTACTTCATTGAAGACTGGCAGGCCCATGGTCAAGTCACCTGCCCACACCGAGTCTCTGTTTCTTCACATGGAGAGCCATGTGATGTTTTCTAGTTCTAAGACACTTGGACACATGACTATGACTCAGTGGTAGACAAATCTAGATGAGGTCATTGAAATTCAAAGAGGGTATGTGACATAGACACAGAACAATGGTTTCTCAGCTGGAGGCCTTCTATGTATATCCTAGGCCCATTCTACAGAAGTATTTTTCTGCATGTATCTGCTTTGAATTTTGTCCTCAGGGAATATTGGGTAGTATCTGGAGGCATTTTTGGTTGTCATAACTAGGTATCAGGACGAGAGGCTTATACTGGCATCTAGTGAATACAAGGCACTTCACTAATAAACATCTTTAATACACAGACAGTCCCTCAAACCATCAATCATCCCAAAATATCAGTAGTACTGAGACTGATCATTTCTATAGTAGTGTCATAGACTCCAGGTATATTCAATTCCAGAGAATTTAAGCCTTACATTAATTTATAAGCAATAATAGTTTAATCACTATTCCTCCAGGGACCTCCTATAAAGTGAAAGGCACCATGCCATACAGAAATGGGAAAATGCTAGTTATCTGACATGTATTTGAGAGTTTGTTTCGGTTTACCCTTTGAAGCAGTTGAGAATTTGCCTATTTGTAGTGACAGTTTTGTAATTAGTAGTTTCTTATCCTCTGATTATCAAAGTTTGTTTTTGTTTCCAGGCAAACCTATGCCTATCATTGAAGGTTGCTATCAAATCACCCCATATTCCTCTCCTTTCAGTGTTTACCTGTCCCTCACCTTTCATCTTGATTGATACTCATCAGCCTGTGTACTCTAATGGTATAAGTTCCCAGTAATCTGCAGATGAATTGAATTAGGCAGGTCACGAATAAGAAAAAAAAAGCTCAGCAAGAAGTAGGCTTACCACCCAAAGGTCTCCTTTGGGATTTATTGAATTTTAGGAATTCTGGAATACAGAGCCTCAGTAATATAAATGGACCCCAAACAAGCAGAGCAGTCACAGAGAAGTGTCTGTGTTTGTATTTGTTATCCAGGGTTTGTAATTGCTGAAGAAGTTAATGGAATTGTCAGACCATTGATAAAAGTGGATCCTGAAGAACAAGAGGTAGATTTAATGAGCAGTTCACCTCTGTCCTCACAATGCAATACGCTTGCGATCTGAGTCTGACACCCCTTTGTTCCAACCTTTTCTAACATGTCTAACTTACCAAAGAGAAAGTGGTCAGTTTTCCCTAGTAATTGCTTTCAAACTTATGTCTCTGATAAGTGCTTTCATTTAGCTTGTTCTACAAATCTCCCCTATAAGGCTCATTCTAAATATGTTTCTTGGAGTATGTACAGTGATTAGATTGAACGTGCTACTTCAGGTAAGGTCTAACAAAACACACTGCATATTTTTTCAATAATAATGAAGCTGAATAATCTTTAATACAGGTTTTTATTAAAATAACTCATATCTGTTTCCAGGTCAATATGCTGCAGTAGCTTCCCATTAAGGAGATATTATGTCCTTTTATTACATTCTACGAGACTCATTATTCTGCATTTATCTGCATTGAATTTTCTATCTTTTAGCCCAGGTATTTAAGTGAGCTAATTCCTTAGATACCTGAGAATTGTTTTTCAGGGATGACCTTTACTCCCAATTCAGCATCATCTGCAAACCAGAACACTGTAGTGTGAGTAATGTACTTGGAGTCAGTTATTTAAGATCCTTAATAGAGGATATCCAATATCTTTGTTGGACTAAGGTAGATGTGCTGTGAGTAGCTTAGCTGTGATCTAATTCTTTGTCTCCTACTTCATAATACAGAAGGTTTGATTGGAATAAAAGCAAGATAAAATATCTTGATTAAAACACAACCTCATTTTAAGTAGATATTTCTTCTGCTTGATTTCTTTGTAATGCAATGTCCTCCAAGATGAATCTGCAGAGCACCTCTCTCATAGTGGCAGGTAACTATTCAATTTACAACCTGGGTCACCAAGATAGACATCACTTAGATCTAGAAAATTGTTGCAATTAATTCCAGGTTTCTACTCCAGGAGTCCCTGAACTGGTAACTGTGGGTCAGAGACTCAAGGAGGGAGGTGGGGAGATGGGGACAAAGCTCAGGTACTTATCTGCCAGCTAAATAAAACGAGGGGCTGTGCCTACCTACACACACCATGTAGGGAGAAACAACCCATTTGTGAAATGTTTTCAACTTTAAGCCTCTATTTATCATCTAATTTTTTCTGAATAAAATGGTGAGGATAATATGAGTTTTCAGAGTCAATCCTTCCTGTTCTGAAAGTTCTTTGAATCACAAATAATTGACTGAGAAGGCCAGTACTCATAGGATGTTGAGCTCATGGAGTTACACAATCTTAGAATTAGAAGAGTTAGCAAACATAAGTAAATAATTTTGAATTGTCCATGTAAACAGTCTGGTTGCTCCTCCAAACACAGAGATAGGTATAGCACCCCACTTTTTGAGAGGAGAGAATTAGTTATCTACTGCAAGTATAACAAGTTAGCAAACATTTAGAAGTCTGAAAAAAATGCAAATTTATTACATTGTAATCTGGTCTGGTACAGGTTTCCCCAGGCTAAAATGAAGGTGATAGAATTCCTTTCTGCAGTTTCTCTTGTTCCTTCCCGAAGTCTTGAGGGGTAGATCTATTTTCAGTTGTTTTCAGGTTGTTGGAGTAAGTGATACAGATCCTTGCAATTTTAGGACTGAGGCCCTGTTAGCTGCCAGTTTGGTGACATTTGCAACTTGAAGAGACCCCTGACTTTTGACTCCCTTCATCTGTCTTCAATGCCAACAATAGCCCATCATATCTCTTCCATCCTTGGGATTTCTCTTGCCTCTTCTCTCATCACATCTCCTTGATTTCGGCAGCAAAGTTCTCTGCTTTTAAAAGCTCATGTGATTGAATTAAATCTACTGAGTAATCTCTTTTGGGGGCCTCCCTGGTGGCCTAAGGGGTAAGTCTCAGTGCTATCACCATTATGGCCTGAGTTTGATTCCTGCCAGTTTGCTAATCTGCATCTGGCACAGCAGACCTTCCCTGTCTCTCCTGCTGCTCCCCTCAGCAGTGTATTTCAGTATGTCTACCTGTTCTGCTCCCTACTCTGTCTCTGGTGAATCTTCTAACCCCCAAACCTCTGGCTTACATCCCAGTTCTATGCAAAAAAAAAAAAAAAAAAAAAAAAAAAAGATATTAAAAACATCTCTTTAAAATCTATAACCTTAATTATATCTCAAAGTCTCTTTTCTCCTGTAATGTATTTACAGGTTCCTGGAATTAAAATATAGACATCTCTGGCAGCCATTATTTAAGCTACCACAGGGCCTTTGATTATGGGACTAGGGCAGGGTTGACATTTTAATGGATTTGAAGTTTATCATTGCTTCATGAACACAGCAGCTTCTAAAATCTGAGTTAGTCTTGGATGATTAGTCTATTTTCATAAGCATCTTTGACCTTGGCATGCCAGATTTCTAATTAGAACCATAATAATACTTAACAGTTTTCCTCGATGTGGATTTCAAGTGTTTGTCGTTATTCAGTAGTGTTATTCTTGTATCAGCAATGTATATATTTCCCACTGACAAATGTTCACTGCTTCCTTACTATTTTCACAGATACTGTTACTAGCATCATTGCTCCACCTCAAGTCATCTGGATCAGGTCAGTCCAAACTTAATTTTGTTTTATATTTGAGACATAAGATTTTTACCTCCATGATCATGGCACAGGTTGTTAGGTACCTACTTTGATTGATCATATATTTTATGGATTGAAAGGATGGGGCCAAGAGTCAGAAATTCTGGTTTTTCCAAGAACAAGGTAAGAAACTCTCCTTCATTATTCCTCCAAGTCCATATCATTTACAATGTTTACAAGTATTTCTCTAGAACTTCAGCATCATTGAAGATCACTCACAGCCGCATGACTGTACGTGTGACACCCTGAGCATGACTGATAATTCTGCTAAATTCATTGGGAACAGCTTTTGGTTTTCTCTTTGAGTTATCTGAGTTGAGATACAATATGTGAGACATAGAAGCATTTACTCTTATTACATGTGCCTCAGTTATACAGTTGGGAAGATCAGACTATTTCCTTTCAGAACTGCCTTGAACTATTTGTTAAAATAATCTGGAGAGTGTCTCATCTGGATGCTCTGGTTATGGGTTATGTGGTAGGTAGAACAATGGTGCCCCCAAATACTACGTCCTAAACCTCATAACCTGTGAATGTTATGAAAGAGGGAGCAGGAGTGTTAGTGTCACCATTATAAATATGGGCAAGATTCAGTTGGTCACTGCTGGTTTACAAGATGTAAGGAGTTTTCTAAGTAAGGAGCACAACAGCCTCTAAAATCTAAAGAAGGGAAAAAAATAGATTGTACCTTTAGTTCTTGAAAGGGAACACAGACAACACCTAAAGACTAGCTCAGTGAGACCCATCTCACACTCTCCTGATCCCTAAAATAGTAAGATAATAAACTTACAATGTCTTCATCCTTAAGTTTGGGATAATTCATAATAGCTGTCATGAGAATCTAACACAGGCTACTAGGAAAAGGTCACAATCTGCCTTTTAAACCCATCTTAAAGTGGTAAGTAATATGAATTATTTTAATCAACTATAAAAGGTTTTGAAAATATCTGACCCTGGGTGTCATTCTACTTCAAACATTCTGAGATGTATATAACCATTATTTAGAAATGTTAAAGGTGATTTGACCAAATCTGTTAAAAAGATATGAAAGTGATGGGAAAATCAGTGTCATGAATACCATCTTTTCAGTCCTTACCACCTGTGCTGGGCTTATTGTTTGTGTGAGACCGTCTTTGCCCATTTCAGACTTAATGAGTCCTCCTTGTTATTCCTAAGGACTGTGTCAAATGACCCTCAGGCAGGCCCCCAGCTTTCTGTTTTTCAGACCTGAGGGGAGGGGTCAAGATCCTTCTGCTGAATCAGTAAGTGGGATGAATGCAGCTCTGTCCCCTTAGTGAGATGGACATGTATGGAGTCCCCATGGGGTGATTCTATTACAAAGGGCTGTGTCTCATTCACTCATTCTCTCTTCTTGATGTAAGTAAACTGTACAACTTGAGCCTACTGGGTGTGCCGTATGTTCTCAGTCGCATTCCCTGGGTCATACTTACCTGCCTTTTAACCATGACGGTACAACCTGATCATCAGAGGAATGGTAAGACAGAAAGGTTAATTAGCAATATAAGATATGGGTGCATTTACTGTTACATTATTCTCTGTGTATTTCCTTTTGCATGAAGTTGGGAAGAAAGGATAACATGCTCTCTGGTATTCCACTGAGCTATTAATCAAGAGTTTATGATAGTAGGCTTCTGTATTCTTGCTAAAATGAAGCTCTTGTTTCTTTTCCTCCACATACCACAATGCATTGCATATTTTCTATAAGAATATTTCTAGCAGTCTCAAACTGTGGTGTTAGAATATTGTGCTCATTTTAGTGATCAGTTTAACATGTGATGTCCTATATGTAGTTTAATTCTTCTAGACAAAGATAAATGCCTATAGCTGCTTGTGAACTGTATCTCTTTTCACCTTTCTATTGTTTGCAATTAGTTGGTACGTGCAGACTAGAGAATGAGTACAGACTCTGAAATGAAGCTGCCTATGTTGAAGTCCTCCCTTCATAACCTACCAGCAAAGATTTAATATTATGGGGAAAATATTCCTCAGTTGGAGGGTATATGGTATTTGGACTAAAGAATATAAAGCAAGTAAAGGGATAAATAATATAAAGGAAGTAAAGCTTTCAGAATAGTGCCATGCAACACCATAAGTATATGCCAGTGTTTACCTCTAAATTTTCCAATCTTCCTGGGTTTTTTCTGTTTGTTTGTTTGTTTTGACGGATTTAGAATTTTGTCAATATCACTCATTATACACAGAGGTATTTTTGATCATTTTAAAGTAGTGAATCAATGCATGGGAATAGAATCACAGGTTTTATTTTACCTTGTTGACCATGTTAAATTTTGGGGGATATTATACAAATAGGAAACTAAGAGCATTTCCTCAGCTTAGTTCTTCACAGTAACAAGAATCTCATATCTGCTGCACTCCACTCTACCTTTTTCAGCAGTACACAAAACATACATTTATAATAATACATTATAGTTATTATTGCATTTCTTAGTTGACCTGGGATCTCTGTTAGGAAGCATGCCACATTCTTCACCCTCTTTGGGCATCCTGTCCCAAAGCAAGAATATCATGCCCGAGGACCCTGATAACTGAAGCAAGTGGTGTATTGGTTGCTGTTTGTTACATACCTGGGAAGCAATGGAATGAAAATACCTACCATTTCACTTAATCCTCTCAGCAGCCCTACAATAAGCATTCAATTTACCCTATTTTACAGATGAGAATACTAGTAAACAAGCAAGATTAAATAACCTACAAATGTCTCTCAGCTGTAGGTAGAACTGTGATTGGTGTTTAGGTCCCCTCTCTCTAAAGTCCAGGGCACTTCTACTACACACCAGCCCTCCTAGTACTGTATGCATGTTATGGACTTGAATATGGGTGACTAACATTTTTTTCAGTTCCACTTCTGTATTTCAGAATTATGTAGAATTCCAAGTTAAGACATTACTGTGTGACATTTTAATCACGTCACTCTGAGTTTTAGATCCCATTTAATGGGATCTTTTTATAAATTAAACTAACAGGGTTTAAGACACAGATAATATTATACAAAAATTAATTGTGTGTGTTTTCTAAGATTCCAGTTAGGGTCACCTAGAACCCTGTATTTTGTAAGGATCATTGTGCCTGCTTTGATAATGATTCTTAGAGAATCTGACCCCTTAAGAAAATGCCACTTTTGTTTAACTTAAACACCCCTAAATTAATAACTGTCTGAATCCCTTTACCAGAAAGTCAGCCTATTCTGTGTTTAGATTTTAGGCGCTATTGCAATGTCTCCAACTTAATATTAGGTTTTTACTAAGGATTCACTAAAGCTCACACTGAGTTTCTCCTTACTGCATAAAGCTCAGCCCATCAACGAAGAGCCATGTCATTGTCTTTATGCTAGCATGAATAAATGGAACATCCATTTGGTCTACACTACTCAGTACCCACTAAGACTGATTTATAGAAGTATCAGTCATTCCGTAGCAAACAAGCTAAAGTTTAGTTACTTTCTTTGGGGACATACAGCATGTTTTAATGACTTCACCACAGCTTATTTTTGTCTAGATGATTACATAGCCAAGAAAATGTCACACTAGACTCTTGCCTTTGAGAAAGTACCCTTCTGTATTAGGAGGATGAGAGGTGGCATGCAAACTCACTTAATGCTTTACTATTCACATAGTGATTCTACATCTCTGTAAAAAGCCCACCTGATTTGAAGATTAATTACTTGTTCCCACATCTGTCTATCTTGGCAGATTTATGACAATTAATACAGCTCCTTGGGAGTTAGATGGCTTCAATGTCTTCTGTGTTATAGACAATCGACCACCCTTAATTTGAGGAGCTACAAAAAGGCGAAACTCTGTTGTTCTCGACATAAAAACAAATGCTTGTTTTTTACTGATGTTAAGACTTAAAGAAGCATCTCTGTGTACTAATTTTATGTGGCGTGTTCTTTGTGTTTCCCCATACTTTTATTTAAAAAAATATATAATATATTATATATATATAAATATAGATAATATATCTATATTTATATATATAATATATTTTATATATTATATATATACACTATATATATATCTAAAAGGAGAGTGACTAAAGTGTATGTGTGTATATATACACACATACACTTTAGTCACTCTCCTTCTAGATAATGATCAAACTTCAGAAGTGAGAGAAGTTGAGATGATGCTTTTTTCACTCTTCCAAAAAATATTTTCAGTAATGCTCAAACCCCTCCCACAAACAAACAAACAAACAAATGATATTCCTCTTTAATGATGCCCTAGGGAAAAACTTGACAGCCCAGTAGTGATATTTGGCACTGCAAAAATGAAGTTTATTTAAGACATAAAGATTGCCTACAATTTGCTTGGCTCTGTCATACCTCCTTATAATATGTCATCTTGACACTTGTAACTAGATGAAATGCAGCAAGACAAATAAATAAAAAAGAAATACAATAATACAGAATAATCTTAGTTACCTAAATCTAGCAGCAAAGATTGAAGTTAAGATTTAAAGGTAGAAAAAAAATAAGAGAAGTAAATAAAATCATTTGCAGATGGTTTTCCTCTAAAAGCAGAAGATGAGTAAAATCTCTTTCTAGGGTCTTAAATAATTTAAATTCTATCAAACACATATTTCCCCCTGTAACAGGTTCACACAATTTTCACAACACTGTAAGCTGTTACTTTCTTTGGCTTTTGCTTTTCTGCACTCCCTGAGGATGTTCTCTGATGATTATTTCTTTCTGTCTTTATTTTGTTTCTTTCTGTTTTTTTTTTTTTTCAACCCCATCCTGTTCCCTGAGGAAGTTTGCAGCCATAATGCTGAAGCTCTGCTAAATGCAATAAGGCAAAAATCATCACTGCTTGATGGCACCAGAGTGCCAGCGCTTTGGATAACGAATTATCCTACTAACACAGCATGAACCAGCCAAAAGGAAAAGAAGAAAACAACCCACACACTCATGGAGTATTTATTTTTTATGATCCCAAAAACCTTTATTTAAAAAAGATAAAATGGGAATCATTGGATGAATATATTTGAAGGCAGAAATCTCACAGGCAGTTTTGAGCAGCCGTAATTTTATGTGCTGGTTCTCGGCATCAGATTTTCTGAGCTGGGAGGCAGAATGCATTGCCCACCAATTTCAACCTGATATAAAAGACCCCTCTTTGGTTTATTCTTTGTAACAAAAACTATGCTTTAAAAATAAGGATTTGCTAATTAGAAATTTAAAATAATTGTTTTGAGTTTAAAAATGTTTTTTTCTCAAAATCTTAAAGACTCAGGTTATTATAAATATCAAATAAAATCACATATATATATAAAGCATGTGAGTATGTGAGATATATATATATATATATATATATATATAAAAAATGTGCATTTTTTTAGTGAATTTTATCCATTAGCTAAGAAATTTCCCTTTTGCTCAACTTATATTATTCTTACTTTCCCACAAAACACAAATATTTGCTGGAACTGTGATTCTTTGACTTAGTTTTACTTTCCCTTTTCCCCCCTGGCATCACCCAACCCCCTTTCTCCCTCTCTCCCTCTTATCCCTGTTCTTCCTTCTTCCTTTTTTTAAAAGATTATTTTTCATACAGGGTGGGGTATAGGTCAGAGGTGTGGGGTGGTGAGATGATTCACCAGAGACAGAGTGGGGAGGAGAACAGGCAGATAGATTGAAGTACACTGCTGAGGGGAGCAGTGGGCGAGGCAGAAGAGATCTGCTGTGCCATGTGGGAATCTTCCTGGCTGGTACAAACTCATGCTGCAGTGGCTCTGGATAACTTCACAGTGCTGCGCTTAACCCATTATGCCACCAGAGAGGCCCACCTGTTCTTCCTTATTCTACCTCCCTCCCTCACTGCCTCCCTACTCTCTTCCTGTCCTCTCCCTCCTTCCCCTCCAATTCGGAAGTAGATTTTATCACCGTGGACTTAGGAAATCACTGTTCTGACATACATAAATACACTAGGGGAATCCAGATTAATTTAGCTTGGACATGATTAATATTGCTCTTTCATTGTAAAATGTATCCTGCATCCAAATCCAAATATCCTTCAAGTTTTAGATTGCCAAATAATCTCTTTCTGAAATTGTTCTATGTTTGTATATATGGATGAAGTTTTGATTTATTCTGAGCTCATCTCCATTCTGTTTTTCCTATCTGTTTCTCAACTTTGTTTAGATAGCCAAGCAGAATTATGTCCATTGTGGTAGACAACCTGAGGGCACCATTGTTTAGATATTTTTACAGCGAGATTTCAAATCGCAAGCCCAATTCCTAGCAGTGAGTACCACATTTCACAGCAAATTGCTAAGAATTGTACACATATAAAAGGTCCCTTTCAATTACTTTACTTCTGAATGTTTAGCAACTAATAGGATTTTAATGATGATATTACTATGATCAGCTACAAGACCTGCAAAGCAACCTGTTAGGGGTTTCACTTTTAGTCTTAGTGCACAGCTATCCAGATGCTTCTTTCCATCTTTCCAGTATTTTTTTCTTTTTTATTCCTTTAAAATTCCAATTAGGGATGCTGCTGTTTGAAATCACTATAAAGAAGAATTAGTACCACAGTGTTTTAAGGAATTTTGGCGTTTCAGTGCTCTGTAGTCACAGAAGTTGAAAGATAAAGGGGAGGCCTTAGAGGGTCTTTATTTTCTATATTTTTTCCCAAGATGATGTTGTAAATTAATTGGTGGAAGAACTAGAAACCAAGTTGTCATTTGCCATGCTTGCATTTAGACATTCGATTTCTAAGTGACAAATTGCCAAGCATGCTTTTGTGGACCATTTTCTACTAGTGATTTAATGATCCATCAAATGGCAGACAATAGTGTAATCGTTGTAGTTTTGTTGTTGTTGTTATTCCATTTAAAAGACATTGTTGTGGCCTCTGCCCCATGGATGAGACACCATCCTGACCTCTAAGATTATATGAGTTGGGGGAAAAAGACATTGTAGAATAGACATTTATAAGATATTTTTTGTGTATGTGTGTCAGATGTATTTAAGTTGGTATTTCAGCAGAGATACTAATTGTGTGACTTGTAGTGAATAATTTCAAATTTACAAAATTTAGCTTCATTTTGGTTTTTTTTAGTTAAATAGATATATATTAGTTAGAATAATTACTAATCATAGTAGTATGATTATAAACTTGTTTTCAAAATAAATAACAGGAAAAGAAATATCAAATACTTATGTGACTATGCAATGTCTGTTCTTGCTCAGATGACTTTCTGGGGTGAATTTGCTCCAGATCTGTTCAAGAACCAAAGTGCTAATACCCCACAAGGCCCTGGAATACATCACTGGATCCTCTTTATCTGGCAAGCAAATTAATGTGAAAAGAGAGCTGGATTATTATGACAACGACAGTCCTAGAAGTAGTGTAAATCAGATCCACCCACTTTTCTTTGGCTGAAATTTGGTCCAGTAACAGGGGTAGCTCTTTCTAAATATAAGGCTAGCTGGAACATTAGGTCTTGTGTTTCTGCAGAGGAGGTGGGGAGGTAGGTAACAATTTAGAGGACACATGTGCTTCTTTCTGCCAAAAGAAAAATCATGGTACCTTTCTTTCAAATTTCTGTGGGCATAGAAAGATCAAATACATATAATATATAATGTCTGTTACTTGATAAGCACTTGATTATTACAGGGAAAAGCAAATAAAACAAAATTACAACAAAATGATCATAATTCTTAGTGTTAAGGAAATAAATCTTACAAGAAAAATACAGGCAGATTACTATGGAACTTACAGGCACAGAAATTATTTTTCACTATGAGTATCACATTGACCACTTTCACTTGGGACATATGGGCCTTCTGCCCTAGGAGCCTTTATTCTCTAGTTTTGCTACCTTTCCCCTTAGTGATTCTGTCTCTTGCCAGAGCTTCTGTTAACATATAAAGATGCCAGTTGGTACTGGTATGCAGTGTCTACCTCTATGACAGAGCCACATACATGTATTCAAATATTTAACAGAATATTTCAATTCTGTAAGATCCAAACGGAGTTCATCATGTTGTCCTTTTTTCCATTCAAGTGTACACTCATTTCAACACTTCTGTTTCCTATAACAGTGTGCCTTTCTTTTTTCTTCACATTTAATCATCTCCCTCTCTCTTAGTCCTTTTATATCATCATCCACCAGGTCTTGACAAGATTATCTCCTGGATATCTCTTTCTTTCTTTCTGTCCACTTATACTGAGAGCCAACCATCTCTAACACAGATTCCTATGTGTCTTTGTCCAATTACATCATTCTCCACATAGCAGCTAGGATGGTTTTGGGAGGAATACAGTTGACGCCACTCTTGCAAGATTTTTTTATAACTTCTCATTTTTACTAAGTGAGCAGAGACTCCTTGGCAGAACTTAGAATGCAAAATTATCTCAGTTTACTGGCATTCTCAATTTTTCTCTTGTCAACTTCCTTTTCTTCAGTAGCCATACTGAATATCTGTCCATTCTGCTCATGGATAATGGACTCTCATCTCTGGGACTTAGCACATGTTTTTCCATCAACCTGACATAGTTTTTCATGCCACTCATCTGTGATATTGTGATTTATAGTTTTATATTTATATATATGGGGGGTCAGTTTGGCCCTGACATAGATTCCTATGTGATTTGTTTGTCTTGTTACATTAGTCTCTACATGGCAACTAAGATGGCTTTGGGAGGAATACAGTTGACTTCATGCACAGGTCCCAAAATCCTTGGCAGTTTCTGTGTAATAAGAACAATGGGAGCATCTTTTGCTAGAATAGTTTGTTGTCCTGAGTTCCTGAAAGCACTTGAGTTATAAAGGTGAGACAGGTATCTTCTTATTTCTGACAAGCCCTTTCACAACTGGGTTTATGTTGATATTGTGACTTTGGTAAAGCAACTAAGGATAGGGCTCTTTGCCAAGAGAACTAACCATGTGATTAGAGGGTTAGAACTTTCAGTCATACCTCAGTTGTTCAGGAATTGGAGAGGTGCTGGAGGTTGAGTTCAATCATCAATGACCAGTGATTTATTCAATGAAACATCTATAATGACACTTCCATAAAAGCTCAAAAGAACAGGGTTCAGAGAGTATCTTGGTTGGTGAAAATGTGGAGATTCTGGGACAAAAGCAGACTCAGAGAGCATAGAAGCAATGATCCCTTGTCATGTACCTGCCCTATATATCTCTTTCACCTGGCTGTACCTGTTATAGTCTTTCATAATAAAATAGTAATCTAATAAGTAAACAGGTTTCCTGGGTTGTGTGAGTGTTTCTAGCAAATCAGTCAAACACAGCAAAGAGACTGTTGGAAGCTCCAGTTTTCAGCTGGTTAATCTAAAACATAGGTGACAATCTGGGTATGTAATTGGTATCTGAAGCAAAGGGTAGTCTTGTGGGACTGAGTCCTGTGCCATCTGATGTTATTTCTAGGTAGGTAGTGTCCAAATTAAGCTGAAATATAGGAAGTCCAGTTGGTGTAGAAAAGCTGCTTGTTGGTGTGAAAATACAAATACACTTACACCCCATGCTGGAGCTGAATACTTAGAGCTCTTGCCAACATTGCCCAAGTGATAACGCATAAATCCAGCTAAGTTTTACCCATCCCTCTGAGCTCTGTGGTTTGTTTTTCCTTCGAGGCACCACTGGGACCCACCACAGATCCCGTACTCTTAGGTCAGCATCTAAGTGCTCCATCTTTACTCTGTAAACACGGGTTAAACTTGTTCTTGTTTCACCTTTAGAACTATGTGGTTGTTTATACCCATTCAGTGGTAAGAGCCATCCGTGTGAGACTGGGGATATTGTTTATTTTTATGTTTGTGTCTTGATAAACTAGCCTGATAGAAAACATTTGATCATTAAAGTAATGCGGGGTAATGTCATAATTGTTTGCCATTTGAACGTGTCTTAAAGGGTCGAAGATTGTGAAAACTTAAGCTAAGGGGTAGAGAATGACATTTTCCCTGAGGGAAAAGCACAGGCAGAGTTCCTGGAAGTAGAAGTGGGCAGATTGAATTATGGACCATGAGAAAGTCCAGCATGGCCATCTGTGAAGCCTGAAAAGGGCCCTCAAAGGAAAAAAATAGCTGCTGCTTTCTTACTGTCACAAATTTATTCTCTTTAAGAGAAACAAGGCTCACCTTAGGAGTCTTTTGACAAGAACAGTATACAATTTTTAGAGAAGTAGTTTTGTGTCCTGCTTCTCGTGGTTGGGATGCTTCCTGTGGAGGAGAGCCCATAGCAATTTGATGCCACTGAGCATCTGTAAGCAGCTACCTGCTCTGTCTCCTGGACCACACGTGCAGGTCCCTTTCTCTTCTCTGCCATGCCACCTTTCTGTACAGAGGCAGTCTTGGACTCCAAGGGAGAACAAGAGCTGCCAGCTGCTGCTTCACGGCTCCCAACTTCCTCCAGTGGCAGTGTGATCAGCTTTGAAACAGCATATGGAGGGCTCTTCTCGGGGTGTGTTGTCGTGGCAGCAGCTGGGAATTTATCAGGTTGGGGAAATTAGTATTGAAATGAGGGGAATAGTCCACAATGTTAGGGGACAGATGTGTTCTTTGTTTTTCCTTCCTCCTTTCTCCCATGTAAATGCTCAAAGATGATGCATTTTACACAATTTATTATATAAAAAATATTTTGTTTGCACACCACCAATGTTAGTGATTCTTTTTAAGTCATCTACTCCATTGGTTTACTTTGCCCTTCCCATACCACATGACCTGTTTTGCATATAGTAAAACTGAGATGGGTATGCCAGGCCTTGTGATATGGTTTGGAGAAATTCCTGTCGCCCTGAGTTATGGGGAATCTTGTGTTCAAGCAGTAATGGACGATGGGCAGAGATAGCCTGGGCGGGAGGCGAGGCATTAGGAATCTTAGACTTATAAGTCTCTGGTCTGTTGTAACCTCAGATTCCTCAGGTCATATCCGTGAGGTCCTAAGGAGAGTGTGGTTTCTTTTTCTGTCATCACTAGTTTCTTACAGTGACCTTGAGCCTAATCACTTGCCCTCTCAAATCTTGCTATCTCTGTTTGCACAGGAAATCTAATAAATCCTGCTAGCACATCTTATTGAAATCCTGTTTGCAGAGGAGCTTGTCAGAGGAAATCCATGAATGCTTCTGTTGCAGACAGCTTCATGGCCACACCCACCAGTCTTCGCGGGGCGGGACTGAGCACAGGAACACCTCACACATCCTCAGTATGGCTCTTCATGTCGTCTTTCCGAAGTAGGAGGTACATGTACAGTCTGGCGTTGCTGGGTTCTGTCTCCTAGTTCCTTTGTCCAAAACATTAATCATTTAGGTATCAACAGAATATAGAAAGAATACTGGGCTTGGAGATTGACTGTTGTTTCTTCCTCTATCTCTTCACTTCATCCTTTCCCAAACACTAGCTAGAGAGCAATGTCCTCTCTTACTGCCTCATCTTAAAATGATGCCATTTATAAGACACCATACAATAGACACTCATGAAAATGCCAATTTCCTCAAATAACCCAGGTTCTACAGTAAAAGAAGAGTTGGGGGAATTTCTGATTCTGTAACTGGAGATAACAACTTTTTCGGGGAACAGAAGAGGTTGTGATGAGTATGGATAGATTTGGAGAGTGGCTGAGAAATCTGTTTCTTGACTTAGATGTTAGTTTCAGGGGAGAAGAAATGTCAAGGAGACCTACATGTAAAATACTACAGTGATCAAGCATAAGTGTTCCTTGATAAGTGGAAGCAACCCAAGGTGACGCTAGTAATGGTAGTTTCCAAGTATTTTGGGTTTTATTGAGTCTGAAATCAGAAATAATAGTTGTTTTTTCTTACAAGAAGTTCATACTGAAGAGGAAAATGGAAATTGTGTTTTTTGTTAACTAATCTAATAAATTCTTAAGTTCTTTCTGTTATATAGTGCGATACTTTGGCAATTTACATGTCAGCCTGTTCAGTGTCTTTATACCTTCATCCCAGCTTTCCATTAAAATAACCTTCAGATACCACCTTCTCTGAGAAGCGTTCAGTGAACAGTTCAGTGTAAAGTAGTCAAGGCAACTCCCCTGACTTTGGAAATAGAGTTCAATTTGAAAACATGAGTAATTTCTTTTTTTTAAGGTTCATTTATTTAAGCTGGGGTACAGGCCAGAGGCATGGGGCGGCGAGAGGGTTCACCAGAGACAGAGAGGGGAGCAGAACAGGCAGGTCAGAAATACACTGCTGAGGGGAGCAGCGGGCGAGGCAGGAGAGGTCTGCTGCACCAAGTGGGAATCTCCACAGCTGGGCATCGAACTCGAGTCACCACTGCCGGCAGCTCCACAGCACAGAGCTTAACCGCTGCACCACCAGGGAGGCCCCGAAAGCATGAGTAATTTCATCTGTGACATGGAGCAAAATCCTCGTATCTTACATTTGTCCTCTCATGTTTGACAATATCTTTGGTCACATGTTTTTCTGACAGCAGAGTCATGTAAAACCAGACCATGTAAATTCCATAAATTAACAGGAAGAGCCAAACTTCAAGGAAGTATATAAGAAATGGGATAATATGCCAAGTTAACTTCCAGAAAGCCAACTTTCAACACATAATATGTTTGGTCTTTATAATTGAGCCCCAGAAACTTTCCATATGCATCTCTAATCAAAGGCTCTCCTGAGCATACTTGGATTTTCATATGTATTATCTCTTTCAATTTAATATTTCTAAAAAGTATATCGAGCTCAGATATTTTCCTGAAATTCCAAACTTGTGCTTTTAATGATCCAATGGATGTTGTCATCTGTGAATACCATATAATGTTGTAAACCAATGTTACCTTGATAAATAAAATTTAAAACAGGATGTTGCCACCCAGATACCTCAGGAACCATAACTCTCACTCATTTTCTGGGTTCTTCCCTGCCCCAACACTCACAAAGTTGTATTTTCCATAATGATTAATAGAATTGACATGTAAACATCAACACAGGTCATATCTTTTCAAATCATTTTTAACTGTTTCCTGTCACTTAGCTCTATTTCCAATTATTTAATACTCCTTGCTTCCTAAGTAACTCATATCTGGCTGTTCTTTCTATTCCAACTACTACTGTCCTAAATTAAATCCCTTTATTACTAGACCAGTGAGATAGCTTATCAATTAGCTTTCTTGACTATGGTTTCTACTTGCATTCATTTGAATTAACTTTCTAGAATAGAAAACATGTATGCACACCCTCTTACCACCACCATACACACTCTAAAACAGATAGAATCTCAGTCTAATGAATGCGACAAGATTTGGACTATCATTTTTTTCTCCATTCTTATTCCTCAATTTCCCTATACCCTTCCTAACACATTTTATTCCACTAATAACAAACTACTATAATACTTTTTTTTTCAAATATGACATGTTGTGCTACTGAGCTGTTATTCATGATAAATATATATTACTTGGATTACCCTTCTGTCTTAGTTAACTTATAAATGTTTTCAAGTTGAAGCCCAACTATTGTCTCCATTGTAAAAATCTTTCTTATTCTTTGAGGGTAAAGTGGAAAATTTTCTATTTTTTTAGTTGTTTTGCACATATCTCCTTTTGATTGAATATTTTCTATAACAGTAATTTTTTAAATCTCTTCTTTACTACCAGCTATATTTTTATCACTATATTTCATAGGAGATAAAAATTTCTTTGAGAGAAGGGTCAAGTAAATTTACCATCTCATTCTGAACATTTATCAGAGTGCGCCCTCAACAATGGTTGCTGAGTCACCAAATCAAGGAATACATCTGGAAATTTGGAAACTGTGAGTGGGTGGTAGGTTGAGTCATTCATGAAGAGAATAAACTTTTAGAAACTGCGCAGCAAAATGCAAAGTATTTTAAAGAGATAGTGAGTAGTCCAATTCATCTAAATTCCAGAAGATTGTGCATGGTTCTATAGGACAAAACATTCCCATTAGTAAAAAGACTAGAATCATAAGTTTTAGACACTCATATTTTATTCTCTTTGGTTTAGTAAGGAAACATTAGGGAATGGCTTTTATTCATCTTAATTATGTACATAGATAATAGAAAGAATGTTTTCCCCAAGCTCTCTCTGCATAGTGACCACTTCCATGTGTGCTCCATGAAATGGCACCACTGTGCTTTCCCCTGTATAAGCCTGACTGCAAAGACTAAATGGATAAACATTTGAGTGTGACTTTAAGGTATCTTAGTGTCCAATTTAGTCTGTAGCATTGATGAGTCAATCAGCTGAGCCATAAGGCAGCTGCAGATCTGGATAATGCACAAAATGCTCAATTTGTTGGCCATATGTAGACATAGACATAGTGATGAATAAGCAAGACTAAACCAAGCCTTTTCTTATATGAGGGACGCACATGCATGTTGATGAGCCCTAAGATCCACCCTTTGCTGACTCAGGAAAGCAGAAAAAGGAAGACCAAAAAAATCCATCTTTTACAAAAAGCACACAAAGTTCCATAAAGTTTCATTTGCTTGGAGATTTAATTTACTCATACCTGTTAAGGACACAAAAGCCATTCAGTTTATTGAGTTTCGGAATCAGTAAATTTATAACTAAAGATTTGTACATGGTATAGGTGGCTAATGGAGACAATTCACTTCTGTAGAAGGTCAATTAGACACATTAATGGCTGATTCTCTAAAGCAGGAAAGATCATTTTAGGGCTAACATTACTATTTGTAGTTAAATAGACAGGTAAATGTTAAAAGGGCAAACAAATTTCATTCCTCGAGGCATTAGCTAATGGTCAGAGAGGCTAAGGAAGTCAGCCTGCATTTCCTGCTTATCTGTCCCAAGTCCTCTGACTTGTGTTATGGGGAAATAAATTTCTTTCTTCATGCCCTCTAGCAGTCTTTGGTCTAGGTGGCTTTGGTCCTTGACTGGTTCAATGAATGCCAGGCATGCTGTGAACAGCTGTGTTCCAGCTGTGCCATGGCCAGAAGGAGAATCTTTTCTGCAACTTCTAGGCAGAATTTAAAAATGTTAAAGAATGCCTCTAATGTCCTTTTAACCTTAATTCTACCTTCATCTTTCCCTCTGCCTGTCAGGTATGCTGGAATGACATGGTACCAACCTCCCTCATGACTATCATTTCATAATAGAATCTCCCCTAGGACAGTTCTTCCAAGGGGCGCAAGGACCATGTGGCCCTTCTAGCATCTACCCATCACAACCACCCTGGTTTTGAGCTGTGGACTAAGGAAATTGTCAGTAAGAATCCGATAGCATGGTCTGGGTTTTTTTTTTTTTTTTTTTTTTGTTTGTTTGTTTTTTGAAGAAATAATTGTGGAAATTTAGGTGGCAGGGCATGGTTACAAATAAAAATATTTTGGCAAAGAAGACCTTTAGAGACTGAAAATCATAATGCTTTTATGACAATGGTAATTTGGTTGCAAAATTACAGTTATAACCAAACCAAACAAAACAGCATACACAGACTTTTTCTAACATATGTTGATCTGTACTTTTTCTGCAAAGTGTCCCCCAGTTATTTCTATTAGTGGTGATTCTTTCCTAAAGATAATAGCTAAAAGTAAATGGCAAATAGCACAGCCCCTCTCTATGAGATTGGTCCTCTTATTTCATTGGACCTGAGATTTTATGATGCACTCGCTGACTAAAGTTCCCACATGTTGGACATGCCAATGTTTTCATATATAATTCCTCAACACTAGGAGCCACTTTTTTTCTACCCTGCATTCTGGGTTAGAATGATGTCAATTAAATAAAGTGCAGAAATTGAATTCTAAGCTCCTGGGGGCATCTTGGTTTGTATAAGGCCAGAGACTGACTCCAGGGCTTGCAAATTCAGTGGAGGCTATTTCACCTCGGCATCCCTGATTCCTAGCCAACTTGGGTGAATAGTGCCCAAAAGTCATTTCTGGCCTACTCACTTGGTTGGAAGGGGATGAGATGATGGCGGCAATTTCAGACATCCACCTCCCAAATGAGCATGGCCATATGGACTCAGAGCTGGAAGGGAAAGTATGATGAGTTTGGAGGTAGCAAATATGGATAAGGAAGCAATCTGAGACAGAATGCCAGAAAGAGCAGAGCATAAATGAGGAAAAATTCTTTAAAGGAAACAGCTTGTGGCTGGGAATCAGGATACCTGAGTTTCTTTTGACTCCATCACCCTTCAGGTGAGTGACCTTGGAGGAGCTATTTTTCTGTCTAGAAAGGGTATGTGTGTCCATGCGCGTGCTCTTCTGTGTGAAGTAACATGAATTTAATTGTTTTTCCTTATATTTTTTCTAGCTCCAGAATTTTGAGGGATTCTTGAATGAAGATAAACATATAAGAAAATAGGACCTTGAACAAATATAATCCCTTTTAAAAACTTAATTCCAAATCCATCACTAAAAAGTCTAGTTTCTACACCAATACCATTTAATTGATACCCCTTACCTGTTTTATCTGCCACCCCTATCCTTGTTCCTCTCTCATAATCGTTGACCTGTCAAAGTCTAAGGGTTTGTTTTTGTTTGTGTTGTTTGCTTTGTTTCTGTATCTTCAACATGTGAATGAAATCATATGCTACTTATTTTGTCTTTCTCCATCTGACTTATTTCAGTTAATTTCCTAATATCTATCCATATTATGGCAAATGACAGGATTTCATCTTCAGACATATATATGAATAGTATTTCACTATGCACATATACTATATCTTCCTTTTCCACGCATCTGTCAATGATCACTTAGGTGGTTTTATATCTTGGCTGTCGTGAATAATGCTGCAATTAATATAGGGTTCATAATTTATCTTTTAGAATCAGTGTTTTTATATTCTTAGGATAAATATCCAGAAGTGACATCATACAGTATTTCCTTATGAAAATAAAGTGATTATTCAATTTACATTCCCAATAACAGGATACAAGTGTTCCCTTTTCACCACATCTTCATCAACACTTGTTTTTGATAACAGTCATTCTAAATAGTATGAGGTGATATAGTGGTTTCAATTTGCAGCTCCCTAAAGATAAATGGTGATGAACATGTTTTTTGGTATGTCATCTTTGGTGATATGTCTGTTTGGATCCTCTGATGTTTATTCTTTAAAACAGGTTGTTTGATTTTTATTGAATTATTGTATTTGTTTATATTTTTGGATAGTAATTCCTTGTCAGATATATGATTAAAATATCTCTTCCCATTCAATAGGCTGACATTTTTTTTGGGCAATGCTTTCTTTTGCCATGTAGAAGCTTTTTGGTTTCCAATAGAATTTTGGTGGTGACCATCATTTTGTAAATACAGATGTCAAACTACAAACCTGTAAATTTGAAAGAAACAAAACAAATGAACTAACAAAACAAAACAAACTTATGAATTGTGAGAACAAAATCGTGGTCACCAAAGAGGAAGGGGGAAAGGGAGAAACAAAACTGTTTAAGGGTGTCAGTTGCTTGGTGGTTCATGGAAACAAGACTTTTAATGGGGATCATGATGTCGCATATGCATAAGTAGAGATAACTGGCTGCATCTGAGACCCATGTGTTATAAAACAATGTTACTTCAATGATTTTTGTTATTCCTACCCTAGACTTTTAAAACAACATTTTCAAAAATTTTCATCACGGATTTGAATGTAAACATAAAACTACAAAAATTTTAGAATGAAACATAGAAGAAAATCTTTAGGATTCAGAGCAAAGAGAACAGTTCCTAGATTATCACTAAAAAGAGGTATCCATAAAAGGAAAGATTTTTAAATTGGATGTCATCAAAACTGATTTGCTCTGTGAAAGATCTTATAAAGTGAATGAATAAAACAAGCTACAGACACTGTGACACATACACTGAGAAATGCAAAGTTCTTTAGGGGTTGGCCCCAAGTGACAACAGCAAGGAATGGATGCTGGGCTAATGTCCATTTAAGGTAAATGCAAATTAACATCATAGTGGGTGATGTGCCTATCAGAATGGCTCAAAAAAATTAGTGTGAATATCAAATACAGGTGACAATATGATTAAACTGGATCATAATGTGAGGATGTGAGTAAATTTATCATTCCACCTTCTCAATCATCACATTGCTGGTAGATAGGTGTATGGCCCAGCCACTGTGGAGAATATTTTATTTAAAAAAACTAAATATTTACCTACTATATGATCCAGCAATCCCACCTTTAGCCATTTATTCCAGAGAAACGAAACTACCTTTTTTAAACAGAGATACCCAAAGACACGCTTATAGCAGCTTTAGTCATAATAACCCCAAACTAGAAAACAATTTAAATATACTTCATTGGGTAGTGAATGGATAAACTTTGAGATATCCATGCCATGGTATGTTACACAGAAATATGAAAGTGAATATAAAAAACACATTGATAAATATCAAAGTGATTATACTGAATGAAAAAAAGCTAATTCTGAAAGATTATTTTTTCATATAATTTCACTTATTTTGTGTTCTTTCAGTGACAAATTAAAGAACTAGAGAAGAGCTAACAGTTTTCAGGAGTTAAGTAAGAAGTCATCTTTGTGTCATAGAAATGTTTTAATTGTGGTGTTTGTACATAAACCTGCATGTGACAGAATTGCACAAACTAAGCACATGTAAACAGACAGACAGAATTGCACATAAAAATGGTAAAATCTAAACAAGTTTGAAGGAATAGATTCATGTTCTGGCTGTGATGTATTATGACTGTCTGGGTATCACCACTGGTGGAACTCAATAAAGATCACATATGATTATTTGCATTAATTATTTTTATTATATTTATAGAAGTAGAATTAGTTGAGAACACTGTGTATATTTTAGAGGTATAGGTTCACATGAAAAATATTCTACATTTATTGGAAAATTATTTACAAAAATAAGAAAGCTTTGGGAAAAAACCCAATGGTCTTGAAAGTATTCTATCTATGTTATATAAAATTTCAGAAATTTAGGGGGTAAATCCTATAGGTGTTCTTGCACCATAATTTGCATTTTTCAGAAGGGAAATACAAAGACCAGAACTATCAGATGTCAAGTTCATGCACAATTTTTGTGGTAACAGATCCTGTCTTTGAGCCTACAGGCATTCTACTCAAAGAGAAGTTGTTACATTTCTAGAGGGTGTTTTCCCTCCAAGATGACCATAGTTACCAGACTATTTGGACTGACCCATCAAATCTTGCTGCGAAATCTTAATTTTTGTGTTAATCTACTACTACATTTTCCAAAAGTGTTCTGTCCCCAAACAGGGGTGGGTGGAGGACTTCCCGTCATGAAGTAGAGCTTGTTTTTGCTCATTGTGAAGCAGCTCTTCCTCATGATTCTATACAGACCCGCCATGATTCATTGCTTTACTGTGCTTATTGCAAAAACGGGGCCTTAGAGAGTTGCACATACGTCCCAAATGTTACATATTAGAATTGATTACACCGAAACAACGATTAGACTTTAAAAGGCATAATGTTTTAAGCCTGCTCAACTAAAATACTATAGTTTATGTACAATCAACCCTCTCTGAGGGGATTAAGCAGAAACCATTTAAATGTATCCATTCTGGAGAGTGGTGCCAAGAGTACTGCCAAGATAAAAACAAAGAAACTGCTATGTGAGCAATTTTTGATCCATCAGCTGCAGAGATGCCTTGCTTTGAAAAAATAAAGCATAAGGAATACCATGCTTCACCCAACTCATACACTCAAAAAAGGGAAGTCCTTCTCTAACCCAACTTTAAATCGACTCTCAGTTACATGTTTTTAAGGTTTTAGAGAATTTTTTTTAATTTTTTAAACTTATTTTAAAAGATTTATTTATGCATACAATAACTGGGTTGTAGACCAGAGGTGGGGGTGGTGAGAGGATTCATCAAAGACAGAGTGGGGAGCAGAACAGGCAGATCGACAGAAATACACTGCTTAGGGGAGCAGCGGGTGAGACAGCAGAGGTCTGCTGAGCCATGTGTGTTAGCTCCTTGGCCGGGGATTGAACTCATGCCCCATTAGCTGGCAATAACTTGATAGCACTGAGACTTTAACCCCTGCACCACCAGGGAGGACCTGAGAACGTATGTATTTATTTCATTTGTTCTCTTCCTTTTTCTCTACCAGTTTCCTTTAGACAAGAGTCCTCCATAGACACATTGCAATCCTAGCAAAGTTATGTTGCATGCCTAAAAGCAGCTTTACACTGTTGTTTTATGAATATGAGTAAGTATCATTTCAACTGAAGATGGAAATCTTAAGTGTAATATAAATATGTTCATGGTTGAATGAAATCACTCTCTAAGCTGTACATTTTAAAGGCCATTTGGTTTTTAGTTTTGACCGGAAGGTATCAGAAGCTGCTGGAAGTGTGGATGTACTTTCTAAATGAATGTTACTCTTCTTGGCTCCTGCCATGATGGAGGCAAAAAGCTTGAGAGTAGCCAATCAAGTGCACAATTAATAGTAGTATTTGACATATCACACCTTTATTTTGCCAATTTTTCTTAAAAACAACTTTAACTAGATGTAGTAGGATGAGAACATACTCAAAAAGTAAGGCGAGTGGTAAATAGAGCTGCACCATTAAAATATGTGTATAGGTAATTGAATGGAATATATAAAGTTCTCTGTGATTTGGGGGAACTACACCCTACCATAGACATTCTTCATGTTGTTCCCATGAAGAACAATTCACTCTTACCCTCTAGCACAATAACACCCCGCCCCACAAACATGCTGTCCCATTTCTACGTAGCAGAGTGCAGACTTGTTCTCCTTGTGTTATCAGTACAATCGCTCTTTCCAGCGCCACATTACACACCATGGTTGGCTTACACTGTGTTTCAATACTGAGCAGCACTGACATATCCTCTGAAACATTCATGATAATTCTCCTTCTGGAAAAAACAATGTAAGTCCTGACTACAATTGCAGATGCTCTAGAGAGGAGAGCAGGCTATTATTGACTGCCATCAGATGTATAAGTAAGGTTGACTGGAACACAGTCAAACTCATTTATGTATTTTTCGTAGTACCTATCACACTATAAGGACAGAGTTGATAAGTTGTGACAGAGTGGGGGTTATCAGGATTGATGAAATCCTAATAGGAATTCTACAAAATCATTACAATTCAACAATATCATTACAGACCTTCCATCTTTTCTGCCTTCTCTCTACGCCATCATCCTACCATAGGAGGCTGTCTTTTATGCCCACCACTCCTGATTCTAGGACAGTTGTAAAATCCAAGATAATGCATTCTCACATAGCAAGATCCAGGATCCTAGTGAAGACATACAATTCTTCATCCATTCTTTTAGTGCTAAGGAAAAAGTCTCTGAGATCTGCCAGGAAACTTTCCATTATGTCCTATAGGTTAGATTTTTATATCACTCAATTTCTCTTTCCTTGAATATTAAAAAGTAAATCCTAAAATGTGAAGCACTTTCAAATAATGAAAGATTTGATTATTTTGGGAAAAAATGAAACGAGAAATTGTCAAAGATAGCATGCTTCTGATGTTGTATATGATGTGTCATATTCAGACTTCAAATTTTTACTTGACAGAGGTCATCACTTCATGGGGCGGGATGTTCTGATAATATCACCTAAAAAGGCAGGCAGGACAGATGTTCACAGAGTACTCAAACAGGAAAGAACACTAAGGTTGAATGTCAAGGTTAGTGCTCTACATTCGATATTGAAACTATGTTGAATTTTAGAAATGTGCTCCAGATATGTATATATTTTACATCCCCAAGTCTCCATCATAAAAATAGCAACCCCAGATTTCTTAAAGGACCCTGCTCATTCTAACGGTAAAATAATATATCAGGACTATAGGTTTTCAGAAGGATTCACACTAAATGGCTTTTTCCACTTTGATTTTTTTTTTTTTTTATGATTCTGAATAGATGTCCAAATCTAGGAGGTGTATTTGGGCAGTTGTATCTATTCAGATAATCATGTGTAAATGCCATATTCATTTCAGACTTTTTTCTGCTGGGCCTCTACTTGCCAAGGACAAGAGGAAAATATGCTTAATGGTTGTCAAATGATAATGAAGTAGCTCTTTCTCCAAGTGGTCATTTTCAAATCCTCTAGTACCCCTATATTTTTGCACTCTCATAATTACTATCATTTTAATTATAGGAAGAATATTATCTTGACATTCAAGAACAAAAATGCCTTGCCTTGGAGCTATGGAGTAAAGACTTCTAGAACAAATTTGTATCTTATGTTATGCTTATGAGTTAAAAATAAAGCCAAAGAATATGATCAATTTTAAGTTATTAAAAAGCTCACACACAAAAAATAAATTCCTGACACTTGTACTTTAAGTGTAGATAAGCCTCTATAGCTAATTTTAATGTACTCAAATAGTTAATCTTCTAAAAGCAAAATATGTGTATAGGTGTGTGTGTATCATGTATGAATGTGCATATGTACACATATAAACATAAAACCCCTCGGTTTTATGTATTATAATGCATTTAAAATGTATACTTTTTGACTTTATAAGAAGAAAATTTTACCTTAAGATCTAGAAATGAGGGGAATTGGTAAGTGGTGTAACTTTCTTAAGCTTATGTTTTGACATTATAATTATACTGATCAAACAAATTGGGCAAGATAATTTCTTCCTCCAAATTCTTAGAAATTTCAAAAATGATTCTCTTTCTTAAATGCTGGTAGGGTTACCCAATAAGATGATATATGTTGGCATTTTCAAGGTTTTAAATTATTAGTTTCTCTTAAAAGTATGATTCATCATCTTTTCTGTTAAACTTGGAAGGTTGTATAGCCTGAAAATTTTTCAATTCCACATAAGATTAAGTTTACGTAGGTAAGTTTGTATATTTGTTGTATTTCAATTACGGTAGAACCTATATCTATGTTCCTTTGTTCATGTTTGTTACTGACACTGTATCCTCTTTCTATATATTTCCATTTTCTTAAGTTTATAGCTAGAAGTTTATCAATTTTATTCTTTTTAAGAATCAGTTTGACCTTTATAAGTTACCACTTTTTGTTTTCTACTTTATTACATTTTCTTTAATTTATCTGTTTGCTTCTATTTGATTCTTTTAAAATTTTTTGTAGTGTATGCTTAGGAAATTAATTTTGAAAGATCTTTCCTGACATGTGGATATAAGACTGTAAATTTCCCTCTAAGCACTGCTTTAGCTCCATCCCACACATTTGGGTTAGTTTTATTAAAACATAATTAATATAAATAAACTACACACATATAAAGCGTATGATTTAATTATCAAATATACCCATGACATTAACAGCACAATCAAGAAAATTAACATAATTATCTCTTACCTTGTGCTCCTTTATACTCAGCCCTTTAACCTCTGGATATTCTGTCACCAACCACTGATATGTTTCTGCTCCTTCTTCCTTCCCACACGCATTTTCTTCCTTTTCATTTTTCTCTTATACCACTTTTAAAAATAATTATTTTTAGTTTAACAAACACAATGAATAAAAGAAAGGTCAGATTTGATTTGTGGACAATAGTTTGCCTCTACTTGCTGATTTTTGTTAACCTAGATGAGTGTGTCATTTGATATTAAAGACAACTGTATTTCCATTCCAATCTGAATGACTTTTCTTATTTTCTATTAATCTGTTTTAAATCTCTAAGACTATGTGGAGTACATGTGATGAGAATGGACATCCCTGTCTTATTTCTTGTCTTAGGTATAAAAAAATTTGTTTTTCATAGTGACTTATCAGGTTGAAGATAGTGCTTCCAATTGCAAATTAAAAAGATAGAAATGGATATAAGCATTAGATTTCTTTACAATATCATAATAAATTGTATTGTACAACCCACTTTCAAGACCACTTGATTAGAAAATAATATGGCCACAAAAGCCATGTCACATTCATTTGAGAAATTAAATCTCACAGATAGTAGGTCATTTATCTGAGAGAAAATGTAGATAAGGCCTTATTTTCTCAGACTACATTTTACATATTTCTTTCAATGACTTGATAAATGACCTTTCATTCACCTCAGGCATTCCATTTATCAAAAGAATCTTATAGTCCATGAACTCATGAGATTCCTGTAATATCACATGTTCTTTAACCACAGTCAAATAACATCAATTAAAAAAAAAGTAAATTTTGCAATGCCTACAAATTCTGCATCAGTATAAATTGTGTGATGGATAGATGTAGGTGTGTTTTATCAAATGTCTACCAGGCATAGTCTGATTTTTTTTTTCCATCCCAATACTGTGTTGTGAAAATACACAATACACTCTTTTGATAAATATCATTTTCTAATATTCACGTTTTTATTTTCATTCTACTATATTGAAATCTTAGGTATTTCCATATCTTCCTGATGTTGCTTTTGACAGTAACTTTATCCTCTGTAATATTTAAGTCCTGGTCATTTTTTCAGATACAGATTTTATAAGATGATTATAGTGATTTTCTACCCATCTATCCCAGGCACAGTGAGTTGTTCAAATTTGCATTTTCCAAGAGGTATGTCTATCAATGGATTTAATACACTGTATTATGATGTGGTTATAGTTCTACTCCACTGAGATAACTTTTTTTTTGGCAATAAGACATAAAAACAGATTTAATATTCTTCATGTCCAGTAGTGTACATTAAATCAGCGGTGAATTTTTTCAGGGGTTATTTTTGATTTAAAGTATGAGTAAATGTTGAATTTTATCATAAGAAATATGAAATTTCCCAACTTTTCAGGGAAATCAGACATTTGAATTTTATGAAAAATCCTTATTTCTCCCCTCCCAGCAACTATTGTTAGGAAGAAACCCTGAAGAGTAAATACAAATCTATAACCACTCTGCAAAGCTGTCAGTAACCTTGAACAGGACACATAGATAAGAGATAAGAATCTGAAAATCAGTGGGACTAAACTGAGAATTGATAAAGGGGCTGGCAAGAAGACTTTGGCCTTGGACCAGGAAGAACAGAGCAGAGCTCCAAAGTAAGAACTGCAGAAGAAAAAAAGTTTACTTTAGAGGTGAGCTTGTAGCAGACAGAGAAGAAGCTGAGGGTGAGGCATCTGTGTGGGTTGGAAAGAGAAAAAAATATATATTGACAGCTTTGAGCTTGTGTGCAGTACTTCACTCACTTAAATGTGACATTGTTCACATCCATCAGAGAAATAAATTTCAAAAAACTTGGTGTTAAATTTTTTGCACCCTTTGGCAAGGGGGTTATCTTTTTTATTTCATTGTTGTAGTCATATGATGAGGAAGATAAGTTTTCACTGGAAAACAAATTCAGCTGTGAGTACCCAGTAACTCTTGAAAAGAAAACACACACACACACACACACACACACACACTCACACACTTTGCTTTGAAATGAAATAATTCAATCACAAACAGTTCCTGTTTCTTGACAGGTCAATTTGATTTGCCCCTCAGCCTGACAGCGGGCATATGACTGAAGAGGACACATTTCTAGCAAAGTACACACACCTCTAAAGCATCCCACTTTATAACACTGAAAAAGAAATTTGACCAACTGGGAAAGATGCCCTATTGGCAACTTTACAAAGTTTTTTGGGAGAAAAAGCAAACCTATATGTTTGTTCTTTGAATACTTTATGCAAATGTGTTGATGTATATGCACATGTTGGTGAGAAAATAAATGGAAAAAGATGGGCGTTCCAAGGAATGAATATGTTGAATTGCTAAAAGCAACATATTGCAACTTATGTTCTGAGAGCTCTTTGCTCACCATGAAATCCCCAAGCTGAATGTATTCAGAAGAAATGCAATAAGGTATGGAATAGTTCCAGGTTCAGATGTGAACACAGATACAAACACAGTGAATGCCGGAATGTGTATTTGATGCTGTTGTGCAATGTTGAGAAAATAAATTGGATGTTGTTCATGTTGCTAATGCAAAAGCAGAATGAATGCTAAAATGAAGTTATCTGCTGATTTTGGAATCTCATTTATCCCCTGCTGATTCATATCATCTGTTTTGGTTATACACGTGATGCAAACATTCGTTTTGCAAAATCCCACTCCTAAGTTTTCAACAACTTTACCACAGCTTTTGAAAATTAGCACTAGTTCAGATACCAAGAGTATAAAGTAATTGATTTCATGCTGGTTAAGAATTTTCTAGGCTTGATTCATGGAAATAAAAATATTTGTAATTTTTTTTTTAAAGACAAAGATGCTTTTAACATATAGTAGGCATAGCACAATATTTGTTTACTGAGAAAAAATCTATTTACTTGACTTAAAAAAGTTTAAAATTCAATTGGAAGAGCAAGGACTATATTTTTCAACTAATCAAATATCAAAACAAAATAACAATTGCCATATATAGTAATACATGTTTAAGTGTGTAATATCAATCAATTGCTATAGGAATTTAAAGAAGAAGGGAGTGATGGACTGGAATTTATGGTGAATGTTCTTTAAGAAGGTGTGTTCAGGCCTGGAGGGAAAACATAAAATGAAAATATGACTAAGTGGTGAACGTGAGGGAAGTTTCATTTGGTGAAGGGATGAGCATGGACTCAACATGCACATTCATGAAAAAGTGAATTTTCTCAGTCTCCTTTTGTTTTGTGTTTGTCATTTAAATATAGAATTCTAGGCCTTTGGAGAAACACTCTGATGCAGAATAAAGCTAGCTGTTTGAGGGTATTTATACTCTTCTTTATCTTAGAATACCCAGCTAGATAGTTAATATCTAACCAGTTTGTTTTATTTTCAAATTTGCCTTAAGTTGGAGTGTTAATAGAAATAAATGATTATTTTCTTATGTGAAATATGTTCACTACACATTGAGAAAATTCATTAACAAGCAGTGGTGATACTTGACTTAGATAGTCTCTAAATTTAGGGTAGTTTTTAGTCTGAAAATTTAAGTTTTTAACACTTTATTTTTATCAAATAGAATATTTCACTAAGTTTTGCAAGTAAAAATTATGTCCCTATTGAACCAAGGTAATAAATGGAGTATGAGAAAAAGTTTAGAATTGATCCACAATTTGAAGAAACCACATACATTTTTTAATTAAATTTATTTTCTTATATTGTTCATTTTTGTACAATATTTGATTTCTCCCCTTAGGTGTAGTCCTCAAAGTTCTCACACCACCATAGTACACAAGATCCATCATTATAGCTCCTTGTTCCAGTGTATATTCTTTGTTCCTTTGTCATAGATTAGTTGATTATATATGTCTGGTTTTATTTCTGGGCTTTTGATTCCATTGGTCTGTGTGTCTGTTTATGTTCCATTACAGTGCTGTTTTTATTATTACGACTTTGTAGTATAGTTTGAATCTGAAAGTGCTGTCTCTTTATTCTTTCCCTTTTAGTCAGGAGAACTTTGGTGATTGTGTGTGTGTGTGTGTGTGTGTGTGCTTTGCTATGAATTTCAGCAATATTTGATGCATTACTTTGAATAATGCCATTGAGATATTTATTGGAATTATAGTGACTCTAAATTACTTTTGATAAGATGATCATTTTGGTAATGTTAATTATTCCAATCCAGCAGGGAATTTCTTGATATTTTTTTGTGTTTTCTATTTCTTTTAATATTGTTTTATAATTTTCCTTGTACAGGTCTTTCACCTCCTTTGTTAGGTTTATTCCCAGGTATTTAATTTTTTTTTTGGTACAATTGTAAATTGAATGGTTTTCTTAATTTCTCCCTCTTCAGACTGATTGTTTGCATATAGGATACTGGTTTTTGTGTATTAATTTCTTAACCTGCTGCTTTACTAAACTGGTTTATTGTTTTGAGGTTTCCGTGGATTTTTTATGGTTCTCTCTGTATATTATCATATCATTTGCAAATAATGATTGTTTTACTACTTCTGTCCCAACTTGGATACCTTTTATGTCTTTCTCTTGCCTAATTCCTCTAGGTAGGATTTCTGGTTTTATACTGAAAGGCAGTGGTGAGAGTCTTGTCTTGTTCCAGATGTTAATGGGAAGACTATCAATTTTTCACCATTAAGAATGATGTTAGCTGTGGGTTTGTCATATATGACTTTTATTATGTAAAGATAAAGTTCCTTTTATCCTGATTTTTTCAAGGGCCTTCATCATAAATGGATGTTGAACTTTGTCAAATGCTTTCTCAGAGTCTATTGATACGATCATATGGTTTTTTTCTTTTTGTTGATGTGGTGAATTGAATTAAATTAAATGATTTTCAAATGTTGAGCCATCCTTGTGTACCTGGAATAAATCCCACTTGATCACAGTGTATAATCCTTTTGATGTATTGTTGGATTTGGTTTGCTAAGATTTTATCGAGGATTTTAGCATCCATGTTAATTAGATAGATTGGTCTGTAGTTTTCTTTTTTGTGTGGTCTGAAAGGTATGAAAGGAAGCATTTTTGCAAATGTGGATTGAATAGCTACTTGGTGTTCTAGCTGCAGAAACCCACATAGTAATTTCTGGATGTCAGATTTCTGTTTACACAACAGCTAATTCATTTCCAACATTGTTACCAAGACTTTTGCAGAAACAAATAATTGATATCCTGACATGTTACAACCTAGAAGCAGGAAGTCGAAAGTCTAATTAACTAAACTTGTTCAATAGCAAGTATATCTATTAGTCAGTGATACAACTGTCACTGGGTTGATGAATGTATAAATCTTTCATAAAGTATTTGAATGTTTCCCTGATAGTCATTTATCCCCAGATATACATAGTTATCTATGCTAGGACATGAGATTAAGGCATTTAAACAAAAATCTTTGTTTTTATTGTGAAACATAGTGCATGATGAAAGGACATGAAACATAAAGCTACCACTTAATAAATTATTATGAAGCAAACAACCATTTAAGTCACTAGTTAAGAAATGCACAGATGCCAGTACTCCATAAACCCCCACATGACCTCACAATAACAAATCTTCTGGCTCTCTCCTTCTCCCCTTAAAAGTAATGATGAATTTAACCTTTGTGACACTTACTTTTTTTCAAGGTCTACCACTTTAGCATTCATGCCAAACTCCAGTTTTCTCTGGTTTGAGTCCTGTCCCTGTAGTTCTTTCACTTTCATTTTACAGTGTTCCACTGAATGACTGTGGCATAGTTTATGCCATTCACCCTTCTAACATGGCCATTGGTGGTCTTTGGGACTATAGCATTTTTTTAACTACATTTATTTTTAATTGAGGTAATATTTGAATACTCTCAACAGGTACTGCCACCATGAGACTATAGAATTTTGCTCATGATTTCGGCACTAGTTGTATATATTTTGGGGAATACACCTAGGAGTAATACATTCTATTTACAGTTTAGTGTTTGTTAGATGTGTTTGCTCAGCTTTAGTAGAGAAATCCAAAGCATTTTCTAAAATGTTTATAAAATTTAAAGTCCCGTGAACAGCATATAAGTATTACTAGTGTTCCATTCTCATTCCTAAGATTGCTCTTGCTTTAAGCTCTTTCTAAAATGCCTGCACATTCACCTCCAACTCCTGGCCTCAACTCTCTGCTCATGGAAATCTCTTATAAGTACTACTTCAGATCTATGATAACACATATTAGCTGTACTTTCTTTAAAATGAAATATTTGATTTTCCTTTGAAATTAAACCTGGCAAATACCATCTTGTGTATGTCATGTCTCTATACTAGGTTTTCCTGTGAAAATTATTAATGTGGCAATAGGATTTTAATACATGTTAATTGATTGTTTGGCATGGTAGTTCCAGCACTGAGAATTTTCTTAATGTTGATAATGATACAAAAGCTGAAATGATAACTATGTATATAAAAGAAGTTTTCTAATGTACAGATCTGAAAAATGACATTGCAGGTATACATTTTATTATACAGTGAAATTAAAGATCAACTCAAGATAAAAGCAACTTCAAGTTTACCCTGTTTCCTGTATTTGGGTCATAATTTATACTATGGGGAGGGGGGGCTAGGATATTTAGAAGTAGGAATAGGATGAGAAGCAGGAATAAGGATTAGAAGGAGGAAAAAGAGTAGGAATAAGGATTAGAAGTAGGAATAAGGATTAGAATAAGGAATAAGTCTGTTATATTTTCCATTGCGGTACTACAAAATGATGTTTTTTTTATACATTTGAGTTCTCTGGACTTCCTGTAAGTGTCCTGGGAAGTCGATATTCCCAAAACAGAATCAGTAGTTTCCATATCAATGTGAAGACTTTTTTCTCACACTCTTGTAATTTTCTTCTCAACCATTCTCATATGTCCCAGCACTGTCCCCACCGCTTCCCCAAGGTGCTTGTATTCTTTTAGAGAATCACTTGCCCCATGAATGCATATTATCTCTCATCTTGAAAAATGCCAATAAAAAAGCAAATTATATTTGTTCTCTAAGATGTTTGCTACAAACCATGACTGATTAATGTTATATGTGACATCCACAAGAACAGTAATCAAGGTTATGTTAGCATTGATTTTTACAGAGGTGAAGTCCCTTTGATGTATTACTCCATCAACACCTGCAATGACAAAATTTGCACACAAAATTAATCCCAATTAATTATACTGTTTGTAGATAACACTAGCTCTTTTATGTTGCAAAATAAATATTAATTTAGTATATGTTTTCCCACCTTGGGAGGCTTATTTTGGTAAGAGAGGGGACCTCTATTGATCAGTACCCTGAAATATAAAAGAAAGGTGAGACAAGTGAAGGGGCCAGCAGAGCTAATTTCATTGATGGGAATCAACTCACATCTTAGGAATTATTGTTCTATTTTATTCTAATTTTTACTACTTTAGCTTTGAATTCAGGTTTTTAAGAAAAATTATTCAATCCTATATAACTTATATTTTATATTGACTTTTACCTACACATGAATTTATTATGCTTGTTCACACATCTTTTGACTTGACTACTGTGTCAAATAGCCATTGTATGCCTCCTGTATTATAGGGAAAAGACAGATTATGGATCATATGGTGGCAAATTAACTGGACATGGTATTTGTTGGGGTAATGTAGTTTCTTTATGTTCCCAGCATGATGGTAGAGTCTTCCAAAATTGTAAATCTAATATAACTGAAGTGTATTCTTTAATGAGAAAAAGGGGAGGAGAGAGAAGGAGAATACATGCTAAATGAAACATTATTACATCACACACATTTCTAAGCACTATGTTGGTAGGGTTGGACAACTATGTCTTACATGACATAATTATGTTTGGACATTAATTATATTTGTAAACTTTATACCAGGGACATTTTTTTGAGGCATTTGTCCTTATGCTGAAGGGTCCTAGAAGTCTTTATCTTTCCAACTCTTTCACTGGATTCTCAGCATTCATAATGCTTCTTTGCACATCCTGGTATATTGACTAATTTCACATTTAATTGCCTACTTGCGAGGGGATCCTTCATATATCACAAAGATGAATAACTTTACAAATAGTTACCTCTCTGATCACTCAGGGATCAACCCTGGCTTCTGGATATGTGGTCAAATTCTAGATGATTGAGTTGATTAAGAGTTTGTTCCTGGGAATTAACATCAATACCCTTTTCTAGATCAAGTTTAATGTAATATTCTTATATTCTAATAACTGTAGCCCTCTAGTTTACTTAATTGAAGCTTTTAAGTAGACCTGATTTGACATATGACATTGACATTGAAACTGTCAGGCAATGAACAGAGTGGTTATAGAGAATTTTGATTTTTTAAATTTTATTAATCTTTTCCAACAGATGATAATTTATATTGTTTTATCTAAGATAATTCATCATTAAAACCCTCTGATGTTAAGCAGTGTTCCAAACAAGTACATATTCATATTTGGGTAATTGTTAAATAGCTGGCTGTGAGGTGTCATCTGATCAGATGTGATACAGTGAGGAGTAATATGGCACAATATGCAGATATTAGGCTCTGAAATCAGACATTGTGTTTAGATTTAGCACTGACATTTATGTGAGTTTAGTTTAGAGATATATGCTAAATTTCCTTTCTATCACTTTTATACTTGTAAATTATTCCTCAAAGTAGTTAATGCATACTTACACAAATAATGCCTGTCACTAAATTATTTCCAAAATTGAAAATATTAATGCGTATCCTTAAGTGTTGGAGGACATTTAATTATCTCTAGTCCTCATAACAATCATGTAAGGGAGATCCAGGACACTGCCTTCAATGTAAAATGGGTCTTTTGTTCAGAAACAATCTTAAGCAGGGTCTACTCCTGGTAAATGAGTTGTTCTAGAAATTCTCAGGGGTAGAATGCCAGTGTCAGCATTGGCATTGCCAACAAGGAGACCAAATCTACCCGAGAGAAAATTAATGGTAGAAACAAATTTGTATGCCTGTAAAGGTGGGCAGAATGTGATACACTCAACTTACCAGGTAGTTTGCAGTTTCCCAGGGAAGACTAAGTCTTAGTATGTCTCTGCTGCTATCAACAATTGAGCAATGATCACAGCTAGACTGATATGCTGTGATGGGGTGCAAATGTGGGTCCATTTAGAATCTCCATGAAGCTATAGTTTGCCTGAGAGTCTATTGGACAAGAAGTGCTGAGACTGAGAACAGTACTGGCCAACAGTCAATAGACAAGTCATTAGTTTCTCCTTTTTTTTTTTTAGATTTATTTATTTATGCATATAAGCTGGGGTATAGGCCAGAGGTGTGGGATGGTGAGAGGATTCACCAGAGACAGAGTGGGGAGCAGAACAGGCAGGTCGACTGTTGAGGGGAGCAGCTGGTGAGGCAGGAGAGCCTGCTGCGTCATGTGGGAATCTCCCTGGCTGGGTATAGAACTCGCGCTGCATTGGCTCTGGATAGCTTCATAGTGCTGCACTTAACCCATTGCGCCACCAGGGAGCTGACATTATGTTCTCCTTGAGGTTAAAAGTCTCCTCCAGAGTTGATACTTTCTGGTGGGCAATGAAGGAAGAGGAAATATTTGCATACAAAGTGGCCAGTCCCCTAAGTTTGTCACATGCCTCTTCCTAAGATTTCATTGTTTCTGATCTTCCAGTTTTACATCTTTTTGGCCTTGGATTGATGGGCTAGATGATATGTCATTGCCCAGGAATTTGTTTATCCTCCCCACATCATATCTTCTTTACACAGATTTTATAACCAACGTTAACATTTAATTTTAATTTTAAATTGTGTTCACTGAAAGGATTTCCCTCATCACTCTCATGTAGAAATGTGTCTTGTGTGAGTGTGGTGCAATTTACATCAACGTAAATAACTCACCCATTACTGAGTTAGGCCTGGGGTTTGTTCTTCTCTCTCAGCTGGTTTTGGAAAAACTTTCAAGGGCTGATAAGTATGAGTTGAGGGTGACATGAGCAGCACAGTAGAGGGTTCAGACTGTATATCTGTCTTAAAAACGTGTGCTCTGAATACAGTTCCATCATAGGTTTGGTGAGAGGTCTACTCAGCCCCGTGGCATGGTGCATGTATCAGTATTCAGCTCTGAGTGACGGCTGCTGTCACAAGGTGCTGATGACAATTGTCAGATGCCCAGGCTTTACTAGGGGTCATTTGCACACCTGGGACGACTTTAGAATATTTCATGAAGTTCTCTGCACAGAAGACAGGATCACTATGGCTTCAGCCAAAATTAGAGTGAATATGATTCACATCTGCAAAAGCATCTGTTTCAAGGAGCACTGTTCTTGTTTGGGCAGTGAGCTAGGGATATTGCTAGTAATTAGCTATCCACTACTCATCTATTAAACAAAATATCTACTAAGGCATTACTGTGCCAAACACTTTCATAGTTGATGTGACATGTAGAAAGGCATAGACTATAAATATAAGCATTTTAGAATAAAGCCAAAAAATCAAAATAAAGAGGATAATAATATCCTCTTTATAATAAATAATAAATAAATAAATAATTAATAATAATAATATCTTTATAATAAATAAATAATAAATAAATAATAAATAAATAAAGGGATTCAAGTAAAGCCATATAGGGCAGTTCAAATCTGTGATGCCAGCAGAGATGTTGTTAGAAAGCTAATATAACAGTCTGTGCAATGATTGAAAAATTAGGACTTAGACCTCAGGTTTTATACACAGAAAATTTGTATATCCACTGGATAGGGCGGATGCTATAGTCACAGTCACCGAGTGTCTAGTGCACAGCCAAGAGTCCACAGTACAAATAGGTTAGAAATGCCACACCCTCAAGGGCAGCATTTTGAGCTGAGAGAGTGAATTGTAGTTTTAGTATCAATACCAGTGCTTCTAGAAAGCTGCAGGGCAGTGGGCAGGTAGAGTCATGTCTCTGGATCCATTTATTTATGTTTGCTTATTTATTTGATTTATTTATTTATGCTTACAAGAATTGGGGTGTAGGCCAGAGGTGGGGGGTAAGAGGATTCGTCAGAGACAGAGTGGGAGGCAGAACAGGCAGATTGACTCAAGTACACTGCTGAGGGGAGCAGTGGGCAAGACAGGAGAGGCCTGCTACACCATGTGGGAATCTCCCTGGCCGGGATAGAACTCGTGCTTCAGTGGCTGCTGATAGCTTCATAGTGAGACTTAACCCCTTGGGCCACCAGGAAGGCCCCTGGATCCATTTATTCCCCTGATTTAGAGGGTTACTAAACTTCCTTTCTGATTCTAAATTATTTCTAGAGTTGGAAAATTAAGATGATTGATGTAAATATTCCTGGCCTGTGTGTGTGTGTTTGTGTGTGTGCATGTGCGCACACTCACCACTTTCATATAATATTCACTAATTTTTGTGGCTGTAATTATTCAAAAATAATCATTCTGTTTATATCGAAGTGAATTTTTTTAACCTTCATAAGAATATATTCATATAAATAATGTGGCATTTTTCAGGGTTCATATATTTAAATATAGCAATTTGTGAGTATGTGAAAATACACTAAGATATTTCTTGGGCAGATAATTTTGGAGAAGACACTTGATTAAGAATTATGAGGAACAGGGCCTCCCTGGTGGTGTGACGGGTTAAGCGCTGTGCTGTGGAGCTGTCCACGGCTGTGGCGCTAGTTCGAAGCGAGTTCGAAGTCCAGCCGGGGAATTTTCCACGTGGTGCAGCAGACCTCTCCTGCCTCCCCCGCTGCTCCCCTCAGCAGTGTATTTCAGTCTATCTGCCTGTTCTGCTCCCCACTTTGTCTCTGGTGAATCCTCTCACTGCCCCACACCTCTGGCCTATACCCCAGCTTGTATGCAAAAATTTAAAAAAAGAATTAAAAAAAAGAATTATGAGGAACAAAAAGTCAGGCATTAGATTCTATTGTACTTATACTACCAAGTATTTACAGGCTAAATGGATAGTTCAGCTGTGTATGAAATTCACACACATGCACACAGCTTGCATATATGCATTCACACAACTCAAGGTAAATAAGAATAGGAATTGAAATCATAAATACTAAAACTCAAAAGATGTAACTATTGAAACTATTGACTTTGACCATCTTGTGCAACAATAGGTGCTGGGCGATAGCTTATGAAGAATATTGTGTTTGAACAGTGGGTCACTGAGCAGCAAGGCTTGATATGGGTCTGGAAAAATGGTAAGAATATATCTAGGACAGGCCTCCCTGGTGGCGAACAGGTTAAGTATCAGCATTATGAAGCTATCTGCAGCCACTACAGCACGAGTTAGATTCCCAGCAAGGGAGCTTCCCACATGGCGCAGACCTCTCCTGTCTTACCCGCTGCTCTTTTCAGCAGTGTACTTCAGTCGATCTGCCTGTTCTGCTCCCCACTCTGTCTTTGGTGAATCCTCTCACTACCCCACACCTCTGGCCTACAACTCAATTCTTACATGCATAAATAAATCTTGAAAAAAAATAAAGAATACAGCTAGGACGAGAGAGTGGCTAATAACACATAGACACAAGAGTAATAACAAAAAAGGAAGGTATGTGAGTTTAGAGTACTGAAGTATGTTGACTTATTGAAGAAAAGGTTTTAAGTGGAACCAGAATGATTAGATAATGCTTGGTTCTGAAGGAAGTGACTTCCAGAATAAGTAGTTTTATTTATTAGTCAAAAAGGAAAGAATTTTCAGTTTTAAAGCATTGGATTCATGTGCACAGAAATGAGACTATGAATGTTTTTACTTTCTGCTTTTAACGTTGTGTTTTAACTCATTTCTACTGACCCTTAATTACTTTTAATCTGAATGGGGGTTGGAGCAATGCTCACAGGTTTATCTTTATTATTTTGTTTCTGATGTTGTGCAAATGACATGATACCACTTAAGAAATAGTAGAATCTATGCATATGCTTTTTGTAGTGGACAAATTTGTCAAATGACAAATTTTAACCACAATTCCTAGGGAGTTTATAAAAGTCACAGCTCTATAATGCACATATTTACTTTGGGTGTCTTTTACCCAAATATGTCAGTGTCAAATGCAGTGCTTTCTGTTGATAATATTAGTATGTTTAAAGAATCCATGTCTATTTGCATATGAATATGAAATAATTCTATGAATGTGCGTGTGGGATTTAATTGTTTTTTTAAACAATATTCTCTTATCTTTCTGGAAGCGATTCAGGCCATCAAAGGGTTGTCAGGGATGAGTTTGCTAATTACTTTCCAATACTTAGCCTTGTATTTCCCTTCATTACCCGTGCTCTGCTCCCTCTAGTTTTCCATTACTATCAGAAAGTTCATTTAGAAGCCAGTCAGTCTTTCAGTGCCAATTCTGCACTTTAAATTTTTTATTCAACAAGGACACAATGGGAATAATAGTTGTAGCTGCCAAGGAGATACTTATAAACTTTTTCCTGCATTGTGTGTGTAAAATTTCATGGAATATGTAATTCAAAAAAGAATAGATTACAATTATAGAGTGTTTGAAACAAAAACTGTCATTTGAAGGCCGAAGACAAATGAGTTAAATCATTAATATTGTTTTTTTCAAAGATATGAGTGTGATTGTTACATTTTATTTACCTCCTTTTTTTAATTTTCTAGGCTTTTGAAGGTAGCCAATAGATCAAAAGTAATCGAGTAGCTTAATTTCATCTCTAATACAATTTTTTAGCAGTTATTGTAGAACTGATACATGTTTCTTATTTCCATTTATATTTTTGGACTGTGCACCATAGTATAAGTGTATAAAAGCATTATTAACAAAACAGATTATCTGAGAATAGTATTATCCCTTTCAGCAGACTAGAATGATAGTGTCTGGATATGTTTATATCATGCCAATCATAGATATTTCCTAACATCTGGACCTTGGGCAGCAAATCAATAAAACATCTGGATAATTGATTGTCACTGTAATTGCTTCTGTAATAGCTTAGATACTACATATATTTCTTTCTCCAAATGTGATAAAGGTAGAATGTTTGGCAATAGACTCAGATTCAGCATTTGAGGTTTTATGGCTTACTTCCAGGAGGAGGTGCTCAGATAGTCTTCCACATGTTTACCTAACATGCTTACACACAATTTTACAGTCAGTGATGAATACATTTAAAACCTTAGCAAAACTTCTCAAGTAATAAAAGACTTGACAGGTAAGGTGGGAACAATTAAGGTAGCCAAAGACAGATTAAGACTGTGATGACAGTTCATTTGAAAGATGATTATAGGCAAATGCCAGTAAACCTGTTGGATATTCACAGTTTTGATGAGGGTTCAGGGTTTGTGTGATATTGAAAATGAAACACTCGAACCATGTGTGAGTTCAAGAAAACAGAATGCCCAGTGAGAGAGAACATAATCATGATCTGATTCTGTGGGATGCATATTAAGTGCTCAGACAGACAATCATCTGGCCTGGTGAAATATAAAACTTTCAGAACGCATTAGGACTTAGGTCAGAGTGGCTCGGGAACTGTGTCAAATTTTTTTAAATGGTCCACTTTTATTTGGAAGTTATGTGAACTATATATGTATTTACATATCCATATCCGTATATGTATACACACATATACACACACTATTTTTGAGAATTTAAAAGAAGATATTTCTGCCTATTTGTTGTCTGTTTTGACACTGCTATTTAAAGGAGGGTTTTCTTAAACTCTGACAATCAAAGTTTTCTAACTATCTCAGTGTAGGTGAATCATCTTCTATGTACAATATCCTAGTGTACTTAGAAGACAGGCAATTAAAGCAGGTAAGAAATTTTGTTAAGCAAATGAGTACCTGATTCAACTGAGCTAAAAGGAACATGGTTACAATAGCCTAATGTATACCATAACTGAGTAAATTATATCAGTAGATTTTGTTGTTTTTTTTTTTAAAGATTTTTTTTTTGCTTTTTTTTTTTATTTATACATACAAGCTGGGGTGCAGGCCAGAGGTGTGGGGTGGCGAGAGGGTTCACCAGAGACAGAGCGGGTAGCAGAACAGGCAGATCAGAAATATACTGCTGAGGGGAGCAGCGGGCAAGGCAGGAGAGGTTTGCCGTGCCATGTGGGATTCTCCCCGGCCGGGCGTCGAACTCGCGTCGCCGCTGCCAACAGCTCCACAGCGCAGCGCTTAATCGCTGCGCCACCGGGGAGGCCCTATATCAGTAGATTTTGTATACAAACTCAGACTCCAAGAAGACAATATGGGTCTCTATGATAAACATAGAACTATCCTGACCAAAGTTCAGATGAGTATCAGTCAATAAATGAAAATGTCATTTCAAAGTTTAGCTTTTTTCAAATTCTGTATTTTATGAATTTAGATTATTTAGTTAGATTCCCTAGGGCATGCTCCAGATATGTTGCTGACCATGAAAAAAATGCTCAAGTAATCATTTGTCCTCAAGATAAAGAAATGTTTTGTTTTGTTTTTTCTCCTGAAATGTGAGATCATTTCTTGAGTGGGTCAGACACACATATTTATGAACAAGTGGGGTGGAGTAGCCAAGGTCACTCATAGGTTGAAAGATAGGTTGGTAGGAAAATCTAAAGCAAGTGCACAAGGACCAGCTCATACTGTCCTCATCCATGTATTTTCCCTGGGTCCACCCATCATGTTCTTATGACTTTATAACAAGTACAGTTTTCATCATATATATGGTAGTAATGTACTCCCTGTTGAAAGATGTTGCATTGTCTCATACCCTTAGAACATTATTATTAATGTTTTTAGCTTTGATGAATAGCAATACTGGTATACACATGTCATTTGTTGAGTCAAATTATTTTAAAGTCACAAGTATATATTTAAACCTCATCTATGCATAGTTCAGAAAAGACATTTGGTGCTCAACAAATGAGCTACCAAGACAACTGAGGAATTTCTGAAATCTTGGTATTATGAGAGATAATATTGAATATTCATTAATATCCTCGAAAGCCATGTCCCTTCTAGTCCTTATATGATTATTTTTTTCATAAAATATAGACACAAAGGAGAGCTTACATGAATGAAATAAAGGTCCTCACTTTGAATCATGCATGGTATTATAGAGAAAGCAGTAGAACACATAATAAGGTATGTTAGCACATGTAACCAAAACTGTTTTGTTCTACCTAAATTAAAGAAAGTAGTGTCAACCCTATCTGCCATGGAAGTATGTTGTTAGAATGAAAATTGAAAAGATGCAGAACACTAAGAATGCAACTCTTGGCAGAAAGGTAAACAGTATAATGTTTGTAAATAAACCGTTAGACCTATTGAACAATCTGAAAATTTTAAAGATCACTTCAGGCAAAATGCTCTGATCTGAAATAAATGAGTATATGCCTAATTTATATGCTATCCCTTAGACATTCATCTCACACATGTTACATCAACTATAGCATTTGTGAGAGGAGATAAAAGGAAGAAAAAAGTTTCTTTTTTTGTTTGTTTGTTTTTTAAAGATTTATTTATTTATACATACAAGCTGGGGTACAGGCCAGAGGAGCGGGGTGGCGAGAAGGTTCACCAGAGACAGAGTGGGGAGCAGAACAGGCAGATCAGAAATACACTGCTGAGGGGAGCAGTGGGCGAGGCAGGAGAGGTCTGCCGCAGCATGTGGGATTCTCCCTGGCCAGGCGTGAACTCACATCGCACGCCGCTGACAGCTCCACAGTGCAGTGCTCAACTGCTGCGCCACCAGGGAGGCCTGAAAAAAAGTTTGAAGAAAGTTTTTATTATAACCCCACACACAATAAAAATATTTTCATCTTTCTCATTTATTTTTATTAGTTGGGTGGAAAGAAAAATGTGTAGATCCTCTGACAACTATAACAGTTTACGATCCATAAAGCTAGGTAATAGAAGTCGTTGATTAAAACATACATGTTTTTTAGAAAAGTGTTAAAAATAATAAGACACCCTGATGTTTGGGTGCATAAGTTTCTTGTTTTGACATTTATATCATCACTGAAATGCCTTGATTAAACATTTAACCATCGTTGGAAGTTTGTTTGTCCTTAAATTTTATATCACAATTTGATGCAACTTCTTGCTTCACTGGTTTAATAAAAAATACTATTAACTGTTTGCAAATTATTAAATTATAGGGCTTTATTGTGGCTTGTTAATATGTAAGAAAGCCATGAAATAGCAGTTTGCTTGGGAGAAAGTTAATATGGTACGTTTCTCACTTTTCTCAACTTTGGTTAAGTTGCTGTCTTGACAACTGCTAAAGGAAAACATGATCACCGCAAAAAAAAAAAAAAGTTCTTGGTTTGATTAGGGTAGTAGGTACAGGGCACGTACCCTCATATGCACTAACCTGTGGAAGGGCAAAGGCACAATCTTAAGTAAAGGTGTGTGTGCATTATATATTTGCAATGAAATGAATAAGGAGAAAGTAATTTTATAATTTTATATTGCAAAGATTTGAGTCTTGTAAAAATACTATATTGTGAAGACTAGTATACATTTTTCATAATGGTGGGTGAGCCTGAGGGTGATGTAATTTCATAGTGTCAGAAAGTATGAATTTTAATTCATGTGGCCTTGAGCTTTTGTCCAAACTGTGCCATTTTTAGTTACCTTGAATATATTACCTAGATCTCTAAGATTCAGTTCTCCTATGTTGGAACGCTAGCGGTAGTATCTATTCATAGAGTTGTTTAGAAGATTGAGATGGGCCTCCCTGGTGGCGCAGTGGTTAAACGCTGCGCTGTGGAGCTGCTGGCAGCGGCGATGCGAGTTTGATACCCAGCTGGGGAGATTCCCACATGGCGCAACAGACCTCCCCTGCCTCTCCGGCTGCTCCCCTCAGCAGTGTGTTTCCATCGATCTGCCTGTGCTGCTGCCCACTCTGTCTCTGGTGAACCCTCTCACCACCCCATGCCTCTGGCCTATACCCCAGCTTGTATGCCTAAATAAATGAATCTTTAAAAAAAAAAAAAAGGATTGAGATAATATAGTTAAAATGTTTGGTATGAAGGAGGCATCTCTTAAAACGTTACTGGCTATATTTGTCTCCTCTAGCTGCCCTGACAAGACACCACAAACTGAATGGCTTAAACAAACAAACAAAAAATATTTTTTTCTCCTTCATTTCAGGCGGCTAGACATACATGATGAAGGTGCCGGCCTGGTGGTTTCTGGCTCTTCTCACACTCTTCCCAGGTGTGGCACACCATAGGTTCTTGCCTGGAATTTCTCTGTGCACATAGACCTAAACGAGAAAGTGGCATGCCTTCCTCTACCTATAAGCACAGTGGTCCTACAAAATTAGGATCGCAGCCGTGTGAACTCATTTAACCTTAATTGCTTCCTAAAGACCCTATTTCCAAACATAGTACCTTTAGGTGTTAGTACCTCAACATATGTATTTACATATGTATACATTATCTATAAAATGTATTTACATTTTATTTATTTTATATTTTAAAGATTTACTCATTTTTGCATTCAAGCTGGGGTGGTCAGAGTTGTCGGGTGGTGAGGGGGTTCACCAGAGACAGATTGGGGAGCAGAACAGGCAGATGGATGGAAATACACTGCTAAGGGGAGCAGCAGGCGAGGCAGGAGAGGTCTGCTGTGCCATGTTGGGACGCTCCCCCGCCAGGCATCGAATTCCCACTGCAGCCGCTGACAGATCCACAGCGCTGCACTTAACCTGTTGTGTCACCAGGGAGACCCAGGAGGACTCATTTTAGTCTATAACACTAGTCTGACTTGCCGGACACCATTTTCTTGGATACCCAGAATGTCCTCTGTGTTGGGGTACTAGCCTCTATGTTGGGGTACTAGCTTGTTTTTGCGCTCTTAGGATATTTCCTGTTACATTCATGTTTTATGACTGGGTGTGTCTTAGCTCCGGCCTAAATGGGGATCTTTATATTATTTCATATATAAGATTCTGTCCATGTCTACTTGATGCTGATCTAGATTAATGCCTGCTAACTCAATAATCTGTGTGGAGGTGAGCATGAAAGGAAATTATAGGGATCTGTAAGGGACTCAACCAGAGACGGGAGAAAAGGTCAATGATTCTGATTTGAGAGGCTTGCAAGGAAAGGGAATAGGTCACCAGAATAGATATTTTTACTGATATAGTAGTAGCTGCTTTAATATCACTTTGGGATTACTATGATAAATACATATATATATTTGGCTTACGTTGGCATCAGGTAAGGTAGCAATCAAGGGGCCATAGTGATATGCGATATAACACTAATTCTTATAATTACTTAGGAAGGGTATGAAACGTACTCAGCCAAATAGCGATTTAAGCTAAATGTAGGTTATGTCTGGGAAGCTGCATTTCTCCTAGAGCAATTAAGACATCCCTTCTGCTTAGTAACAGTGACACTGTTGCCAAATCTCAAACATACCCTCAGACCTCCATCAGTCTCCCGTTCTAACTGTTCAAGCAGAAATCATCAATTAACTAAATGACTGTACCCAAAGGTCAATCTTCCCTGTAGAATTCCCTTATTTTCTCTCCCTGAATCCCATGTTCACAAAGAGTTCACTCCTAGAATCATAGTTCATGAACTTTTGAATTACTTGAGAAGAATTTGTATAAGCAATCCTCAGTGTACATTCATGCAAAGTACTCTTTTTAAGTTGATTTCAAGACCTCACCCCATATCCCGCCCCAGTTGATTTACTATGAAGTGGAGCAGATAAGTGTTTGAGCATTGTGAAGCAGATCATAAACTCTAGATATTTCAGTGTGCACCTTGATTTAACCGAAGAATAATCACCTTTTTCCTGTTTAATAAAATGTGACATTGAAAAAAAATCTTAATTAAAGAAGAGTATGAAGCCTTGAGAGACATAGTCTTGTTCCTTCTGTGCCAGTTACAATTAGCTTTGTAACTCTGACCAATTATTAATCTCACCAAATCATAGTTAATTTAATGGTAATAAAGGGAAAGATAGGATATCCCTCATATAGTGGGAACAGTTAGTAGAGGAACTAACACAATCTCATGAGAATCAGTAAAGAATATTGTGTATTGATATAAAAACTACAACTGTGCAACTCTCAGTTGAGGAAGTTGGGTATAGCCCTGCTCAATGACTTAAAGTGAACAAGCCTGAGTGAAAGAAACTTCTATGAATTCAATACCACTGTAGGTCTTGGGCAATATAAGCATGGACAGGACAAAGTCTTTGCTTAAATGAAGCATATTTTTAATGGATAAAACAGTGCATAGATAAATATTATATAAAATAGTAGTGACTTTTTGAAGAAAAAGAGATTGAAAGGTAATTCTTAGTGGAAGATAAGCTATTTTTAGCCTAGTTGTCAGAGAAAGCTCATTTATGAATATTTAAACAAATATCTCAATAAAATAAGGAACAAAGCCAGTCAAAGATATGAGGGGAAGAACACTGCAGGTGGAAATAGAACGCATGGACATTTAGCTGGGCTGCTAAAAGGTTAGAGTACAGTGTTATTTAAGGTCAGGATGAAAAGGATATGGAGCCAAAGGCAGGAGTATGAGTGTGGATTGATGGTTGAACTTTTCAAGGACATTTGCAAGTATAGGTTACTTTGTAATATCTGAAGCACTGTATTTTGGGGTTTCCTAAATACATTAGTCTCTCCCTCAAGTCATTTTATAGTGACGAGCAGGCTGGAGCTTCTGAGTGACCCTGCTTGTACAGCTCTTTGTTCTTCATCACTTGTTGACTAACATAGGGTCATATCGAAATCTTCTTGTCTGGGTTTTTGCCTGTGAAAAGGGGAAAAAAGCATACATGTACTGTTGAAATCTATGACTCCTACATTGTACACATTGGTACTCAACTAGTCTGTAAAGGAAACAAGGGACTATAGCTGCTGCCCAGCTAACTTTCCATAATACCATATGATGAAAAGAAGGCAGGAGAGAGAAGTGTTGATAATGAAAGCCAATTACTAGTACTTGCCACAACAGAGAATGCAGATTGTATTATAGAATGTAGATTTTTATTATGTATGTGAGAGGAAGTCACTGAAAGTTACTGAGTAGAAGAATGAGGCTATTTAGAAAACTGTTTAAATTTTGTGCAAATATGGAATATACAGTGTGACTTTGGAATATAGAAGGGAAAGAGAAGAAAGGAGAGATGATTGAAATGATCCAGATGAGATGAAAGTGATTTGGGTCAAAGTGTCTGAAGCAGAAGGTTTAGATTCAGGATATGCTGATGGTAAACCCAGAAGGTATTGGTAATGGTTAAAATGGTAAATGGGGGAAAATAGTAATAAAAAATCCCTCTTATGATCTTCTTTTGGACTGAGAACTGGGTCTTCTACTATATTTGAGAAATGTGTGGTGAAGCATACTTATGTACCCATCCTAAAATATGACGTATACTTTATAGGTTTTTGTGTATTTAATAGAAAAGATCAATGTATGTGTCAAGACCTATAGAAATACCAGTTTGATTGCTCTTTGAAATTACAATGTACAATTTCTTCTCAGTTCCAGAGTATTAGTAAGCAGTTTCTTTTTTTCCGAACAGCAGGCAGCAAAAAAAAGTGAGCAGAGGAAGCAAGAAAGAGTGAGAATTCAGGATCCATTTCTAGATTAAATATTGCCTGACCTTGGGCAACTCATTTAACTTTCAAGGACATAAATATCCTCATCTGTAGAGTGGGAATAATGATACTTGTCTTATCTACCTCAGAGGATCATTGTGTATCCCAATGGAATAGGAGATGTAAAAAGACTCTGTTTAAAATGTTAACATCGTGGTGAATAATTTATATCACATTTTAAATTTCAATCTGATTCCTCCCATGGTAGCACTTGGTAAAAGCAACCACTTTTCATGCTTGTTCTCTCCAATTCCCATGACAATTTGGCTTCTCAAAGCAGGTCAAGTAGACACCAAAATAAACTTTCAAAGCTACAGTCTCTAGGTTTGAGATAATTACATTTTTAATCCAACTTATTATTTAAATATATATATCAAGCAATCTTAAAAGGGTTGGAAATTACAAATTTCTGGATAGCTAATGCCATAGTCATTTAATTTAATATTTTTTATTGATGTAACATTGCATTATAGTACTATAAAAGCTTCAGGTGTATATTATAAATCACTATCTGTATATACATAAAATTATCACTAACAGTCCAATTTTATCCACTGTACAATTGATCCCTTTACCAAATTCACCCACCTCCTTCCCTTCTGGCATCCTAATATGGACTTTTATTGTCTAAAAGTATTGTTTATATGCTGCATACTAGTAAAACCATATGGTATTCGTCTTTCTGTATGTACCTTATTTCACTGAGCAGAAATACCATTTGGACCCATGAACAAGTTATCAGAAATGCTTGGCCAGATGTCTAATAAATATTTTAAAGATCTTTTACATGAAAAACCATGTAAGGCAATTTATGTGATACTTTCTGATAGATGGGACCATATTTTGGGTTTAGAACCAATAAACTAATCTATGACTTGGTTAAGTACAGGTAAAGAGATAAATCTTAGTATTAATTTCCATCCCAGAACTCTTTTCAAAGAGCAATGCTTGCTTTTAGTTATGCCAACAGAGTTTGGCCATCAACTTTTCTTAAACAGGGATGCTCCTGTTGGGACTATAATGTCTGTCTAAAGGTGATGAAACTCATTATAAACGTGGTAGTTCTTCCTAGTATTTTTTTACTAAAATATTTCTGGAAAAGAGGTTAAAATTTGAAGCATTATGCTTATGTTAAAACCTATCATGTATTTTAACACAAAATTTGATTATTAAGAAAAAATACCAGAAAATAATTTAACAAAGTATTGCATTCATGGCAATGCTATGCCAACTTTCAGGGTTTGTGTTTACTCCCTTTTTGGGAAATATCAGTAAAAATATATAGATGAAGAATTTTAGAGTCCTACTCAGATGAGACAGTTGTCCCCACAAATGAAGTGTTTCTTATGCCCTTATCAGGATCCTAAAATTGTGCAAGAGGGGTGAACAGAAAAGTCATTTGGAACACGCTTCATTTCTTTGAAATTTTCTCGCATTACCTCTTAAAGGTCATAGTTCATCAAGAATATTATAAAAGCTAAGTATTAATAGTCATGTGTATCTAGTGTATATAGCCTGAGAAGGATAAATTTAGTCCATGTTAAAGTAGATTCTTTAAGGGGATAGTAATGTTACAGGGTAACCCTGTGGTGTGCCTGTCTGGGTTCTCACCCGTGCACTTCAATGGTACTTAAAAGGCTCAACTGCAGACACACACAATGAAATTAATAAAAGGGTTTATTTACAAAAAGGGAAAGAAAAAAAGATAAAGAATAAATTGGTGAATGCGTCCTACCAGTTCCAATGAGCTAGAATCTTATTGCCTACTCTGGAAAAACTCGAGCAAATCCACACCACGGACAAAAAGGCTCTCCAACCCTCCCAGGTCTGGTTTTTAAGTCCCAAAACCCCTCCTTAACTCCTCTCTCAGTCCTCAGTATCCTTTCTTCAGTGACGATGGCACTCTGGGATTCGTAGTCCTAGGTGTCTTGGCTCTCTCTGGCTTGAGGTGGGGGTGGGGCCCTGGGACACTCCCCTTTCCTGAGGACCACCCTCTCGTAGTAATTTAATAGTGTAATGGGGAAGCATAGCACTTTAATTTACCATAAGAATAACAGGATCCAGAGGAACCTACCCATGTCTATACAACTCTGCTTTCATTAATTTACAGTTTATTCTTCATGTGTAGTCACATATTTCCCTTTCATAGGTGCTTCTCCTATAGTTGACTGAAGAAAACAACTACTACGTAGATACTCATCTGTCAGATAATTTAACCTGGTAACCAGACTGGAAAGAAAGGGCATTTTTCTTCTCAGTGTCTGTGTCTGGAGAAGGAATCTGGGTTGGTCCTACCCACATTTGGCATAGTAATGAGGTATCTATATTCGTTCAGTCTGTGTTATCTGTCCACACTGATTACCAGGGATAGTGTTTTGTATCAGAAATAAATAAAGAGAGCAACAGAGAGCTGGCAAATTAGTCAGGAAAATCCTGTAGATAACGCACTGCAGTTCTGTTTATTTAAATCAGAGGAGTGTCATTGAATAGCTCAATGGAATCTAAAACATCCAAAATAACATGAAGGATATTAATCACTCCTATGTCACTGGCACACTCAACTTCAATGTTTTATAAGACAGTGCTCTTCTTTCCTCACTAGGTAGCACAAGCCATTGTTGTCTAATACTTGTTCTTACAAAAACCATAATGTAAACCCAAATACGCCCTTTGTTTCTTTCATTTTAGTTTAATTTTGGAATCACATGGGCCTTCCTAGACTGCCTCTTGGCATAGCAGCCCTTAAGTTTATTGGATACATTGTCTCCTTTCCAAATAGTTAGTGTTCCAGCCAGACAATCAGTTTTTGTGGTCTTTTCTCCAAGTCACTTGACACTCTGCAGTGAAATGCTGTGCCTGGAGCCACAACCCCACCTCATGCTTTTCTGATGTGTCTCCTCAGGGCACATTCCTGAAATGTTGGATGCAGGTGCCTTTAAAACCAGAGAAGGAAAAATACAGGAGCGGTATTATAGCTCTACAGCCACCAGACTTAACTGGTATTCTAATGTGTACGCAGATCAGGGGGCAGGTGGAGAAAATTAAAAGATGATCTTTTTATATTCACTGATCAGGGCACATCAGTTTTGTGGGGGGAAAAAAACTCCACTAAATTATACACAACACCAAGCTCCCTATTACAAAGATTATTTAAATAAATAGGATTAAAAATATGTTGTATTCCAAATAAAAGACTACCTCTAGCTCAATCATACCTCAAAACCATTACTAATTTTAAGGTAGCTGCTCATTTAAGCAAAATTAAGCAGTTTTATAATCCTTGTCAAGTACTTACTCACTTTATTTCATAGTCTGCATTTCTCTGAAAATCGGAGCCTCCAGGGCATTTGTGGTCACATTTGCAGTGTCCTAAGAAGCTCACTGTGCAGTTCTCTTTGTACCAGATAGTGAAGTGCCCCAAGAAGCCCAGCTGCCAGATACAGTAGACTAAGCTGAGAGTAACTGGAATAGGTTTCTAACAGTTCTGTGATCATCCTCTGACCTAATTTTTTTTAAATAACATAATGAATATTGTCCTTTTTTCTCTGGAAAAATAATATAGACTTAAACAGATGTTAAGAATTCTAGATTTAGGTGAAAAGAGAAAGGGTGTATGTTAAAGACTGGAGTGATTGCATGAGTTAATGCTTAAAATTAGGAACACCCAGATGCACTCAGGGCCCAGCAGGAAATCCAATCATTGCACTTAATTGTAGAAATGAATATAAGAAATAATCTTAGAGATGTAAACAGATAACATATTATGGAGGACTTTTATTTCTTTGCCAAGGGGTTTGTACTCTATTTTTGTAAGTTGTGAGAAGCCATTGGCATTTTATCTGAGTTGGGAAATGTGGAGAATGGCATAATAAAACATGATTTGGAGGCTAATTTATTGATAACAATGTAAGAGAGCCATTCAATAGAAGTGCAAAACAATTTGAAGGTGGAGAGAGAAAAATAAAGGACTAAAATGAAGGATAATTTAACATGTTTTTCAGAAAGATATTGTGGATTTACCAAAAATAAAGCACCAGCAAAGGAATATTTCATTTGTATTTATATATGATATTTTTGGGATATATAAACTTGTACTTTGCACTCTTAATTTCTACATATTCTAAATAAAGCAATTTTAGAAATTAAAAACAATTTTGATATGTATGTACAGTTGGATTTTTATACTAGGTGTACATGATACCAGTTATTTTTATAAGTCAGTTTTGAATAGGGTCATTGCTAAGAGGAGTATCCTTGGAACTTCATCAGTTACCATATAAACATGTATACTATCTGCACAAATTATAGTGATGTGCTTTATCTCTTGTCAACTGAGCAGTTTAAATATATGTTTAAGGGTGTATATCAAAAGTGAGCAACTACAATCCCCATGCCAAATCTGGTTTACTATAAATTTTAGAAATAGTTTATAGCATATATATGTGTGTGTGTGTGTTTATATACAGAAACATACACATATATATGCATATAGTACAGACCCATACACTATATAATATAGATATCCTATTTATTTACCTATTGTCTGTGACTGCTTAATATCATAGCAGAAGATCGAGTTCTTGTGATTGAAATTCTGTGGGCCACAAAGTAAAAGTCATTAACATCTGCCTCCTTAACATGTGAAAGGTATTTCCTGTTCGCAAAAAAAAAAAAAAAAATCAGTAAATAGAAGTGATATTGATGAAGCTCATGATTATTAAAAAAAAAAGAAGTGATCAACAAAGTTAGTAACATTAATCTTATCTGGAAAATAACTTTTCAATCACCCGGGAGGATAATGATGATAGAGATATTGAAGCTTCTTTCAGAGGTTTTGGGATGCAAATATGGGCAGTCTACACTGCTCTGTATACCCAACTCATGCTGACTGAGGTGTTCCACACAAACTTGCCCAAGTATTTTTTTAGGCTTATAAAAATCCTTGATTTAAGTTCATTTAATCTTTTATCCCATGAACTTCTATCCATACAGACTATGCCAAAGTTTTTTCAGGACTGGCAAACCAATTGTCTACTGAATACTGGAATATTCCAACTATCTAGATATTTACTTGAGATAAAGAATTCAGAGTAGGCAGGTCATTTAGATAAGATTTATGAAGAAAATGAGATATCTAGCACATTCCAATAATAATTGAAACCAAAAGTAGAACAGGAAAAAGATGGAATATAGAACTGTGAGAACAAAATATGTAGGGAGCATATGAAGTAGTAAAAACCTATGACACTGATGTCTAGGACACTCTTCAGTAAATCAATTCAGGGTGAAAGTGTCAAATTGTTATCAAAAAGTCAGTAAACTCTGTATATTTTGATGATTGAATAAAATTACCCTTGGTCACAGAACTAGTAAATGGCAGGGCTGAAAATTAAACTTGCAACCTAGGTTACAAAATACTGTACTTTTTACCTATTACAATAAACTACATCCAGATTACCTCAAAGCCATTTGAGGACTCTTCCACTCTTTCTAACCCCCAGGTTTTGATTACTTTTCTTTTGGCGAGTCCTCACTTTTTCCAAACCAGTATGTTCCTGGGAAATGGTCAGGTCTTAGTTATACTGTCGTGAGTGCTTTTTCATATATCCTGGTGTGTCTGGTTCTTCAGCTCTTCTTTCCACATATGCGATAGCTCAGGTATAGTGACTTGGCAGGTACCAAAAGCATATGCCAGTGCAGTTTCTGGTGGGAGACATAGAAAATGTATTTAACCTGGGACAAACCAGTCAACATTCTTGCTAAAGATATAGATGGTCTCTTGTATCATGTGAGTCTGCTCACCCACAATTGGATTAATTCAAGGATTCAGTCTACCATTCACTCACTCAACAGATATTTATTGACATACACATTTTGGTTAAAAAGGAAATGCTATTAATTTTGATTATTAATAGGTCTTTGATCAAAGTTTGATTTTAATATAAATGTTAGATATAAAAAATTGTGAGTGGCATTATTACAACTTTCTTATTAGCAGTTTGAATTTTTGTCCCATGGAAAGATAATTTTTCAGCAGATCTAGCCACTGAGGTCACTGAGCAGTAATATTAATTGCTATATGTCATTTTTACATATTTAAATTTTTTCCCTGTGATCCTTTTATGTCTAAACTGGAAATATTTTGTCCTTTGATTACATTTCTCTCATTGCCTGTATTTTGAGATAGTGATATTGAAATTCTGACTAAGTAAGCCTTTCTTAAAAGAGTCAGGGCCTAAGTCTAATGAAGGTAAAATTTTTAGTTTTCAATGATTATAAACTATTTAGTAGGTTCACAAACAATTATGATAAAATCTGCTTGTAAATGGTTTGTTTTAGATCATTACTTAATTCATCCATTTGAATCACAAGATATGTTCTTTCTAAAATTATATAGGCAAATCACACTCTTAATATTAGAAATAAATAAATTAGCACCCAATTTTATATACAGTTGCTAGTTTTCAAAATCAACATTATGATAGCTTTACAGTTGTTAATAAACATGTAATTCAATTAATATATTAAGCTTACAAGACATTTCACTAGAATATTTAAGTGTATTTTAAAATAGATATTCAGATAATAAATTCAAGTTACAGTCTTATTTAGTAACAGGAATAGATACAGTAGGTACAGATTAACATATTAATGTTTATCATTATGTAATGGTATCGAGTATGCCTTTCAAAGTCAAAATTGAAATACATGGATGTACTTCATATGTAAAGAAGTCATAAGATTTAGTAGATAACAATCCATGACTCCAAAGAAAATATTCATAAGTATATTTTCATACTTTATGAAAATCAACTTTGTAATTAATCAACAAATCCCATTCTAAACATTTTAGCTACAGAATAGCTAAAACTATCTGAATAATTTTCCTATTTCTGTATCCATATGAACATTCATTAATACATATTATAGTGAAAGCAAGACTTACAGAATGCTAATGCATTCATTTTTATCTATTATCTATCCTCAGTCCCACATTTAACAATAATATTGATTGGGGTGTGCTTTTGGATATGAAATTTGTTCGTCCAAGTCCACATATTCCCAAGAAGGGTAACTGCAGATGTTGCATTTTTTGTTAGCTATATCAGTCAAACTATCCAGTTATTTTTCATTCATATCCTAAGTCTTTGCTAAGAATGTTATCAAGTTCTTGGTCAGGTGGGCCTGGGGATTTAAATATTGCAGGTCTTGTCTGTCGTCTTATAAAAAAAAGTCAAGTTCATATCACAGTGATAGGACCTTGAGATCTGTGAGGTCAAAACAGAGACTGAAAATGTACCTGACCTCCAATGTGACTTTACTACAGTTTGTGATGACAGGCAGTAAATTGAATGCGGTGTTTCACTGAGTTCATTTGACAGTCCATTGTAAGCTGTAAAAAGTTTGTAGAAATTCCACTTTATTATCTCAAATACAGGATTATAGTCTAGAAAGAGATAAAATCATACCATCAAGAAATACATGCAGAAACACACTATAAAGACAAATAAAATACCCTAGTTTTGTGTCTTTATATTCCATTTTTTAAAATTCAAATTATTTGAGAAAATTGTAGCTCAAACAAAAGTTTTGTAGGAAGTTTTTACCAAATAGGTGAAGATTAATATTTCTACTTTTTATGTCATGCACAAAATATAGTATTTGTTAAGAAAATACTTTTAACCGCCAATTTTAGATTATTACAACAACTTTTGAAAAATCAAGAAAAACATAATTTTAGCTTTCCTTTTTTTAAGGGTTAGCTTATCTTGCTGAACTAAATAAAAACACAACAGACTAAGTCTACTTTTAAGCACAGGAATACATTGGAAAATATGTGGCATAATTTGATGGGGAATTTCAAGGGTGATGAAAAATTATGCTGTGTCTCTGCTAATTCTACTGAGCGGTTGATTGCTGATATTGAAATGCTTTGAGAAATTCTCCCAAGCCAATCTATCATTGTAGGCTTTACTTTTTGTGTGTGTGGATTCCAAATACTTGGATCATTGTATGGACAAGAACTCAACAAATTTATGGTAGCTGTGGCATGTATAAGTCATGTGATGAATGACAGAGGTTATTATTAGCCAGAAATTTTGAAAAATGGAAATATCATAATAGTTCCCTTGTGCTCAGGCATTACTTCCTTCTTATGTTTTGTCCCAGAGATACATTATAGGTGGGAAAAGAGAAATAAAATAGAGAAGTAGACAACATAAGTAATAAACTATCAATTTACTCATTTTATGTACTAACAAACACCAAATCAACTTAAACACCTATTCTTTCTTCTTCCATTCCTCCTATGCAAGTTATATGTAGACTATCATGAGAACCATAAATCAAGTCAGAGAAAAGGTCCTATATAGAAAACATACTAAATGGTTGGCATTATTGGCACAGGATCAGACCAGACATAGGCCTAGTGATTCATATTTCATCAAAACAATAGTTAATAATTAGAGGTTCTTTGCTTTTATGGTGGTCAATTTATACTCCTTAAGATATATGCTCCCTTAATATGTAAATCAAACTGTCCTTATTTTTTAATTATTTTATGTGTTTTACTAAACTTTGGGAAACTATTACTTTTAGGTCCATTAAGATCCTTATGAACATTAGCATATATTCTATTTTGAAGGAAAGGCAAAATTCTTGAAAGATATCTTCCGTTAAAGGACCACATTCTATTATTTAACTCAAAGAAACAATCAATGCTATGCAAAATGTTTATATACAAAATTGTATCACAGTTATTTATTATAGCAAAAAAAATTGAAAGAACCTAAGAGCTTGATAAGAAAGGATTGGTTTTAAATTAACATTCATATGAGGGCACTCAAAATATTTTGCTGAATGCAAAAATAAATAGAAAAAGTTTGCAATATATTGTTAAGTGTAAAAAAGAAGGTTACTCATAAGTATATCAGGGATGGCCCCAATCTCATTTTAAAGTCACACAGTAGAAAAAAAAATAGTATAGAAAATATGCTTATATTTTCACAATGGTTATTTCAAGGTAGTGAGATTACAAGTGAATTTTTTCCCATTATCTATATGCTTTCCTGTACATTCCAAATTGAGTAAAATAACTCATATTTTTATAATAAAAAAGGAAGATAATTTTTAAAGAGCAATACATAAAAATGCACCCTTAGAACTCCATATTTTTACTGCCACCATCTATTTGCATTTATCTAGGTTTTAGGAGCCTGAAGTTTTTCATACTGCTGTAGAAATATAATATAGTGCTCCAATCAGATAGTCCTGCTAATTTACTCTAATCCTAACTTGTGACTGTTTATGAAGAAAAGTTTTAGCTTAACTAGTAAGGAGAGGGCTGAAAGGGGCAGGGAGAGGAGAATGTAGAAAGATCAAAGGAGAGGAGACTAGAAAGGTATGTCATAAAATAATGGAGTTAAATATACATTAGGAACCACCTCAACTTCTGTGTCCATAGTCAAAAATCTTCTTATGCCACAAATGCATCTACCATAAAAAACACCAAAAAGTAGTAATTTTTTTATGCGCTGATAAGAGTTTTTCAAAATCTTACCATTAGGATGAGTTCATAATAAGATTATCTAGGATACTTATTTCTTCACTTCCATTTTCTAAGTACAATATAAAATGTGGTCCCTGGAAATGAGTGTGATTACTGAAGTCCTTCAACTGCTCTATCACTACAACTCACTTCTGGTCATATCTACATATTACGCTTAAAGAATGAAAAATATCTTTTCCACCATATTCCAGAAGCTTCATTCCAATTCCATTAGGTTTGTTTTATTTGGAACTTAAGTCTTCTCTTTCAACAAAAACCAGTATTTCACTCATAAATGATTTTTGTCCTCTAGGCTCATACCAGGTTGAGCCAGAAAAACTCAAGAGGGAAACTGTCCCTAAAACTAAATATTACTACTTTAGGGAGAACTCTTTAGTGTGCCAATAACTGTGTTCAGCCTATCTGTCTAGCCCTAGATTCAGAACTCTGCCTGTGGCTGTTCTTTTTTATGGCTCTGGCTACAGAGATTTTTGTTAATAAAAAAAAAAAAATTCAGCATACAGCCTACAAGAAATTTAATTATAGTAAGAAAATGTTCAAGGCAAAAAAAAGTGATTTAAAATTATCTGATATATCCTTTTTACACTGAAGGACATGACTTTCTATCAAACGAGAGCAAGTCAATAAAAGATGTGATTTAGGACAGTGAATAACACAGTATCTGAATGTAATTCTCAGTAGGGGATTTAAGTGGAAAACATACCATAACATAAAATGAAAAAACATAACATAACATAAAATGAAATCAGTTTCCTTTAGAAAAACAGGAAGGAGAATAAACAAACAACAAAATAGAAAAAGAATGATAAAATACGTATTGGATATGAATCATGTAAATCTAATCCATGTTAATTTTGGATACCAGAAAAAGAAATAAGGGAAGAGGTGTTAGTTGATGCCATCTTCTCCTTCCCCATTACTAATAAAAATGAAATATGTGTCTACCAAAAATGCTCTATACATAAAGGAAAAAGAGAATTAGCATCTTTGTAAGATCAAAATGAAGGCAAGAATTATTATCTTGAAAAAGAAAATTTTAATGAAAGTTACCAAAAGATATTTGATTACAACAAAAGCTAAATCATACCCCCAAAAATGTGGTTGCATGAATAACAGATGTATTTTAAAAGTTATCTGAAAAAGGGAAGAAGGGACCTACCTGGTGGCGCAGAGGTTAGGCGCTGCGCTGTGCAGCTTTCAGCACCAAGTTCGAGGCCAGGCTGGGGAGATTCCCACATGGCACGGACTTCTCCTGCCTCGCCCGCTGCTCCCCTCAGCAGTGTGTTTCCGTCAGTCTGCCTGTTCTGCTCCCCACTCTGCTTCTGGTGAGCCATCTCGCCGCCCCACACCTCTGGCCTGCACCCCAGCTTGTATGCAAAAATAACAATCTTTTTTAAAAGGGAAAAATAAAAATATAAATATCAAAGATTATAAAATCATTTAACATGGATACAAATTTAGCCAACAAAAACATTGATAAAAAGGGTTAAGCGCCGCACTGTGGCGCTGTTGGCAGCAGTGATGCAAGTTCGAGGCCCAGCGGGGGAGAATCCCACACGGTGCGGCAGACCTCTCCTGCATCTCCCGCTGCTCCCTTCAGCAGTGTATTTCTGATGTGCCTGTATTGCTCCCTACTCTCTCTCTGGTGAACCCTCCCGCCGCCCCACGCCTCTGGCCTGTACCTCACCTTGTATGCGTAAATAAATAAATCTTTTCTTTTTTTAAAAAATATTTATTTATTTATACATACAAGCTGGGGTGCAGGCCAGAGGCATGGGGCGGCGAGAGGGCTCACCAGAGACAGCGTGGGAAGCAGAACAGGCAGATCAGAAATGCACTGCTGAGGGGAGCAGCGGGCGAGGCAGGAGAGGTCTGCCTCACCATGTAGGATTCTCCCCAGCTGGGAGTCGAACTTGCATACAGAGCTGCAGACAACTCCACAGCGCAGCGCCCAACCGCTGCGCCACCAGGGAGGCCCTAAATAAACAAATCTTAAAAAAAAATATTTTTTGATAAAAAATATACAAATCCATGTCTATTTAAAAAATGAGAGCAAAACAGAAACCATTGTTTCAAATTGTACTTTTTGCTTTCTTCCTCACATACACATGTATTCAGGAAAGTAACAAGGCAATGATGACATAGTAGAGTTAAAATAGGAATTGTTTTCGGTTGTTATTGCAGAACTTTTTAAATATCTTCATTCCCCTCCTTTTCTCTCTTCCATCATATTTCCATTCCATTCTTCAGGTAAACATTATCCCTATATGCCTTCATCTGTTTCTGTAGGCTCACAACAAAATATTCATACAAAATAATTGCTGCATGATATCTGATAGTCCAGATGTGCCATAATCTACCCAATCATCTACCTGTTGCTGGTTGTACCTTTTACTTTATTTCTTCTTTATGTATGTATAATTTTTCTACTATAAAAACTTAAAACATTAACCTAGGTCCTATTTTTATTTTTCCTAAAATACTCAAGAGTCAGATTTATGAGTACATATTTTTCCAATCTTCACTATACTCATCTAGACTGCTTTCCAAAAAGGCTAGTTCAAATTAAATATCCATAAGCCATTTTTCCTACCTGCAACAAGTGAATAATTAGTGTTAAAGCTCTTTTGAAATATGTCCTACTCTGATGCTTGTAAAGTAATAGCATGGTTTTATTTGCATTTCGCTAACTACCACTGAGTTTGGATTTTTGTTTTGTTTTACAATTTGAATTTGCTTCCTTTTTTAAGATTTTTTATTTATTTATGCATACAAACTGGGGTACAGGCCAGAGGCATGGGGCAGCGAGAGGGTTCACCAGAGTCGGGAGCAGAACAGGCAGATCGATGGAAATACACTGCTGAGGGGAGCAGTGGGTGAGGCAGGAGAAGTCTGCTGCACCATGTGCGAACCTCCCTGGTCTGGGTTTCAAACTCATTTTGCCTCTGCCAACAGCTCCACAGCACAGCACCAGCAGGGAGGCCCAATTTGAATTTGCTTCTTACGTAATTTTATATTCATATTACTTGTTATATTCTTGACAGCAGCTAAGCATGTATACATCTTAATCCTTTCCTTACCCCTGTTTTGTAATTTCTCCCCTAAATTTTTCATGAATCTATTGAGGATTCTAAACATTTTTGTTTACTTTTTAATGACAAACTATTATCTACACTTTTAAAAATAGTTTACAATTTGCACATTTTTAAAGTAGTTTCTCTAAGTCTTGAAATTCTAAAATAGTCTACAAGGTTATTTGTCTTTAGTTCATTTTTTCCCTCTATATTCCATATGTGGATAAAATCAAAAGGTCTTTCTACCTTATATCACTAAGCATATTTTCTCTATCCATTCATATTGTTACACATAGCAGGTCATCTTTTGCGTATAACTGGTGTTATACACCACATCTTCTCTATCCAACCATCTGTTGATAGCCATTTAAGTTTTACCTCTTAGCTATGGTTAATAATGCTGTAATAAACACGGGGTTGTGTATATCTCTTTGAATTAATGATTTTATATTTTGAGGGGTAAATAGCTAAAAGCAGGATAGCCAGACCATATAGAATTTGTTTTGAATTTTCTGTGGCATCTCCTTACTGCTTTCCATAATAATTTCACGAACTTACACGCCAGCAACAAGGTACAACGGTTTGCTATTACGCGTCACATCCGCTTTAACACCTGTTTCTTATCTTTTAGAAAAGAGCCTTTCTCAAAAGTGTGATTACCTCATTGTTTTCCCCTAACAATTAGAGATAGCCAATAGATACATGAAAAAAATTTTACTATCTTTAGCTCTACCCACTTTTAATGACTTCTTGTTATAATTTTATGAGTACTCTGTATTTTTAACCCCTTGTATGTATTATGTACAAATACCTGCTTTATTCAGTAGAACATCTTCTATTGGATAATGTAATCCCATTAATTTATTTTTATTTTTATTTTGCTTCCTATGGGAATATAGTCCTGAACACAACTCTAAGTTCAATGTCAAAGTGTGTATCACTTGTGCCTTCTAATATGTATTTTAATGTTTCTAACCTTATATAATATTCAGTCTTTTTAAAATTTCTTTTTGTATGGTATTAGTGGTCTACTTTCATTCCCTTGTGTGTGGATGTATAGTTTTCTGAACTTCATTTACTGCAGACGCTTTCCTTGTTCTATTATCTTGTCTCCTTTGTTGCAAATTAGTTGCCCATATACATGTAGCTTTATTTCTGTGCTCACAATTCTCTTGATCTGTGTGCCTGTTTTAGTTACTATCACTTTGTAGTATATTTTGAATTGAGGAGCATGATACCTACATTTTTTATTATTTTTACTTCAGGATTGTTTGTAGTCCTAATGTAATTCATGAGAATTTGTTTTATTTCTGGGAAGAATGCCTTTGGGATTTTGATTAAAAAAAAAAAACAGTAAATCTGAATATTATTTTAAGTAATAGCCATTCAATTGATGTTAATTCTTATAACACATGAGCATAGAATATCTTTCCATCTCTCTGTGTCTATTTCTTTCAATTATGGCTTTTGGTTTTCATTGTACAAGTCTTTCACTATTTTTATGTGATTGAAAATGTTCTGCTTTCCTGATTTCTCTTTCTGTTAGTTTGCTATTTGCATATAGAAAAATGAGGTATTTTGTACATTAATTTTGTGGTCAAATGTATTCATTTGTTCCATAAATTTTTATCTGAGTTTTAAATGACAAATTGAATGAAATGGGATTTATTGGTATTTATGTAGCATTCTACCCTAAAACAGGATACACGTTAATTACAAGTGCTCCTGGAACATTCTTAAGAATAGACCATATGTTAGGACAAAAAAACAGGTCTCAATAAATTGATAAAAATTGAAATCATATCTAGCATCTTTCATATCACTAGGATATTAAACTAGAAATCAGCTACCACAGAGGGGAAAACCAAAGGTGGAAAAAACAAAAGGAAACAATCTCACAACTATTGGGTCAGTTAGGAAATCAAAGGTGAAATGAGAAAAAAAGCCTATGGGAACCTATTGGATGTAGTAAAAGAAGTCCTACAGGGGAAGTTTATAGTAACATGAACCTGCAAATGAAATAAGAATTCCAAATAAATTTAAATGGTCACATAAACAAACTAGAAAAAGCAAAAGTTAGTAGAAAATAATAAGCAATTAGAGCAGAAATGAATAAAGTAAAAAAGACAATCCAAGAGATTAAACGAAGTTCATTCTTTGAAAAGATTAATAAAATAGATAAACCTAGTGCTAGACTCAAAGAAGTGAGAGAAATTACAATAGATGCTACAGAAATACAAAGAATCATAAGAGTTTTGTGAATAATGAATAGGAACAAATTAGAGAATCTCTATGAAATTGACATTCTTAGAAGCATACAATACCATCAACAAAAGGCAGGACAAAATCCATACAGTCATCTCAATAGACGTAGAAAAAGCATTTGACAAGATGTGTAATACATTTTATAACAAAACACGACAACAATATGTGCATAGAGTGAACATACCTTAACATAATATAGGTCATACCACAAACCCATAGCCAACAACACACTCAGTGGTCAAAATTAATACCTTTTTTAAAAAGGTTAATATTCTACCAAATAATATAAAATTACTTCCTATTTGGTACAATATTGACCTTTTTTAAAAAAAAGTACTAATACTGACCATTGAGTGTGATATTGGCTATAAATATTATAAATGACTTTAAAACTCAAAAAAAAATTAAAATAATAATAATAATTCAGAACAATAGTTGGCCTAAAAGGTTTTAAAAGAAAAAAGTCATCTAAAATCCTCCAATTCAATCTATTTTAACATGTATACAATTAGAAATAAGTACAACAGATTAAAAATTATTTATGAAAAAGCAAATACTGAGTATATGCTTATTAGTACATTTTTCCCATTATTAAATTAAAATGACTGAGGAAGAAATTAAATTTTAAAGCACTATTCCGGTCAAAACTTTGAAGTTCAAATGATTTTACTGACAAATTGTGTTAAACTTCTAATGAGCTTGTAGCACATATGGTATATAAACTATTCATTACATTAAATAATGGAAATGTTTAAATTTATTCTCAGAAGCAAACTAGGCAGATCCTAAAACTTGACAAAGTTCACCCCAAAATATAAACAATGGACCAATCTCATTTTGGAAAACAGATGTTAAAAGTAAAACAAAGCAAAACAGAAAATGCAACTGGATGATACACAAAAAATGGCCCCGATGAATCACATATGAGCACACCAGTATAAAAACTCTGTTATAAGTCATTCTAAACAAAAAAAACAAAAAAAATCTTAGCACAATCATAGATATGCCCATACTACTAAGTATTTTAAGTTCAGTTAAATTATCCTATGAAGTTTATGCCCATTTTACAGAGGGAGAAACAAAAGTTAAGAAGAGGATGTAGCTCTTCATTCACATAATGTGTAAATGACTGCATCAGTCTTTATAGCAGGACTATTCCAGATTATGCTCTTGCAAAGAACTCCTTAACAGCCAATACCACAAAGATGGTGCTAAAATATAGTCATCCATAATAAAACCACAAAAGAAAAATGGACAATTGAATATGGTAAAGAATAAGTACTTTGCAACCCAGTGGTAAATTGAAATGAATAGTAAAATGTTTGAAATACCCAGGTAAAACTCGGGAACATGGAAAGTTTATATGGAATCATAGTGTTTCAATGTTCTCACAAATATTAATGTATAGTCATCAGGGAGTTGGGCCTATGTGAAATTTCACCCAGAGCACAGGGAGGAATCAGTTCCGTGGAGCAGTTGACTTGGTGACCTGGTCAGAATAAAGTGGCTTTGTCTAAGTTCTGCAAGTCATCTCATGCCCTTAGATTGTTGTATGACCCAAAAGTTTTCAAAATATTCTTCCAGGTTGATGATTATATCTATGATTTAATTTGATCATAGGACTTTTTGCAAGGATTCATTGAAAGTCTTACACTCATTTCAAACCTTTAGAGAACTGAGAAAAAATCAACCAGTCTACCCAAAGTTAAGAAATAGTATGGCGAAAATCCACTGCTACTACTACTATTACCACCACTGCCACCTAGTCTCCTTGTGCTAACACCCTACCAATATTTTCCATGCCTGTTTCCCCAACTTTCAAATGAATTATCTCCCAGCATGCAGGTCCTCCAAATCCTTCATCAAAGTTTTTCTAGTATTTTCACATTTCCTTCTTTCTCCCTCCTCTTCTGTTTCTCTCCTTCCTCCATTCTGCTTTCTGACTCAATATGCAATCTTTTCTAATGTTTGGATCATCTTTTCGTTTGATAGAACTGGGCATGACAGTTTTCACCATAGCTGCAGAAAAAATAATTAGTATAATATCAATGGTGCTAATGTAAATGGTGCATTAGATAGTAATAACTAATAATGAATAGTGGTGGAAACACATTAACACAATGTATGTTCTGTGAGGGCAGGAATTTTTGTGTATCTAGTTGCAAATAGTCAGTGGTTAGTGCACTATTTGCCATACAATGGACCTAATAGATATTTGAGTAAATGAAATGGGTACTGTACTATGAATTTTAGGCAGAATATTTCATTTCATTCTTAAAATATCTCTCTGAGGTATTATACTCCAGATTCAGTGACTTGCCCAAGGTTACAGTCTTCCCTAGAGACAGAGGTGGAATTCAAACTCATGTTCATCACTTAGTGATAAAGTTAACCAGCAGGCAATTTGGCACTACCCAGTATCTTTTATGTATTAAAGCATAGTATTGTAGGACTGCATTTGTTGGTAAACACCTGCGGTTTATTCTATCTGATTCCTGCACCCATTTTTTGTTATCAGGTAAGCTGTTTTGAGATGACTTCAGCTACCAGCTTCCTGGCCTGTCCTGCTCAGGTAGCCTCACTAGCATAATAGGGAAATAAGGGGACTTGACAGTGGCCAAGCCCACTTTAGCTACCAGGTTCTCTTTTTTTTTTTTTTTTAAAGATTTATTTTTTATTTATACATACAAGTTGGGGTACAGGCCAGAGGCGTGGGGCGGCAAGAGGGTTCACCAGAGACAGAGCGGAACAGGCAGATCAGAAATACACTGCTGAGTGGAGCAGCGGGCAAGGCAGAAGAGGTCTGCCGTGCCATGTGGGATTCTCCCCGGCTGGGCATCGAACTCACGTCGCCTCTGCCAACAGCTCCACAGTGCAGTGCTTAACCGCTGCGCCACCGGGGAGGCCCAGCTACCAGGTTCTTAATTAACAGCTGTACTACATCTATCTTTATGGTACCCTCGATTCTTCCTCACATCTGGTATGTTTCCACTGGCAACTGACAATTTGCCAAGTCTGGTTCTAGCATCTTCCTCCTTGTCTTCTCAGATTTAGCATTCCTCCAGGCTTGAACTTGGCATTTGGGAACATGAACCCTCTTGCCTTGTTCTGACATTTCTTTTGTCCACTCAACCTGCTGCTGTATACACATGCATTTGACAGTCACATGCCCTGGTCCCAAAACATTTTCTTTTGTCATTAGCATTGTGACTGGTAAAAATCTTCCAAAACACTTCTCCCATGGGTAGAAGGATATTTTGGGAATGCCAGCTGGTAATTAAGGTGCAAACCCAACTTCATAGCAAGGTGAATGAAAATGCTATAGGTTAAATATATTTCCACTGGGCTGCTAATGGCCATGTCCATTTTTCTTTGTATCTCTCTTTCTGTCACTTTGTGTTGTCTTGCCACTTTCCCTCAGGACCAAAAGTCTCAGTCTTTTCAATTCTCAGCAATAAAATACTGCTCTGTTGGGAATTTGCCCTTATAGGTCCAAGACTTTCAGATATTCAGTAAACAGAGGCCTGCAGATTGTTGGTAAACTTACTTAATATTAGGAAAATACCTTGGAAATGTTCACTTCTCCTAATGCCTCGTTTGCTTGTTGTACAGGACAGGCTTTTACACTGTGAGACTGGAGTACAGAGAGCAGATGGTGGAGCACTGCTTTTGGTCATGAGGGATCATTTCCGAACAAAGAAGTTTTATTCTCCCCTGTATTTCTCTTGCATATTACAGACATTTCCCCTATGCATCTTCTTTTTTTTTTTTTTTGTTTCTTGGACAGCATATATGGCCCTGGCCACAGCCTTGTGGTATTTTGCTCATTGATCAGCATTAGCTCAGAACTAATAATAAATCTCTTTTCAATTTCCCCACTGGGATGCATTAGGGTTATGGCTTTGGAAAGTAAGTCATACCAGCTGGGTTATCTCTGCTGTCTGTGCCTCCGGTGGCAGGGTGTCATCATGAGGATGCATTTATGAATCACAGAATTGTTATCCAGTTTTTTTCAATCCAGACTGTGCCTTGCTGTACCATGGAGCAGGTGTGTCACTCTGGAAAGCAGTGATTACAGGCGAGGAAGCCTCATTTGTGACCTTTGAGGTTGAATGAGCTAGAATACAATTTGGTTTTATGGAACATGTTTCACGCTTAGGATTCCTCAAAGAGTTTTAAATATAATGAATTCAGCATTGACAGACCAGGAAACCCTGTAAGCAATAGGGTAGGCTCCCTACATTTTGCTTGTGACTAGTAATTTTTTAAAGTATCTTCAATTTTAAAAGAAATTCTCTTTTGAGACCTCCTCTTGGGCTTCTAAGTAAATTCTAAGGAATGTGACTCTGTTCCTAGCAGAGTTTATGTTGATTAAGATTATACCCAAATAGAATTGTCAGCTGTCTTATAAAAACTTCTGTATGAACTGCCAGTCCCAGTGCTGGGAGCTGTCAGTCCTAAACCCTCACCAAGGAAAATCCTTCAGATCTTATAGGACATCTTGTACTGCTAGTTCCTAAACTTATTTTTAATTTGTTCTCAACAGAGCAACAACAGTGATCATTTATGTAGTTTTAAGTAGTCATACTGCAGCTGGAAGAGATTTTGGTAACTGTATAGTCCATTGAGATTCTGGGGGGCTAAATGACACTGAATTCAAACATAGTTTTATGATGCAGACTAAAGTAAGCACCACCCTCCAGTCTCCCATTGCCACCCATCCTTCCACAGTGAGCACCCCTGATCTTTCTACTCCTTTTGTCTCTTCCCTTATCTGTCTTCCATACTGTTATTCAAATTAAGGTCAAATAAATGGAATGGGGTTATTCGTTTAAACTGGAATAACCTTTAAAATAATGATAACGATATACTTGGTTGCTTATAGGATTAAACAGTTTTTGAGAATTTGGTTTAAAGTTTTAACTTTCTATTGATTGGGCATATTACACGGGTGTGACCTAATACTCTATGATACAGTCATGCATTCTACAATGTCAGCAGGCAGAAGAAATAATGGGAATACTAAATCCAAGAATTAATCAGCTCTCGCTTACAGGCAATATTTGGGTTACTGAGGTACTGTCAAGAATCACTACAATGCCCTAGTATTTGCCCTCTCCTCCTAGGAAGAATAGATGGTTCTGATACCTTAAAGTTATATATTCTGTTGCTAATTTATCTTCAAATTTTCAATGCCCAAGAAAATTTTTTAATTACAGGATCCAAAAGAGGGTCTTTTTACAGTTGTTTCTCCTGAAAGTAGTTTGCATTGCTGGGTAAACATAAAGTGACCACAGAGGTGTTTCAGTTTGGCACTACATTTTTGTTGCAGCTAAAACTTGTATACTTAATGAGGATTATATAGGAAGAGCATGTTTGGGGAAGCACATTTTTATAATGGAAAATGGAGGAAAGAAAGGAGAAAAGTCAGAGACCAAGTTGTCAGCCACCCCTTGATCTATCTGGCAAGACTTCATGGAGGGAGAAAAGAAATGCAAGTTTTCTTCTCTGACTTCTCTTCTGTCATGAAATAATGAAGTCAAGGCTACACAAACATGACTTTTGATAAGGTTGGAAGCCAGAGGATCTAAGAATCTTGGTATTAACAAGTTCTGCTGCTGTCAGCAGCCTGTGATGTGAGCTCTAATTCAGAAGTTGGATCTCCGGCAAGGTTTGTTTCTTGAAGGAATGGCAGTCATCAAACACCTCATAATTAAAATGCAGAAGCTAGGGAAGTTCTAAAGTCTGCTGGAGTAGGCTGGGACAACTGAAGAAAGGCAAATATGGAGGTAGGAGAGATTTTATCAGAAGAATTAGGAAGGGGAATATGACAGAATGCCAGCTCGGTTTTTCCTAGTCTGTGACAGAGGGTGCTTGAGTTTGCAAAATGAATAGATCAGTAAAGATATCTCAGAAAATTCTCATTTCCAGCCCTATGTGAGAATTGAGCTATTCACTCATTTATAATGGTTCCTATAACTGCTTTGCGTCCACTATTTCCTGTAAAATTGCACTATGAACACCTGTCGTTCCAATTAAAAAAAAAAAAAAAGAATGCCTCCACCGTGCTCCCAGGGATCCACGCCAGAAAAATTAAAAATCATTATTAAGCATGTACTATTCCTCCCTAAATGTTTCCCTAACACTGAATTCATCCATTAAGATATGAGATACCTAAGATCAATGGGAAAGTTTAGTGAAAGAGAAAAATAAAGAAAGGATTAGAATTCAAGTTAGACACAGCTTACATATTTTCCTGTCCTTCCTACTCTCTTCATTTTTTCCCCATTAATCAAGATTTCATAAGATTGCATTTTGCCAAATAGAAGTTTCCCTGTCTTGACCATAGGAATTTTCTCAATCTCTTTCAGTGGAGGCTATCCAACACAAAATACTCTTATTTTATTTCCTATCCACCTACCATGGACTATATGAAATTTCATCCCATTAAATTTCATCTCTGGAAAATGAACATCTTGATGAGAGAAGCTGATTCTGGCAAAATTCATACATGCACAGCAGAACCTGATGCGACCGAAAGATTCAGTACATCCCCCTCAATATGCCTCCTTGGCAGTGATCAGAGGCTTTCTCCATTTCACAGCCAAAATGGATTTGTCTTGCCAACTGGGCACTGGCCATGAAGTAATAGGAAGAGAACTGGGTTCTAATCCATTTCTGCTTATTAGCTTGGGAATTTCTGAGCAAGTTACTGAATCTCATTTCACCTCAGTTTCCTCACCCATCAAACTAATAATATCTTTCTTACCTATTTCATGCAATATATTTAATCTACTATAAAATACTTCATAAACCTCCTCAAGTGATGTATCTATATGTTTGTCATGGTATTGAAATAATCTGTTTAAAAATATTTTTCTCTGTTCAGCAAATTGTAAATCTAATAAATATAGAAAGAAAGGACTCAGTGAGTGACCTTGATGTTTGACAAAATGGGAAAAATGAAACCAAATAGATTAGTTTTAAAATATTATGTGCTGACACAGAAATGAGATTCATAATTTGTTTTCTACTTTTTAGCTACAAATGCTTTACCTTCCAGAAATGGTTTTGGCGAGCTATTCAAAAGCTTCCCAAACAGTAATTACTACAATAAAAATAAGTAGGCTAAAAGGAAAACAAGTAGGAGGGATCCAAATTTTTCAAGTATTTAGCAGATGAGGAAATAATGGTACAAAGGATATTGAGGGGGGGTTTATATTCAATAATATAACTTAATATTTAATATTGATCCTTAAGAGCATGAATGTACACTGTGTAGAAGATTCTTCGCCAAGCACTTACTCTGTCAATTATTGAGCTAGATTCAAAGGGGTCCAAAATATGAACTGGGCATTGACAATGTTTAAATCTGATACAGCAGAGAAAACTCTGGACTTACAAAATTAATTAGTGATGGAAATCAGCAAGGTTAATAGACATTAAAAGGAAATGGAAGTGGAAGAAATCTCTCTGGTGTAGGTTTTGACACACACTTGTGTCAAAAAATTTTGTAAAGCTGGCTAAACATGGACTAGTTCCTACACCACTTCCTACTATCATCTAATCAATGATGTCTCATTAAAATCTGATTATATTATTTCTAAATGGTCAATTATATGATGATTGAGTTATTTTCTTTTTAAGAAATTATAAGTGAGGAAAGATCCCACCAAATCAGTGATACCTAAACCATTTCTTAAGTATGAGTTGGATTAATATAAACAGGGATAAGTTGAATAAAAATTCCTGAGGGAAGAAATGGCATAAGAAAATACATATTATTCGAGATACAGTAGATTCTAGAAACTATTGATTGGCCAATACAGATGTACAATAAAAAGTGAGAACGTTTGTAAATTAAATAGGGACAAGAAATTAGACACTTTGCATGACCAACTCAGTAGTATGGACTCCTTATAATTGTTATATACAATTATAAGACTAACATTTTCTCAACACTCTGATGTCCACTTGATCTACTGCTTGACCTAATTTTCAACATGCCGCATATACTAATTGCTTCAAAATGCTGATCTTTAATGTAGAACTCTTCCTGAAGTGAAAAATCCACTATCTGTACTTATAATTGCTTCCTGAACCTTAACTCTGGCATTTTGATCTCACGATTGCTAGACTTGTCTTTATAAAGATGTTTTGAGCCAAGTGTAGGAACTTCATTGTGGAATGAAATGAGTTTTCATGATATTTTCATTTGGATCCTCAAGGATGAGGACATAAATTGATGAATGGAAATAGAGAAAAGGGGTGTTTTCACAAAATCAGTAATAAGAACAAAGAAATGGAAACATGGAAATTTGTAAACTTTTAGCTGAATGATGAGGGACTATATTGGACATAGACTTACTACAATGCTAATACGACTGTAGTGCTCAGGATGGAATGGATATTGACATATAAGCAGATGTCTAATTATAAAGCAATTGCCACAGTAGATTCCTGTGATAATCATGGTCTAATGTAAGGGATTAGTAGTTAAAAGAAATCAATTTTAAAAACAGTCACAGAAACAATCAACAAATTCTAGGTAATGATAGAATATAACTGGCAGCCAACAGGAAGAAATTGATTTACTCCAAGTTGTGAGAATTGTGTTCTGAGAGCTTAGGATTCAAGTTACAGATACCAAAAAAATAAGATTTTTGGTAAAAGAAAGAGTCCTACCCTCTTTTTTCTGTTAACAGTCTTGGGACAGGGTTTATTGACACGGTGAATTTTACTATGTGCAAATTATAAAATAATAATATATAGTATCATAGTCTTAGAAATATTTTGTTCAGGTTAGGCTAATTAGGGTATTCTTTCATAGCAAGATTTTGTCAAAAGTTAGATATTGAGTACATCCTACTGCATTTGTGGATGGAACAAAGAAATGAAAGAATACAGTGACTTAAGAAAATTCTTTAATTCGGAAGTCATTCTCCTTGAAAAATTAATGTTTTCATCCCTCTTGCAATACTTGTTTACAGTTCTTCTATGGCTTTGTCTTTCTTTTCTAGAATCATTTTTTTAAACTATTTTTAACATTATTTTACAACATTGCATGAGCAGCATGAGATCATACTCTTCAACTCTGTTACTACACCACTCCCAAAGCACTGAAAGTCTTCACCATAATCCATTGTGCTACTTCCCACTTTGCTCTCCCCCTCTTCCAACCCCAGTCCTACAGCCTGACCACTGTATCTCCTTCCTATCTTTACCAAGTGTCTTTGCCTTTCCCCTTTGTGTCAAACGATATCAAGAAATCTGTTAATGAACACATAATAAATTGTATCAATATTTTCAATTTCCAGTCATCTACTTTAATCTACATGTATTCTCTGTAACTTGTCATCATCACTAAATCCATCTTATGGTCAGTAATATACAACTTAATAAAAAGCTAACCTTTTTCTGAATGATCTCAAAATTTACTGTAACAGAGCCAAGTTTGCTAAACCAGTCATTCTTTAGCAGTTAGGAAGGTGAAGGAGATAATGACAAAGACCATATTTTTCTTGTTTTCACCTTCCAACTGTAGAGAGCCTATAGTTTGGGATATTATAATAAATAACAGGAATAGTAACTTTGGCCTACAATTCCTAGGTTACTCCTTTACTTCAGTAGGTTGGCACATGTTGATAATTAACCACATATGAATTGCCAGGTTCATGGATTCACCAAGATATACAAAGAAACTGGACCCACAATTTTGGGCACTGGGGATATCAATAGCATGAACTTTTTGAAAGAGTTTTAAAATGTATCCTAGGATTTCATAGAGAAGTTTGTCTACTTTGTGTTACAGGATTACTTAGTATATTAGGAGAGCTGTCTATATTTTCCTACATATGCATTGCCTGTGTACTAGTTCTATGAAGATAAATTTTGAACTTTAAAACCATAAAACAAAGTACAAAAGGCAAACCTGACATATTACAAAACAATTTAACAGTAATTCTGATCTCTAGCACTCTTATTGATATTATAGAGGAATCTTAAAATTGTTAACCCATTGCCATACTTAGTCCACAGGATACTCCTTCAGAAAGAGAGAACAAAGAGAAATGGAAGAAGTAATTATTTTCACAAATTGCAAATTGCCTACTAACAATACTAGAAAAATCACAAAGTTTCTAACATTAGTCTCTGACAATGAGACAATGAGAAAATTGATGGAAACAGTTTTTTTCTTTTTCCTCCCCATTGTTTTTTTAAAGAGTTCATTTTAAAAAATGGAAAAAAGAAAAACACAGTGAAAATTAAACCACTATTAGATAGATTACAGATCTCCCTCATGAATTACACTCAAAGAGAACATGAAATTGCAATATATGCTTATTTCTAGTTCACAAGATCCCAAGTTAGTTTGTATTTCTGCTTTATCAAAATTATCCATTTTACTTATTTTTGATGTGTGAATTCTCTACTTTCAGAAACAAATTTTTTCAAATATTTTCAATAATGATAAAAATTCATGTTGTCAGAAAATGAATCTGTGGTTTTAAAATTTTCACTAAGAAATAACTCATGTAAGATCTCAAAGCACTACTCCGAAAGGATACATGCACCCGCATGTTTATTGCAGCACTGTTCACAATAGCAAAGATATGGAAACAACCCAGATGACCAAAAATAGATGACTGGATCAAAAATATGTGGTACATATACACAATGGAATACTATTCAGCATTCAAAAAAGACAAACACATGCAATTTGCAGCAACATGGATGGATCTGGAAGGGATCATGATCAGTGAAATAAGCCAGAAAGAAAGAGAAAATTATCGAATGGTTTCACTTATAACAGGAATATAGGGGAGCCAAATACAAAGAGACATTCATCAGGGAAGGAGAGGAGGGCAAGGGCTCAAGAGGGGGGAAGAGGGGAGCACGGGGGACTACGGTGATGGTTCCACAGGTGAACAGGTGGTGGGTAACTTACGGGGACCACACAATAATGTAAAATATATGAATAACAAAAATAAATAATAAAAAAAAACCCTCAAAGCAGGTGTTCTGATTTTGATTTTCTGTGATACGATGTATTTCCAGGGCAATGTTTATGGGAGGGTCCAGAATCATGTGCCAGATATAGCACAACCAAAAACAACCAACCAAAACAACAAAACATTCAAATGATAAAAGCTCAAAACAAGTATTACGACTTTCTGGATGATCATGGCTACCCTGTTTACATTGTTTTTCCTAAAATACCTGTGAGAAGTAAATTTTTTGTGTGTGTATAAGCTATACAGTTAATAATAACTTATGACAACACTAAGAAACTAGGCCAATAATCTTGAGATCTACTCTTACAAAGAAAAGGAAATTTGGGGTCACTTCTCTTTTCAACTCATGTGTTGATGATTCAGCATGTGTAACATATCAATTTTAGTTCTGGCGATTGTTTTGTCTCTTGAGATTGTGTTCATTTTCTGCTCAATGTATGGCTCATACTATTTTTATTGAACGATTGTCTGTCTTACGTAAGACAGTTAGGTAAATCTTTTTGTAATGCTTGGAGATATGCAATACTTTCCTACTAATACAACTCTTATGGTTTGTTTTTCTAATTTTAATAGAGTCAGAAGTTAGACTGTTAAAACTTTTCAGGCCCTACTGTTACCCTCAGGGCATTATAGCTTTCATATGACACCAGTAAACTGGGTTGTGGGTGTTGACTGTATTTCCAAATGTTATTTTATCAATATATGATCCCCACTCTTGATTTTGTGTTCCCTATTTCTCTCAATGTATTTCATGGTTGTGTTTACTCTGTGTATTAGTCTGGTAAAGAACAAACAATGAGAAAAAGGGACGTTCTCATTAAGTTCCCTCACAAGGTTTCCTGCCTCTCCACCCTCCATAGGACAGCACATTGTCTCATCTTAACCTCTAGGGAAAGTGTTTTCCCATTTCCTTTTCTGCAACATCTGGGAATTTCCACTAGTTCTCAATCTTTTGTCCTATAGCAGAAATAGGATTGCTGGCCCAGGTAGTTTTTCTTCAATGGCTGCTGTTTCCTTCTCCAGCTAGCCCCATGCACACTGAAGCTATCTCAGTGTTACTTGATGAGCTTTGCTGTGATCTCCTGGCATAATTTTTAGAAGAAAATGTCTTCAAGATGATACAAATACCTTTCTTATACCTGTAGTCCACAAGGACCTCACACTCTCGTTCTATCTACATTGAGTCTTTGTAAATTTATTTTAAGTTTTT
>PVIJ01000281.1:289590-325149 GCA_004024925.1 Scalopus aquaticus
TTTTTTTTTTTTTTTTTTTTTCTGGTTGTAATGGTAGCACGGAGGGTCTTCCCAATTCACTATAAGCATAAATAAAACTGCACCCGGAAAACTTTTTGAATACCAATTTAGAGGATAAGCAAAGGGGTTTATAGGATGTATTTTCAAGTGAATGTTTCTTAGGTAATTCATATTGACTTATCTTAAAATTTATTATTCTTTAATTCATCAAAAAGACTGATGTTTCTCATCTTTTTCCCAACACTCCTTGTGTTCACATTTGAGCAAGCCAGAAATCACAGTCAGGTACTAAAATCTTGTGCTTTCCCTGTTTCCTGGTTGCTTATCTCTCTCTTCTTTGAGATCATGTGATGCCTGTCAGTCACAGTAATGAGGAAGACAAGAACTGAGAGGGACTGGGCTCTTTATCTAAGGAGAGCAGAGCTGTTTTTGCTTTAGCATCATTCTTATCCCAGATACTGTATTGTTTTCTGTCATCACCTGATCACCTTGCACTTTTCTCAGATTTCTTCTCATGTGCCACACACACAATTCTGAATGAAGATCACAAAGGGTCAAGAGGCCAAAAGTACTTTTAGTAACAAAAAATTGTTTTCACTAAGAGTTTTTTCAGTCCGATAGGGAATCACAAGATACTGTGTATCTGAGTAAATATGTATAAAAGCAGCACTGGCAACTTTCTGTATTACTTCCTTTGAATAGGAAGTAGACATGAAACTGAGTCAATAACAGATGTGGATGACATTTGAGAGCCCTGTACAGAATGAGGACAGACTATGTCAGCCTACATATTCTCAGTCTATCTGCTGTGTGACCTCTGTCGTTTTTAAGCTCAGTAACTAAGGGTGGAGCATGGATTGTGTTTGTGAAAGGGAACTGAAATGTGGTTCGTTCTTCAGACTCACACAAGTGTATGTACAAATCTCACCCAACTTGAAATCAACTTATCCAAACCTTGGTTTTGCCTTTCGCTTACCAAGCAACATGACCTCAGAAATTTAATCATTTGATTATTTTTAAAGCAAAGTTAACAAAGAAAAAAATATCTCCATGTCTCATACATTATATTTCTGCAATTCCGAAAAAATGGTTGCGGAGTAAAAGAAGAACACATTTCAAATATAGATACTTAATTTGTAGATCCACATTTAAATTTAGTAAACCTGCCATTTCTTTTGGTCCTATGGTTTATACTGTTTATCATACTATATTCCTAGTTTATATCCAAAAATTCCAAGGACTCGTGATTATGGAAATTTAACTTCTTTTTCAAGACCTCAACTTCAACCTCTGAAGAGGAAAGTTTATATCTATACATATAGCTTATATATATGTAATCACTATATATACATATATGCATGAACATATCCACATGATATATATCATACATCTGACGATAAAAGGCATTGTCCTTGTTTAAAAAAAATAAACAGTTTGAAAAAACTCAAAGGGAAAAAATAGTTGGAAATAAAAGCTGCTACATTATTGTATTTCATGTCTATATCGAATTTTCAATTCAAACAATTGGAAAACAATTCAAAAACAAAGTCAAATTAATCCTAAAAGCATAAGCCTGACATATTGAACACATTTATTCTCAAGGCAGTATCATCATCATACCTTCTGGTCTTAAACCTTGTTATGTCACTTAATATTTGGTTATCTTTGAGGGAACAAACTAACATTGAAAATGAAGAAAAGTGAGTAACATATGGAAGTCATTTGGGTTCCCAGTATTGAGGAATGATACTTCAGACAAACCCAACTGAGATGACCATGTTTTCTCTCTAGTATATCCAATATAAAGAAAAAGCCTTTTGTTCACTTTGCAGCTGGGCTATGATTGATGGGCAGTGCCAATCAATTCATGGAGCTTGTTGATGTTTGCTGTCATGGCTAAATGCCCTGTGAAGTTTGTAACAGAGTGACAGGCAGGATTTCAGTTGTCGGTTTTCCTTAAATAAGGTGGGTCCTAGTGATAAATGGGGTTTAACCTAGAGAAAGCAATATCAACTCCAGTAGAATTTCCCTCAAATCAAGTCCATATCTGCACTAAAAAAAAAATAAATAACCTAAAACTCCAACACCTAATTTCTTCCTACAAGCAGTGAGCTTTTTCTGAAGTTTCACATCTTAAATTTTATTTCTATTTTGTGGCCTGATGCAAAACCCCATTTATCCAGAAAGTTCCACATCCCTTTCCTAGAATGAAGTTCTCTTTGTTAGCAAGTGATTGGCCAAAGAGTTACTGTGGCGGCACAGAAACTGGACATGTGGACTGAAATAACCCTACGACGATACAAGAAGTTTCACTTTAAGCATAGTGCACGCCTAGGGATACCAAAAAAAAAAAAAAAAAATTAGGATTTTGGAAAAGAAGCAAGAGAAGTATCTGAGTATCTGAGCCTGATACTCTAACAGTGTAAACGGGACTCTGAGAATCCCAAACTCAAACTCTGCCTTTGACTCTGTTATGAATGCTTTTATCTTTCAAGTATATAGTTACCCAACATGGATCTTCATTCATACAACTTTCCTGAGTTTTGAAAATATTGATAGTTGTGTCTGTGATAACTAATAACCTATAACAATTATTTATACAGTTTTATAGAATATTTTAAGTGATTCTATTATAATGTCTAGTTCCTTCAAGTATAATTGATGCTCTTTGAAGAAACTATACTATTCAGAACCCAGCAAAATATTATGCATACAATTCTTAATTGATTCCTATTTTTAATGAATTGAGAAAAGTAATTCACTAGTCAAAAGCCTAAATTGTACAATTATAGACTATGTGATGCTCTACTGTACTGAAAATTTGTCTGTTTTATAAATACATTGGAATATTTCCTTTAAAGAGTGCATCCAGGAAAATTCCCTATTTGTTTGAAAATATAAACAGCATCTCTATTGTCTTAAAGCATAGAAAGAGAGGAGAGGAATCTTAATAGAATGAATCAAGACTTCTAAGTGTCAGGAGAATAGCACTTAGATTAACATTCTTTTCAGGTTGATTGAATGAACATTTAGATTAGTAAAGACATGTTTTTTATTAAAATTCAGCCTCATTATTCATAATACATCCTGAGTTTCCATTAGGGCCATTTTATATAAAATAAGTGGAACTAGGTAACTGTGGGGTCACTTCATGGGCATTTTGAAGGAGTCTTTTCATTAATATGTCATAGAATCTATAAATTTACTATTATATCTTTTGATTAATCATTATTTTCCTCTATCTTCCTTCAAAATAGAAACAGAACAGAGAAAAATACTAAAAAAATATTATCCTTCCCTTGGTTTTTGGGTTATCATAGTGCCTTATGTGATATACAAATGAATATAAATTCAGATGATCAAACTATGTATTTCTCATACATATTAGGTCTTCATCCACAGTTCCTTACACCTACCCTAGGAAAATCTTAAGTATTGCAAGGGTAAAAGGTATCTCTTACTTTGTTGATGAAGATAACTTTAAGAAAACACCTGAGGGTAAGGATTGAGTGCCAGGGAAATTTAAACAATAGAAGATGGGACTTTGAGTCTCATTCGCTGGATTTCCTGGGAGTGAACAGAATTTAGAGATGAAGTTGCCAGAGACTGATAATACAACCATTTGTGCCTATGTAATGAAGCCTCCACAAAAGCCCTAGAGGAAGGGACATTAGAGAACCCCTGGAAGGGTGACTATGTGAAGACCTGGGGGCAATGACATGCCCAGAAGGGACCAAGAAGCTCTTTCCCTAGTCCTCATACTTTGCCCAATGCATTTCTTTCATCTGATTTTTGGTTCCTATCCTTTCATTCCTTCACAATAAACTGGTGATGTGTAACTTCTTAGAAAATTAATCAAGTCTGAAGTGAATATTCTGGAAGTCCTGTTTTATAGTTAGACAGATGAAAGTCTGGATTTAGTACACATGGGGCACCTGAAGTCTGAGGCGGGCATTATGAGAAATAATGGGTAGCTGATGCGTCAGACATCCAAACCATGATGTGGGACATTTAAAGTAGAGAGCAGTCTTGGGAGACTGCACATATGTTCTTAGTATCTTGAGGAAACTGGAGTTCATGTGCTAGAATTGCAGTAATAATACACAGGCACTGGAATCACAGGGTAGAAGCCAACGTGGTTCTAAGTCCAATTTGTCATAGTGTGTCTAATTTCAATCTGAGGCATAGATAAGTAATACATGTACCTAACAAAATAATGTGTGGCTGATATTATGGAGACTAGAAATGAACATAGTGCCTTACAATTAATGTAAGCAAGATGTACTATCACCAATATGAGCAAAACAGGACAGTTGATTTTTATTCTTGGTGCTCCATTCCTGTAACTCTAGACTACGATCTGAATGCCTCCTGCACCTTGTTACCTTTGCCACCCTAATTACTGACTCTCCAATCTTTACATCAATGCCTCCAACTAAAGCCAGCTCTCTCCAGTTCTAAGACAGTTATGTTAAAGGCAATTTGTCAGTGACTGTACTGCTGCTTCTCATTTACCCAGTAAGACTTAAAATACACTAATCCAAAAGGATACATGCACCCATATGTTTATTGCAGCACTGTTTACAATAGCTAAGGTATGTAAACAACCCAGATGCCCAAAAATAGATGACTGGATCAAGATGTGGTACATATACACAATGGAATACTATTCAGCATTCAAAAAAGACAAACACATGCAATTCACAGCAACATGAATGGAACTAGAAGGGATCATGTTCAGTGAAATAAGCCAGAAAGAAAAAGTATCGAATGGTTTCACTTATAACAGGAATATGGGGGAGTCAAATAAGAATGCGACATTCAGCAGGGAAGGAGGGGAGGGTAAGGGCTCAAGAGGGGGGAAAAGGGGAGCACGGGGACTATGGTGATGACTTCACGGGCGAACAGGTGGTGGGTAACCTATGGGCAACACACAGTAATGTAAAAGGTATGAATAACAACAACAAAAAATAGTTTTAGACAAAATTTCAGCTCCTCAAGAAGTTTTCCCTGACTACATGTCTACTGTCTCTCCTAGCAGGCCTCATTACACTGGTCAACAAATTCTTACAAAAGTCATGTTACTGAAATAAAATTAGTCCTTTCAATCAATTTGTATGTGCTCAACACGAATATGACAGTCATTCTAACTTGGATTCTAGTTTTTTTTTGTAATCTGCAATAAATGGATGTTTACATCACAAAATGCATGCCAATAGGAAAGCCCTACAGCTAATACTAGTAAAAAATCAAGTCATAGACTACTTCTTAGATTTCTTCGCTTGTCTCTTATACAGCTGTTCAGGAGCATCTCTGGGGAGTGTCCAGCAGTAGTCAGCCAGGATTGTAGTGGACCATTTTCCCTGGTATCTTTGTTTCTTTGATGCGGTATCTTGATGAAAATGTGTGCCATGTTCATCACTAACCATACCACAATTTTCAGGGGAGAAATCCAGATGGGAATGAAGGAAATGGATCTTTAGAGACATTGCAGCCCAGTTTCTGATACTGCATCTGCATGTCTTCTACTAGTTCCTTGTCGTTTCTGCCCTCACATTCCCAAGAAAGTTTGTAGATCCTAGGTGAAAAGCATTCCATGCTTGTTTCGCATCACACTGCAGCAAGTTGTTGAACCAGTCATCTCAATGCTGACACAATGTTTGAGTAGACTGTTCTTGACTTCTTTTGCTTTGTTATTCTTCCAGAAAGAGGAGGAACGAAGCAGAAGTAACAGTCTTTTATGTGGTTGCTTGACTCTCTCCACCCCATGGGGACTGGATCTTTAGAGACATTGCAGCCCAGTTTCTGATACTGCATCTGCATGTCTTCTATAAGTTCCTTGTAGTTTTCTGCCCTAACATTCCCAAGAAAGTTTGTAAACACTAGGCAAAAAGCATCCCATGCTTGTTTCACATCACCCTGCAGCGAGTTGTTGAACGGTCATCTTTGAAGAGCTCTCAAATCTGAGGACCCACAAAAGCTCCTTCTTTAATCTTTGCTTTGCTTTCAATATAAAGTAATTGTGACATCATCTTCTAGTAGATTCCATTGTTGGAGTCTTGATCCTAGCAAGTCTGCCTTGTTCTTGGATAAGTCCAAATCATGAACCAGGTCATTTAGTCCTTCCTGTGTTAGTCTGTGTGGGGTTGATGATGCACGAGTGAAAATCTGGATCACTGCATGCTGATGGGACAGGAGAACAGGTTGGCTCACCCTTGTCCTCATCAGATGAATCAAGAGAATATTCTGCTGGAGGTTCTGGCATAGGAAGTCCCTCACCATGTGGAACTGGTCTCAATGCAGATGGAATGTTTGGGTAGACCATTCTGAACTACTTTTGCTTCGTTATTCCACCGGAAAGAGGAGGACCAAGCAGAAGTAACAGTCTTTTATGTGGCTGCTTGGCTCTCTCCACACCTGGGGGCTGCAAACGGCATTGATGGTCTTTTGCCATTTAACCAGTGTGAAAGCTGTGTTGTCCATGTAGCACAGCATCTATGTGGGGCCCAAGGCTTGTCTAGGTCACCAACCTTGCATCCAAAGTAAAGATGATAAGCCTTCTTCACTTGAGACGTGATACTTTTTTTTCTGGTTGGCAAATGTCACTTCCCTACAAATAGAGCAGAAATTGTCCATGCTATTAACGCACTTTGGAGGCATGACTGTTCTGTATTGTGTGTAAATGGATCAAATGGTAACAGTTCTATGGAAGAGTAGTTCCAACTGTCTTGCACAAAGTCTGAAATATTTTCAATGCTCAACCTTTCCGACAGGCCTTTCTATAGTGCACTGCTGACATCAGCTTCCTTCAGCAGCCGCCTGGGAGTACTATTGCATTGCATCAGAAAATGATGAAATCGACTCTGGATGATGTGTTCATGATGGTATTATGCAATGAGATACAATATGACATCATTCTATGCTGATTTAGGATGTTGTTGCAGTCCTACTGGATAAATTTACATGGTGAAACATAAAATGAATTATATAAAATATCTTCAAAATGAGAGCTAATAAAATTTTTTCAGGGTTATATTCATGTTCAGCAAACCAAGATAATACAGATAGGGCCTTTTTAAGTCAGTAACAATCTCAATGTTGACCAGTGTTATATGGAAAACCACTGACTGGCTCGAGAATTTTAAAAGTTACTCCTCTGTGAATTGTTCATTTTTTAAAAAAGAAGAACACTATCTCAAATTCCTTAGGCCCTATAACAAGAATCATATTAGACAGTGTATTTATAAATCTGATCAGAACCCATATTTAATAGTGAAAAGGGTAATGAATGAATATACACAATCAAAATAGCTTTTTTCCCCAAAACCCAATGCAATTTTATATAATATACATTGTTTTCTTGATTTTATAAATACTTTATATTTCAGCCTGAGGATGGTCAGAACTTGCTGTTCCAAAATACATGACTCTGACATAGGATCATTTTAGCGAAAGGCAACTGAGATACACAGACATAGGAAAAAGCCCTCTATCCTTCTCCTAAATTGCTAAAAAAAAAAAAAAAAAAAAAAAAAAAAAAAAAAAAAAAAGGCATAAACTTCTCCTTTGTAGAGTAAGTTTCCATTTATGAAGATGTTATCCTCTCCTGAACCAGGAAAAAGAGAATGGGACGCAATTTTTTCAAATGTGTTCCTATATAATGAGGTAATGCTGCTTGACAGCACTGTATGTGATTTAGTAGTATAGGTTCCTAACTCTTCAGATGGATGTGACCACAGCTCGACCAGCCCCAGAACACCAGTAGTCCTCTACCACAGTACATTGGGGCCCCTCCTACCATCCTCTTCTGGCAGCCTCCATTCTGCAGTCAGATTTCTTGAATTTTTGGTTTAGTTTTATTTGTTTTTTTAATTTTGTTTATATTCCATGCTTATGAAATCATGGTTTGTCTTTCTACTGACTAATTCCAGACGACTTTTTTTTTTCACTTGAAATAACTTGAATCTGAATAAGCAAACCTTACTGATAGCTCTTATTGACCACACATTTTCTAGTCGTCTTCCCCACAACATTCTACTTCCCTTGGCCCCAGAACACAAACCTCCTTTCTCCCCACTTGGTTAAATGGCATTCAAGCCTCTTGGTCTATCCACTGCTTTAGGTTTTTACTTCTTTCCTCTGAAGCTCCCTATGAACATGCCATGCACATTTCCCCTTGTTATCTGTGTTTCATCAGTTTGAGTCAGGGGCTCCATCCACTGAACATCAGAGTGCGGAAGAAGAGTTTGCATCCCTCGCCTAGTACCCCTGGCTTTGCTCTTCTCTTTAGATGTTGTGAGGTTTCTCTCTCCTTTCACTTGAGTGCCTGCATTTTCACTTCTCAACCACTACTGTCGGGTAAATTCCTGTGTCCACAGGGAGAACTAGCAGGCTCTGTTCTCTCACGAGTTTGCCCTTCATCTAGTTACACAGTGTTACTAGTTTCAAGAAAAGGGAACAGTGGGGAAAGGATTCCAAAGTCCCAGATGACTTCAGGGTCTTAAAACTATGTACCTAATAAATCTTTAAAAAAAAAAAAAGAAATATGTTATCTATTTATGCATACAAGCTGGGGTGTAGGCCAGAGGCATGGGGCAATGAGAGGGTTCACCAGAGACAGAATGGGGAGCAGAACAGGCAGAGAGACGGAAACATACTGCTGAGGGGAGCAGCAGGTGAAGCAGGAGAGGTCTGCCACGCCATGTGGGAATGTCCCCCACTGGGCGGCGAACTCACATCGCAGCTGCCAAAAGCGCCATAGCCCAGCGCTTAACAGCTGCACCACCAGGGAGGCCCCTAATATCATATTTCTAGTCTATTTTAGTCTTACGATTTCTCTATTATTACATGAGTTCCCAGCGTCAATGATTCCCATATTTCTGATTCTTAACTGACACGCTTTATATCACTTATTGAGACTTCTGCATGAAAAACTTTTGTAATAAACAGTTACAGGTGTGTTGTATGCAATATGAACCTGAGTCCTCCCCCATCCTGGCAGTGCCTTCATTCAGAGGTTTAACCAAGTCTGCAGAAATATTGTCTTTTCTTACTCATATATATTTTAAAGAGTGCACAGTATGCCTGTTCAGCTTTTGAAGATTAGGACTTGTTTTCTTAAGTGAGCATTAATGAAAGAAGAATGTATCATTCTTCATCAGCCAATGGGCTGAAAATTGCTGACAGCAAATGTTAATAAAACCACATTAAATGGAAAGAATGGATTTGGCAGTTAAGTGAATGATTCTTACTGGCAGGGAGGCTTTACTTTGTTGAATTGGAGAAATTGATGTTTATCATATATAGACTGGCATCAGAAATGAACACAGAGACAGCAGCTTTTCTTTTCTCTGTGTATCTGTATCTCTCTCTCGTATATATGTAAACATATATACATATATACGTATATGCATATACATGGATACACACACACACAGAATGGGAACATAAAACTATCACCTGGGAAATAGCTAACTCAGATCTCATATTGTGTCATTGTTGTAGCTATTTGTTTCAAAATGTTTTTCCCAGAAGAGCCAGCAATCCCTCCCCACTCTGAACTATCAAGTTTCAGACTACAAGTTTTCAATGGCAGCCAATCTGGAGAGCTGCATATATCTACCCCTAGACAGCTGCATTATGGAGCTAAAAGAACTGCATCTAAATTCATGAGCCGATAAAAAGTAATCTGGCTAAAGTCTTTTTTTCATACCAGAATATACAATGATAATCACACCCCCTTGAATTACAAATGTTCCATAACCATTCAAACTGGTACTGAGTTACTGACATTATTTGAAGTAATGACATAATAAAACACATTTTAAAAGACAAACCCATAATTTACGTACTTCTCACTTAAAAAGTGTTTCAGAAATCTTTTGAGATCATAATTGATAGAACACCATGATTTCATAGACCATCAAAGACTTGAATAGGTTTTAATAAAACAGGAGAATTTAAGTGGCTCTAGATTGCTTGCTAGCTATATTTATTCTACAACTCCTCCTGAGCTTAAAGTAAAACTAAAAATTAACTATGTTTTAACATAGTGACCCGAGCTTTAAAATTAGTTACCTTTTTTTTCCCCTCAAGGGAATGTAATAAATCACAAATGTCTCATCTCTAATTCTCTAACATTATTTTTTAGGGTAAATATGTACAGAATCCAGTCTAGACAAATCAAGCATCATAGTACACAGATGCATGTATTCAATAAACTGAAATGAAATAAAGTTGGCAAAAATCATTCATAATTCCTTTTACATCCATAATTCATAGTTAAGGATTTAAACATTATTGTTTAATTATCTTTGATAATGGTGAGTCATGAATTTGTATCACTGGCCACAGATGGCTTCAGGAATTTTTCAGTGGCTTTGTGGGTTTCATTATCTGGTTAAATCAATCAATTAGTTGGAAATATATTGATACTTAATAATTGTAATTACCTGAGATTTGTTTTATGAGTTTTGATCCATTATTTAAAGCAGCTCTTTACCATCTGATGTATATGCACGATTATAATGAACAACATTCATGTCCATGTGCCTAAATTTAAAGCAATAGCAGGCAAGCACTTGACAGAACCTTAAAATTAAAACCTATAATATTAAAATAATCCAAGATCACTTAAAAAGTAATACACACATAAGTAAAATAAATATACGGAGAAAAGGCAGCGTGTCCTTAGAGCAAGCACAATTCAATTATGAAAGACAGATTTCCTGCTCAAGCTCTTGATTGAGCAATGCCAAATCATAACTAAGGCTTAAGAATGCTCAGAGACCCCTGGAAAACATGTCTTCAGAGAGAAAAGCACAGGAATCAAGGTAAGAAAATAAGGCACAAGGCATATTGTAACCAGGCTGAGTCCAAAGTCCGGTGAAGGTCGTGTCCCCTGGAGGGGGTTTTGCTGATGAGAACTAATAGCCCCAGGGAAAATGCTAAGTTTGCAGTTTGGGGTGGAGAGTCTGATGAGAAATCAAAGGGACTGAAGGAGAAGGGGAAGTCAGTCGCCATGATGCAGGAAATAAAGAAGAGAAGGGGAGAAGGGGAAAAAAGAATCGTCATGCTGTAGGGATAGAGGAATCAGCGGCAAAAAATGTAGCCGCCAAGATTTAGAGTTTGGAAATCAGACTCCAGAAGTTTTGAACTGCTGGTATATAGAGTTTCGGATTGAGCATTTTTGGGATCTTTAGTGACTTTGGGACCAGTGATTTTGAAGACTTTGCAAGTAGCCGAGCGAAGGAAGCTGTTCTCAGTTTTGTCTTTACTGCAGCCGAAGGAAGAAGGCAGAGGCCCGAAGTGGGCGCCTTTCTGAAATGCGTGAGTGCAGTCTGATGGGCCGTCTGGCCGCTGTAGTTGCTGTTTGCAGTTTTGCTGGCCTGATGCTGTGCTGGAGCATCATGGAAGTTTTGGGAGCATTTCCAGTTGTGTCCTGTGTCGACCTCGTGAGTTGGAACCTAACCTACACTCTGGCTGTTACACATCTGTAGAAAAAGGAAGACTCCATTTTGGAATTGTGGCCTATTGTTTGGAAGAGGAGCTCCACTTCAGCAGCAGCAGGAAGACACCACTTTTGTTACTTTTCTGGGACTTAAAGGACTGGACATTGCTTTAAGTAAGGTAAACAGCCATATGTTGACTTCAGTAATTCTTTGCTTTTTCCCTGTTTGTTAAATAAATCCCAATGTTGTTGTTACCTAAACCTGAGTAGTCTTGTACATGTGCGCGTGAGTGCAGAACCAAGATAGTAACCGGTAAGCAATTGGGGCACTGCCTTTGCCTAAGTTTAAAAGGCCCCTTTTTTTCCTGTATCAATATGAGGTTAAATGAAATGGCTATTTGAACATAACAGGGACAAAAAATGAGTATGATATGGCATAGGCCTTTGATGGGGCACCATCATGCTGTTCCTGACTTCAAGGAAGAAACTACCAACTTTCACGCTCTTATCTCAAGAATTACAGGGTCTACTTAGTGGGCAGACATATTTAGGAAGAATAAAGAAGAAAACTGACCATTTTCACCTAAGAAAATGATTAGAAAAGATTAATTCCAGTAAAAAAAGTTAGACAATTTACTTTTTTTTTTTGAGGAATATCAAATACCTTTCTAGGAATATGTAAGCATCATTCACTTTAAACTCTGTAAGTATCAATATAATTGAAGATGGTGGGAGGAGCTGGGGGTAGGAGAGTAGGGGATTCCTGAGATATAACCAGAACTGGAGGTCATGCATATATATATACCAGAAAGAGATCTTAGAGGCAAATCAGTACAGCCCTCTCATTTCACACATAATATAATTGAGCCAGTGAGGTAAAGATTAATATCAGAGATAGTTATAGGTGTAATTTGGGTTGCAGTTACGATCACAGAATTTATAGTATAAGATCACACTCAAGTTTGTTATTCTAATTCTGGTGTTACATATTCACTCCTCCACATGTGCACATCCTCCACTCAACAACCACCAAACCAATACTGCTAATACCCTATGTCCTTCCCAACCCTCTGTTCCCTCTAGTAAACAGTAAATTGATGCTCAAGTTTTCATGCTATATTGCAATTACTCTCTCATAAGCTTTCTTCTTTCAAATAAATGATAAAAATTTGTGAATTTTCTTAGCACTTGTGCCCTAGTTATGTTGCATTTATCATAGCTGCTATTCAGTATAGTAACAGGCCTATGATAGAATCCTTAAATCTTTTCAGTGAAAGATAGAAGAGGACACTGAGAGACAGGTGAAAATGTTGCTAGAATACGCTGGAAAAGGAAATAAATTATCATTGGTAAAGAGGATAAGAATGAAGGTGCCCATTAAAAATAAGCATTAAGTTCCATCCTAGTGTCCTGATATTGAAGTACTTCATCAGTAATCTTGATTTTTTTTTTTTTTTGCTAAACATATTACATCACAACCTTCCATCTTGAGCAACTTTCTAGTTCTATTTGTCAATCTGTACTTATTTTATTACAATTGTGTTTTTTTTTTCCTTATGGGTGTGGAAGTTTATATTTCTCTGATGTCCTTTTATCTGGCATGAACACATGGGCTCCCTAGAGACCATATGAGAGGCAGTCGAAAGCAATGGTTGAGAGCACAGGCTCTGGAACCTGAATTTGCCCACAAAGCACAGCTTATGACTAGCTCACTGTGCAGTCTGGGACACAGCCCTTCAGTGCTTCACTTGTAAATGAGGATAATAACAGTGCTTACCTCACAGGATTGTTGTGCCAAGTAAGTACATTAGTGGGAATTACAGAGATTTGGTTTTCAGTTTATGGTATTAATACAGAAAACCCAGAAATGTTTTAGATGTTTCCAGCTGTCAAGTACACTGACAGGCTGAAGAAACTCAGACCCGCCCATGAATGTCACTGGGCAAAACATTGTTTTTTATATAGGATTTCTCAGCTTATGGAATACAGAAAATAAGAATTCTTCACAACTAAAAAGAAATCATTGCTGAAAAGAAACTAAAAACCCCAACTTAATCCTAACCAGATTGAGAGATTTGTAGAAAATAGATCTGAAGTGAACAGAAATGTGAGGATTTCACTCCAGAAAACCATACAGGGCAGGAGGCATATATTTTTTTGGTACAAGAGCGGTATCTCTGAATTTACCCATTTTTTTATACAACTCACATCTCCAAAGATGAAACAGAATAGCATACAATGAAAGACTAACGAAGAGGGGCCAAAGGTAAACTTTCAAGTTTATTTCTCAATCTCTATTAAAATGTCAGATTCAGAATGTCCTAAAGATATTTGCTTTTTTTATAAAGTTTAACACAGACTTAATGGCTATTTTCTCCTCTCACAGACCTTTGCTAAAGTGAGTTTACGTCAGTGTGCAAAGCATTGTGCTAACTTGAATTTCAGGATTCCTTAGTCCTAGGATTGCAAGAATTAAGTCAATATGTGACATTGGCAACAATTTCACAGCTTGTCTGGGCTTCAGTTTCCCACTCTGTACATTGACAATTGGATAATTAATGTCCGTTTCAACTCTAATATGTTATAAAAGTTACAGTGGAGCATGCTGTAAAGTGCAGGGTATTTCTAGCTAGAAACTATTTCGGGCTTTCTTACTAAATTATTGTTTGACCTTAAATCAGTTATTTAACTTCTACCAGGCTTTCTTCTTCTCAATTATATAATGAAGTGTTGGAGGATTTGGTCTCTAAAGTTTCTTCTACGTGTAAAAAATCTATGACTCAGTCTATGACCCTGTCCTCAAGGAGCATTCCATCCAGTTAAGGAGACAGAGATGTACATAAAAAGGTCAATAGCAATATCAGCTAAAAATAGAACAGATGTCACAAGGCAATGGATGCCTTAATGCCAAATAAATGGGGCAGATGATAAGTGATATAAATGTGAGGCAGGAAAGATTGTTCTGGGATAGAATAGTAAAAAAATAAAAAGTTCAAGAAGAGTCATGCAGCAGATCCTTAAAAGGTAGATTAGATCTACTGCAGGCATAATCTGTGGCAGAGCTGGGCATCATAGTGAGCAAATCTGAAAAATAGGAGAGGACATCCTGAGAGTTGAAAAAGAGCAGAGTAGTATCAAAAAGGAAATGGAAATTCCCCTATAGTCCCAAGGGGAATACACAGTGTAAAAAATATAAATAACAATAAAACATAAAATGATTTGGAAAAAGGAAATGGAAATATGTCCATGTGTTTTTATTGTTTTATTTAGGCTTTTTTTTTAAAAATGACACTTTAGATTAGGGACTCATCTTTGAATAATATATAGAATGGATACTTCTTTGTTTCTTGATTGAACAGTTCTCTATTGAGTATCTATAAAAAGCTGGATATTGTACAGGACTGGATGAAAAACTGGAGGTCATCACTTCATTTTCTGGTATTATTTATGATACCTCTTATGTTTTTTGTGCATTATTTATCCTAAATATTTAAGTTTTACTACCACAAGGATTATTCAATCCAAAGAAATGCCAAATAATGTCAGCCCAATATTAAGTGGCAGATTCTTTGAAGTTGGGGAGATCTATTTTGGAGTTGCACTAATACAATCAAGTATTTGACAAAATGTGCTTAAGCTCTGGAGTCTACAGCTGAGACTTCAGAGTCAGTGGACCTGGATCTTTGCATCACACGCAGGGCTATAAAAGTAATATTTTATAATGTTGGTAGAAAATCACACTGCTTGCCTTTGATTTCTTGAGAAAAGTTTCTTAAACCCTTCTGGAAGAAGAGTAACACATTCTTTGTATGGAATATGCTGAAATATGGTTGTATCTGCAGCAGATGCTGTACAAGGTAGAAGTGTTTTATTCACTCCTCTCACATAATTTGACTAATGCCTCTCTACTTCCAAACCAGACCCCTGATTCAATAACCACTATCAATCAGAGATATCAAAAGTTTCCCCCTGCCCTAGAGTAAGATTTGAACTTTCAACTCAAAAGCTGTCCACTCCTCTAACAATGTATTCAAATAGCAAGCAATCATTTAATGTATGCTGTTTCAGAGCAACAGCATGAAGACTGGGAGAGCCTTAGGAGTTGCTGAAATGAAAAGGGCTCTTCTCTTAATTTCAAATATCAGATGACTTGAACAGTACATGGCATCTTAGCCATCTGAGCTTTTAAATGTGACATTGGCAGATGTACAATACTCAGCTCTGTGGTACCTGAATAATTGAGGCTTTGAAACATCAAAGTGTTGACACCTTCAAACACTCAAGTAGCTTTATTTAAAAGATCTTTCTCACAAAAGAAGACTAATGCTGCCATTTGAGATCAATGCATTTCTCTGAAACACAGTGTCCCCACTTTTTATTGAAAGACACGTGTTTACCACATATTGATTAGCTGCATCCCATGTGCAGAAGGTATTTGATTAAATACATTTCTTTGTGATAACATAATGGCCAGCAGAATTAATAATGACTTTGGTGGAAAGGGGCATGATAAACATGATTTATTTCTTGAGTGAACTTTCTTCAATTCACTCAATGAGTCAGAATGAGGACTGGAAGATAATCAAGTTTACATTAAGTATTATATATTCAACAATAGCAACAATAATAAGAACTATTCCCTTTACTCAATCTTTCAGTGATATGTAACTGAACACTCATTATAGTCCATTACTATAAAGGTGGTAATTGCAGAGAGAAACAAGACAGAGTACATGTCGCTCAAATTGAGCCTGGATTCTGTTGGTAATTGGTCTCTGTCTTCAAAATTCCATTATGGTGGTGATACGTTCAAAATATGAGAGAAGGGGAGCAGTTTTATCAGAGCACATAGGGATCATGTATGTACGTATGTGAGGATACCTGACAGGCTTTCCAGAGGACATTGAAGCTATAGTATAAAGTATGAGAAAGAACTTTCCAAGTAAACAGAAAAGGGAAAATTAGGTAGTGACCCAGAAAATGACAGTCCTGTGAAAATGTACAGAATTGAAGAGACAAGACATATGCTCTACAATGTCAAAATGGTTAGCTCCTCTGGTTCAAAGGGGTCTGGAATGAATGGGGGAGTTGTGGGGGGAGAAGCAGAGGGTATTGGCACAGGTGGTTTGGTGGAAGATGAGTGGAATATGTGCACATGTGGAAGAACAAACATTAGTTCCAAAATTAAAATTAAAAGATAAAAATTGAAAAAAAAGTAAGTGACTAGAGTAAGAAATGAGACTGGGGAGGAAAGAAAGGAAGGGTGAGATGAGAAATAGGTTTGTATATCATGATTAGTTTAAACTTACTGCTGAGGCATTACAGTATTTTAATCAGAAAAATTAAGGAACTATTTTTCTGTACTATAACGATGTGAAACATGAGGACATATAAATGTTTGTTAAAAATTTGAGTACAAGGGAAAGAAAAAAAGTATAGGAAATAAAGGTAGCATCTGATGGAACCAGAGTGCTGGGGAGGAGGAAAGGCAGAAGTAGAGAGAAAAAGTCAGTGAAAAATGGAAATTCATCTGAAACTGACTGCTTTAACCAAAACAAAAGCCTCAAATACATAGATACTCAAATTCATTCCTTGTATATATTCTGAACATGTACTGTGTGGTGAGCTCTCCAATTCTGGGAATACAGTAGTGAACAAAGCACACAAACTTGCCTGCCCTTGTGTAATTTATTTTCTAGTTACGTGGAAATCACCCAGAGAAACAAGCTCATACTCTCTCCATGCAAATAGATTTTTTTTTTTTAACCAGCACCTTCTGGGAGAACACTTCTACTTTAATTCTCTAACTCACAGGATACTTCACATAATGAGCCAGACTAGGGGGACCAGGATTTGGAAGAAACAAGAGGGCAGTCACCGAACTCTATGCGCAAGACTGGACCCAACTTTAGAATGGGAAATGCCAAAAGGGGCCTTTACCAGTAAGCTATTGCCCTTACAGAAACTTAAGAATTTACAGCTAATATAAATTAAAAATTTAAAGATGCAACAGAATTAGACAGAAGCAAAAGTAATTATGAAGAAATGAAAAATGCAATAGAAGTGAAAACTATATCCAATATACTAAAGCCCATTTTCATCTAACAACTTAAGACATTACCGATACAAAATGTTCATTATAATTGTCATCATTCCCTTCTCTTTCAAGTACATAACCACTTTCTCTTTCGGATCTCCTAATTGTTTAATTAGGACTCTTAAAAACTGCCCAGGTCTTACTATCACAGGGAGGTTTTTTTGATGCTGATATGCTTTCTTAAACTGCAGGAACACAATGAAATGCTGAATCGAGGCCAAATTTCACGATAAACAAAAACAGAACTTTCAAAGACATTTTTTTTTTCCGTTTCTGTGCAGAGAACATTTCCATCAATGTTTGAATATAAGCATGTCAAAGAAAAGAATTTATAATATACCTCAAATTTTAACTTCCCAAGACAGGTGTGTATATCATCTTTATTCTTCCCTAAGTCACAATTCAACTGTTCTCCATAAAAATAAAGTTTATCAACACAATCCTTCTAACATTTTGATAGCTTCTTCATTCACAAATCTTATCTCTATTTATCCCTTCCACTCTGAAATTTCATTATTTTTTTCAATTTCTGTCACCAATCAAATGTGGTCTCATTCACAGAAGACTGAAGTAGTGCCCTGTTTTCTCTTTTTTAGCCAGTTTATGCATAAAACAGTGAGCTGGTTTTTGAGTCAAAATGTGAATGCTCCCTAGTGATTGGCCCTTCATCATCATTCCAGAACAAGCTATTAGGCCTCTCTTCTCACCCAAATGAACCCTCGGTGTAAATTTGCTGAGACTACAGACCCACAGAAGACACCACTCCTGCCCCCACATAAGAACGGCTGCTTAGAATGTGTTTCCTCCATCTCCCATGTAAACATAGGCAGTTTCACAAATTTATAGTTTCCTAAAACATATCAAAGTTGTCCTTCCACTAGGCATTGAGTCATCCCAGTTGAAATAACTCATCCATTTTCATGTTATTTATTAAACACTACCTTGCCTTGAGATATAAACCATGAGTGACTGTCTTTTAAAAAATAGTCATTTTTAATCTGTGATTTTTATATATTTGCATATTTCACTGAGAAGATATGTTATGCATATGCTGACCAAGGCCCTTTTCCCATGTAGATATGCTGGTCCTGATTAAGATTTTTTTTCAAAGCAATTGTATGCCTTTGTCAAGCCGTCCCAAGAAAAAGGAGTCAATCAAATGACTTTGGCCCTTTGCACTTCACTATCCCATGAGATTTGAAGAACTGAGTACTAAGAATTTTTTCCTGCTGACCCTGCAGTAATGATGGAACCATGAAACTTTATTTTTGTATCTCTGGGATGCTATTGGCATATTGTATATTTATGAAGAGTAAACAAATAGGTTGTGTAGCACGGTGTGACTGTTACATTTGAGTGTGATAGTTTTATTTTGTTGTTGTTAATAGATATCAGTAAAATATACTATGTTTGGGGGAATAGCTATCAACTGTTTAGCTTTCCTGGGTTAAGAACTTTTTGGGGTATTATAGGTATAGGACAGAATTAAGTCATAATAGGTGAATTACTGTGTCTTCAGGGTTCTTACTTCCATTGATGGCAAGTTGAAAACATAACATCAGTATTTTTTTTAAAGTTAAGGCTCATTAAAAACTAATTCTATGCCTTGTGACTAAATTTTAAAATTTTTCAATATTTAGACATTTTCGTATTTTATTATTACAGATACTTATTTTCTCCTAACAGGGCCATACTTGAAGTGGAAAAGAAGAATAAGAGCTGGAATATTTGTCACTAACATTTTAAGACTTGACAGTGCCAAACTTGAATATGAGTAAACCATGTAGTCACATATAGCCTCTCTTTTATAAATGTCAAGGTCAAGTATAAAGGTGGATATTTTAGGAAGGCTAGCTATGAACTAAAACCCTAATACTGGAAAACTCACTGTAAGTAATATTTACAAAAACCTTGCCAAGCGAATGTCACCAAAGGGAGCATAGTTAAAGAATGGCATATTTTCTTAAAAGATAAGCATTGAAGATAATCAGTGGGGGGTGGGGGGAGGGAGGCGGAGGGAGGGAAGGAAAAGGGCACAAAATGGAATAGAAAAGAACACAAGGGACCATGGAGATGGATCACAGGTGAATTGGTGGTGGGCTACCCAAGGGGAATACAAAATGTAAAAGACATAAATAACAATAAAAATATGTATTTATATAAAAAAAGATAAGCATTTGTACCATTGTTTGGAATTTGTTTCCGCTCTCTTTTCTTGTAAACATGTTATAGCACCATACCCAGTAGCAGCATTCGCAAAATTGTTCCCTCAAAATTTCTAAGTGAATGGAATCCTCTGTTTGCTTTAAATACAGAATATTCCACAAGGCAAATAGGACTACCCTAGGATGGGGAGAGGGAATTGTACGTGTAATGATGTTTTGTTCCTTTGTGTTTTTTCTACCCTTTCATTTATCCATTTAGATTTTGCTGATACCCTTATGAAGACTTTTCATTAAAAAGCCTTGGGAAAACAAAAATACCTGAAAATAGCCACTCCCAAACCACCCACTGGAGTTCATTGAAATGCCTGGTATAAGGAATTTAACCTGAATATATCTGTACAGTGGAATTTTTAATTACCTGGTTTTGAGAAGTAAAACTTTCTCTGAAAGTAGTTTTCCAAACACACACACGCACACAATAAACTTTCAGAAGAACATTTTTAAAAGTATCTAACAACCCAGAACCAGTGTCTTTCATGGTTTCCTTCTGGGAGAGAGGTAGAATTGACTAACACTGACCCTATCTGTTGTTCCTCAGGGAGACTCAGCAATGAATTGTGTTGAAGGGATTTGTGAAGGGACTGACATGTATTTGCAAATCAGCAGCCCAAAGTCTGTTTGTTCAGAATATTTTTGTCTCACATAGTTTTTATACATATTTGGAAGCAACATTCCAATACTAGAAAAAATGTTAAAACAGGCTAACAAAAATATTTCATTAGATATTTCCATTGGAGATAATAAAAGAGTCAAGAGCTCTTTGGCAGTCTCCATTTCCTGCCACCACTATTTTGGCCCTTCAGTGGCCTGGCAGAGGCTAAATTCCATCAAGGCAGCTGCTAGGTCATATGCCTAATTATGGGAATAGCATTAACCTTGGGACATTTGGGACTGAATTTGTTAAGACAACTAAAGGATACTACCATCATCATGGCAAAGACCAACACAATGAGGTAACACGTAAACTGACTTTAATCTGGCAACACATTTCACAAAGAATAAAAGATCAATGCACAATTTACACCAGTCAATATTCTTGGAGTCCCTGAAATTTCCATTTAACTCTATTTAAAGTAAAAGGTAGATATAATCTAGTCCACAGAGAGGAGGCAACCATGATCCTACACTGGCCTTTACTTCTAAGAGTTCCCTCAGTCCACCTTGAAGCTTTGCTATTCACATGGAATATCTACCATCTCTATAAGACAACATGAAAGTAGAAAACTGAAGGAGAATATTAGAAAACACAAAGCCTGAGATTATTTCCAGATATTGATCAAAGTATGACATAGGAAAAAGACTTGTTTTTTAATGTCACAAATGATATTCAACTTAATCTTAGGGTAAATGTCAATTCAATCACTAGGTAGTAATGTGAAATCACTACATTTCCCACTAGCAATAATAGCCCCCACCTGTGTGTTCACATATTTACTAACTGCCATATGGCATATATAAAAATCTGTTGTAGTTATTCTCAATTTGATCACATCAGTCATTCTGTTTTTGTTTTTTTTCATCCTCTGCTATGGGTAGCCTAAAACATAATAATTATACCAAAACATTTTCTTTAGTTAGTTCTCTAAACTGGGTTTTCTCAAAGTAAAGTGGAGACTGAATTACAAATTTCATTTTGAGTTCTAGTACGTCTAAGACATATGCTAATATTTCATAAAAATCATTACGTAGAGTTGATACAAAAGACTTCAAATAAGACCATGGTAACAAATGGAAAAATGTGAATCTGCAGCAGGTGGGCTGTCTAGCAGGTGTCTAGTAGATGTCTAGTCAGTGTTCTTTAGTGCAATTAAAAGAAGACAGATGGAGACAAAACTTCAAATGAAAAGAAAGTAGCTTCTGTGGGAAACTGAATTGAGCCTGTTTAGAAGACATATAGGAAAGATATGACATAAACTAATAAGGGATATCAGTTCAACTGTTCATAAATTATCAGATTTATAAAGGTGGCCTCTAAAATCACCTTCAGCTAAGAGTGTTTGAATTTATAACAAGGATAAGATGCATTCTATAGCATCTCTCATTCTGAGAGACAGTACAATCTAAGATTAGTCAATTAGTTGAGTTCAGTTTCTGGGAGAACAATTAGTTCCCAGAAATAAATTTCCAAATTGTACTTTATATGAAAATTATACATCATGTTTTTTTCACTTTACTTTTTAAAAACCAGATTAGATAGAAATTTCATAACAATAATGAAGCTTCCAAAGACAGTAAGAACTACTTAAAGAAATTTCTTTTGCTTCTGTAGACAGATTTTTCATTTTCAAGCATATATATTTTTACATGTTCTAATTTGTTTATCCTTAAAGGACTTCAATGTTTATGGAGAAATGCCTAAACATTAATATAATGAAGAACTAATGTTAAAATAACTGGTTCTAGCAAAAGAGTAGAAAAACGATCACAATTTCAAAAACTCTTCTGAACTTTAGACATTTGGTCTAATGAAAAAAGGGTAATGTTCTAACAAAGTATGTTTTTATAAAAGATCTTCAATCCACTATCTGATTCAAAATCATTTATTTCAAGACTGAGTAAGTAAGGCTCTAAATCACACTGCCATAAATCATCTGATAATAACTTCTTAGAGTTTCAAAGTAAAAGATAAAGATCTAGAGATCTAAAGATGAGCACTTTGTAACCTAAATCGTTTTGATCATGGGAAATTTTGATATTTGCCATAGCTTCAGACCCTATCAAACAACGCTTCTTGATATACTACTACATTTCTGACTCTATAGCTCTACTTGGTTATTTGATTAAGAAATGAAGTTAACACGTGCAAAAAAGAACTGTCAGTCTATCAATTCTTAAACTGGGCTTGCATATTTTTGTTTTATAATTTGGTTGGCAACCCACAGAGATTCTACTCATTTAGCAATTGTATATGTATGTGTAGAAGAAATAGGGTGGAGGCCAGAGGTTTGAGGGGGTGAGAGGATTCATCAGAGACAGAGTAGGGAGCAGAACAGGCAGATCTACTGCTAAGGGGAGCAACAGGTGCGACAGGAGATATCTGCTGTGCCATATGTGGGTCAGCTCCCTGGCTTGGGATGGAACTCGGGCTACTTTGGTGACAGTGTTGAGACTTAACCCCCAGGCCACCAGAGAGGCCTCTAGCAACTTTTTTTTTTACCTTGGAAAGAGTTACACTGATTGTCATATGACTGACTCAGAAATAACACCTCTAGACTTTCTCTGGAATAGTACTTTAACTTCATTATCCATGAATTTCTTTCTGAATTTGGGCTCATTATTTTAAATACTGTGATAATCATATGAGCTTTATTATCTGTGCTTAATTTTATCATTTTATAAAAAGATGCATACATTTTTAAAGACCATTTTCTTTCTTTTTTTAAAGATTTATTTATTTATACATACAAGCTGGGGTACAGACTAGAGGTGTGGGGCGGCGAGAGGGTTCACCAGAGACAGAGTGGGGAGCAGAACAGGCAGATCAGAAATACACTGCTGAGGGGAGCAGCGGGCAAGGCAGGAGAGGTCTGCCGCACCATGTGGGATTCTCCCCGGCTGGGTGTCGGACTCGCATTGAGCACTGCCGCACTGCCGACAGCTCCACAGCGCAGCGCTCAACCACTGCGCCACCAGGGAGGCCCTAAAGACCATTTTCTTAGAAAATGTGAAAATCATTTACTCAATGCACTTTCATCTAAATGATGTATATGCACATATGGAAACCTCAATTTATTGAACACCTAGTAATTGGCATTATTAGATATGACACAGGAACCAATGTCTATACACTAAAGGAAGTCTAAGAGGAAATTAACAGGGATAGTTTAAACTAAATTTATCACTGTATTTTTTAACATCATTTTCCTAATGATGAAATTAAAGTAGAGCTTTTAGCATATCCACAAGTAAGAACACCAAAATCAGAAGTATACTTCTTTAGTCTCTGGTGAGAAGGGATGTTTCTAAATCTAATGTTTTTGTGTTTTTTTTTCTTTTTTTTTAAAATCTGAATAGATTTTTTGAATCCAAATCACAAGTAGTAGATTGCTTCTTAAAATATTAGGTGTCAGATTAATAAAGATATTTTTTAAATGCAATTAAACTGGTTGCTATAAAATCAATCAAAAGAGTTAACTTGTAATCCCTCAAATGACATACCTAAAGTACAATGTTTTCTTATTTCATTTTTCAATTTCATACACTAAAAAGGTAAAAGTACCTGCAACATACTATTTAAAAATGATTGGACAATTTGAAATGTGCTTATACATTATATATATGGCCTTGCTGTCCCCAAATAGAAGAGTGCTAAAATAAAACACATTCTTTGCCATTCCGTTAATTTTCAAGAACATTCAGTGGATTTTCATATTTCTCATACTTAAGGGAGATTTATGAAAAAGAAACTGAAGGTGCTCATTTTCAACACAGTTGATATTATTGATTAGCTGATAGTCAGTCCTGAGGCATTATTTTCATTGTGCAAAATAAGCATAAAAATACTACAAGCAATTAATTGCCTGCTTTTCGTATCATGCTTTGCAATGGCCTATCAGCCTTTTATTAATATTAATGAGGAGAATTAGCACGGAAGATCAGGGAGCCACATAGCGCCGAGAACCTGTGAGGACCCTACGGCTCTCATGCTTTATTATTTTTTAATCAAAGTAGCTGACTTGAAGGCACAAAATTAAAGAACTGAGTCTTTTATGATTCCACAATGATTCAAATTAAAATGATCTATACTTGCACAATTCCTGTGAACCATTTTGTGCTTGTTAAAAACAGTTAAAAATTGCATAAATTCATGATTTAAGGGCTGTGGTTTTCTTTTCTTAATGAACAGTCCACTTAATGTATTTCTCCCAATTCACACATGTGGACATAATAAAGCAAAAGAGGGTGGGCCAAGTAAGCAGAGAGAATTTAAGCTCATGATTCATACCAACTAAAAGAGAAATGCACATTTGTTACTCTTCCAGGCTCACTAGGAATTCTTGGCATGTACACACAGCTCCATTGACTGTCCTTGGAAAACTTGCATAAAAGAAATGGGCAGGAAAGTCCATTTTTCAGATTGAAACACAGAAGGTATAAAATTAAACTCAGTGGTTTCTAGTCTTTTCTACTCAGAAACAGCTTCTTGAGTGTATTCCCAAAAGTTGTTTACTTCACAACAACCAAAAAATAAAGTCTCTGTGGGATTTATATCTAACTTCAAATATTGAGGTTCTTATTTAAAATTGTGTGTTTAAGTATCATGCTGTTCAAAAGTCTTAAAATCACTGACTTATACAGGACAAATACTTAACAAGGAACAGTTGATTTGTTGAAAATCATACCAATATGGATATGTAAACATATGAAATTTCCATTCAATCTGCATAAAAACTGGATTTCTAAAACACTAATGAGCAAAGTTGCTGTTACATCAAAATATTATGAAAAATTAGCAAATTTGAAGGAGATAGACTTCTGATATTGACAAAAAGATAGAAGTTGGGGTTAAAAAGGGCCTCCCTGGTGGCCTAGGTGTTAAGTCTCAGTGCTATCACCACGATGACTCATGCCATGGCCTGAGTTAGATTCCCACCAGGTAGCTGACCCACGTGGAGCAGACCTCCATCTCGCGGAGTGCTCCCCTTAGCAGTGTATTTCAGTAAAGTTGCCTGTTCTGCTCCCAGCTCTGGGTGAATCCTCTAACCCCCTTCTGCCACCACTGGCTTACACCCCAGTTCAACACACACACACACACACACACACACACACACTTGGAGTTAAAAAGTTTGGGTTACCAAACGGAAGTCCTTACATGTCCAGAAAAAACAATGAGAGCTGCATCAGATGATATGAAATTCAGGACACAGCGTGTTTGAAATGTTGGAAGATAAATATTAGAACTATTGTAAAAGGCTCTTCCTTAGAAATATATCTCAAAATGTGGGGGGGACCTTTCCAATGTCAACTCAAGAGATTAAAGGACAAAACAAGATTCTCATACCCTGCCTCAGAAATATGAACCATAATCTCTGAAAGTAGGGCCTCCCTGGTGGTGCAGTGGTTGAGAGCTGCACTGTGGAGCTGTTGGCAGCGGCGACGCGAGTTCGACACCCGGCTAGGGAGAATCCCACATGGTGCGGCAGACCTCTCCTGCCTCACCCGCTGCTCCCCTCAGCAGTGTATTTCTGATCTTCCTGTTCTGTTCCCCACTCTGTCTCTGGTGAACCCTCTCGCTGCCCCACGCCTCTGGCCTGTACCCTGGCTTGTATGTATAAATAAATAAATCTTTAAAAAAAAAAATCTCCGAAAGTATGATTGTTACATTTTTAACAAACTTTCTAAATGATTCTTAGGTGGGAAATCAGGATCATAGTGTTCACTGCTTAAAAATAGTTTCCTTTTTATTTTTTAAGGTAGTCGGAAGAATATTTATATCCAAGAAAGAACAAAAAACAAACAATGGAGTTTCTCTGTTGAAAGTGAATGGTAAAAAGTAAAGGGGGTTGATCTCCCCTGTCAAAACCTGGCCAAGCAGCTATACCAAAATGTCCTGAGCTCCCTCCCAGGAGTTCTAATCATCCTCCACTTCAAGGATTTGCTTTGTCCTCTTTCTTGAAAGCTGCCCATTTTATTTTACCTTGTAGTGGCAGCCTGTAGAGAAAATAACTGCACTGTTTGATTTATCTTAACTTGGTTTTAATTCTTTATATCCTGACATTATTTGCACCAGCAATAGATGTTCTTTTGGTGATGAGGTTTGTGTCATCCAAGACAAGAAATTCATTTGGCAGACATTCCAAGGATAACCTATATTCTGAGGTGGAGTCTTTTCTCTGTCAAAATTGCACCTGCTTTTACTAGAAATCCATTTCTTCTTGGTGAATTCAACACAAAATGGAACACTTAACTTTGGCATTTTATGTATACTTCAAAAAAATAAATATATGTATGTGCTCCTATACTAGCTCAACAGTTTACCACTAATTAAATCCAACAGAGAAATATTTTGTCTTGATTTGAGTTCCTGCTCAGACTTTCTTTACCCAGTCTACTCCAGAGATGTGTCCTATCTTTTTCTATTCTAACTGCCAGCACCAACTTTCTCATTTAGATTGCTTTTCAGCTGTGAAATGGAAGTGAGATGTAACTTGTCTAATTCTGCCCATTATAATTACAAATGAATCTTAAAGGAAACCAAAACCAGATTTTTAATACTATCAGAAAAAAGAAATGTTTACAACTTGATTTATTAATAGTGAGTAGCAGTGAATGGTATATAGACCAAGAACAATTACTAAGAATAGTAGATAGAAAATTCCCAGAGTTGGCTCCAAGATGTAGAAGAATGTTGCGTCTGTAAAAGCTTAGCATAGTGCACAGTCCATGTACATGCTCACCAAGTATGACCCCCCTTTTTGCCCTTTATTATTACAGGCAATTACTGGTACATGCCCTCTATCTTGTAATGTAACTAATGCTTCTTGTTTCCTGTTCCCCATCAAACTTACACACTAGTGCGATCACCTGCAGAATCTCTGTGGCCAGTGAATTTCTATCACTGCCTGCCTGACTCCACCAGGTGATTTTTATGCTCACCATGAATATTTTGTGTTGGTCTCTATTGTTTATGTAATATGTGCTTGAAAACCCTAATAAACACTTTCAAAAACCTAAAATCAAGCTTAGAGGCTAAACAAACAAACAAACAAACAAAAAAAAAAGTAAAAACATTTCCAAATGCTTTAAAATAGACTTGTCTCTATAACTATCTTTTATGATTAACTGATGAACACGGACTTGCACTCTATAATCGTTATGAGACACTAAAAATATGACAGAGTAACATCACAACAGAAAAAGGAAACTGCATCAAATTGAGCTAGAAACAAATGTAGCCTGTTTCAGAGTTGTGTGTGGGGTCCACCCTGCGCTCATCAAATTCTACTGTAAGAAAGTTTGTTTGATTTTAATTATTCTCAGAGGCATAGCATTATTCAGTTATTTTCCCTAGGTACATTTAAAGATGCTTTCCTCACAGTTCACTGGCCCCGACAAATAATCATATTGCAGAAAAGTGAGATTAAAAAAAGTGTTTTCTTGCTAAATTTTCCCTTTTTAAACCTAGGAAAATATATCATAGTGTGTGTGTTGCAGTGCATTGTACTATCATGTGTCATACTGTACTATACTATATCCAATTGGGTTTTCTCTCCAGGATTCTCATTTGAAGGTAGCCGAGAAAACACGCCTGCGGACTAAAACTGAGATGGGAATAGTCACGGTCCCTCCTCCTTGAACATGGTAGGTGAGTTGGAGATTTGAAAGAACCCCCAAACAATCTGATGTACAAACGTTTAATGTGTCTTGATTATTATACTTAAGATTTGAAATTGTCTACAATGGATGTTCACAGAGCTTCCCCTACAGGGAGAAGTGGGCACATTCCCACCCATTCTACAGGTGGTAGGTAATCTATAAACACCGAGGAGTCTGCTCAGACCAGGCCAACTGCCTAATGCATCTGAGGGCTGACAATACAAATAAACTTCATGATAAACACCCGGGGCCTAGCTTAATTTTTCAAACTGTATTTTGCATTTTGATGAGGGGAAAAAAAACTCAACTAAGGGTGAAGTATGGAGAGCAATGGCAGTGTGCATGCTCCATTTTTCATCCTAAACAGCATGATTTACTTTGGCCGTTTCTGGAGTAACAAATCCTGTAACTGAAATTCATGCTTGGAATGCCTTAAAGGGATGCAAAGGCAAGTTGATTTTTCATCTTAAAGAGATATTCTGGTTAATTTGTTCTTCATAAGAGAGGAAAAGAGGGTAGGACATAAGATGTTAAAATACACCCATCTCTCTAGTTGAGGTTCCAGACTTGAATCTCATTGTATGTGCAAGATACATGAAAAAACATGTGAGTTTTTAAGAGAAATCTCCTAGCGGTGTAGACTTTTTATCTCTTCTCATTGTCCACAGTAAGGACAGAAACAAGGATTTCTCTTAGCAACAATTGATAGCACGGGAAACACTACAACCAAATCAGAATCTCATTTGTAGCATCTCCACTGATTTTCATGGTTATACAGTCAGTAGGACAAGAGTAAAAACCACCTAAAATCCTACCATCCTTTTGCACATCCTCATAAGCAAAATATATACACGCACTACATATACACATACACACACATGCATCTAAGTTGTCTTTTTTGTTTTGTTTTGTTTTGTTTCCCTTTATATTCATTATCTCCATCTGTCAGGTCACACTTGTTTACTATTTTTTCATATATACTCCTCTTTCCCATGCAGTTTGCATATGTGCATCAATGAAAATATCTATTTATACTATATATATTACATATACATATGTAATACACATATGTATTACATATGTATAACATATATATATTACATATATATTACACTATATATATATATATATATATATATATAGTGTGTGTGTGTGTGTGTGTGTGTGTGTGTGATTTTGTGTCATTGTTTCTTCTGGCAAATGGAAACTTCTACCTGCATCTTTTCTTGACTAACAAAATATGAAATTTTCTCAAGTCAACAAGTTGAATTCTAATTCATTCATTTAAATGATTGACTAATATTGAATGATACATTTTGGGGAGGACTTTCATTTTGTTTACTTTTTTAATAGAAGTTAATTTTGTTACCAATGTCCTGTTATTAATGAAAGTTTTCATTTTAGGTACAGGATTTACAGTAGAGGGTGTCTAGGTTGAAAAATATCTGTATGTTAATTTTAAGAAACATTGGAAAATTGTTTTTTCTGCGTTGGTTTTCTCCATTGCACCTATCTCATGTTGCCTGTCCTTATTTTCTGTTTCTCACACTAGAAGAAATAGTTATGGGAAAACTAAAGTTGTGCCCCTTTTTTCTTGCTGGCTTTTCACTGCAGTTATGGAAATAGCATTTTTTTTTTTTGTTTTTCAATAAATTATTTTAGAATTTCTACAAACAGGAATTTAAATGTCATTTGGAGTGTACATTTTTTTTACTCTTGATTTAAAGGAAATGTCAAATTCCTCAAATTAAAGGAACATTTAAACCATTAAAATAAAACTAAAATTCCACCTACAACATGTTAGAATAGGGAATTTTTGATAAGCATTTTTAAGCACAACTAAGAAAAACTGAAATTTGCTCACAGGAAATTTCACCAGTTCATTGTAGGGGACAATGGACTGTCCCATCGAGATTTTGCATTTAAGTTGGTATTACACCCTCTGTGGAGGCATAGCAGGGAGAGGTAAAGGGAATTTCACCAAACAAGCTGAAGGTGTAAAAGTCCAGTGCAGTGCACACACCAAGCATTGTGTGCATGCTCCATTTTTCATTGGGACTTTTAACAGCAGGAGTAATAGAAACAAGCATATAAACACAGGTACTAGAAGTATTGCTTCAGCCACAGAGTAAGTGGCTGCCAGCAGCCTGGTTGGCAGAGACCCCTTCCCCATTTCTGCTGAGGGAAGAGAGAGAGAGAGATATATAGAGAGAGACCTGTTGTGCCTTGAAGAGAATTGGCAAGGAGACAGGACCCTAGAAATCTGGCTCTGTGAAGCAGTGAGCAGAGATTATTCTGGAGAAAGAGAAGAAGCAGTATAAATCTCTCTGCCTGGAACAGTCCTCCCTCTCCAGCAAGACAGAAAACAAGTCTTTACATTCTAGCGTCCCTTCCCTCTCTCACCTGCTGCCCAATAAGAGGAGAAAACACAGCAAAGCTGAACCAAATACCACCCTAGTTGGAAAAAAAATAAAAACAGGAAGGAAATACACATGACTAGGAAACAAGGAACATCTGAACACATTTGGAAAAATTGAAAGGGAAGAGAAATAGAAAAAGAGGCCTGATAAGACAAATAACATCCTGGTGATTCAAACTCAGATAATCTAGGATCTTTGAAAAGAAATCTATATACCAAAAAAAAATAATTAAAGATATTGACGATATTTAGAAATTACACCAAAAGATGCTAAAAGCAATGAGAACTAGGGAAAGCATATTAAGTGAATTTCAGCTGACAGAGTGAACTTCAGAAAATGATGATACAAATGTACAAATTATCCAACTGAGAGAAGAGAGAGAGTTAAGATTTAGGACAAATGAAGAAACTATGTGGAATGTTAGACTCCACGAGAAGGTGACACATAAGAGTAAATGGCTATTCAAGAATGTGAAGACAGTGACAATGGAGCTGAAGACCTATTCAAAGATATAATAGAATGTCTCAAACCTAAGGGAAGAATTAAACATGGATGTCCAAGAAGCAGAAAGAACACCCACATTTCTAAATGCAAAATTATCTCCACTGTGACACATCATTGTTGAAAGATCAATTTTATGACTCAGTCATAAAAAAAATAGTATGAGGCAACAATAAAACACTAAAAGAGGAGAAGGGGTAAAATTTGTATAGTCAAATGATAATGAGTAGATGCCAACACAAAAATGACTACTTTAGATATATAAAGTTTAGTTCAACAATTGTGGTAACAATAAAGCAAAACTCTAGAATAGAAGTAGAAGAAATTGGGAAAGCCTTCCCAATGAAAAGGATGATAGAAATACATGGGAAAAAAATCATAGGTGGGCTCTATCAAAGAATAGAGCATCCACACAGAAAGCAAATAGAAAATAATGATCTTAAATGAGATTATGGACCATGAGACTTAATAGACTTTTATGGAGTCTTCCATACTAGAATAAATTAATACACATCTTCTCATGTGCACATGAAAATGTTCGCAATGATATAGCAGATGCTGGGCCACAAGTCTCAGAAATACATGAAAATAAAAATTGTATCAAGCATCATTTTTCTGACCATAATGGTGTAAAAATCTAGACTCAACCACAAAAAGGACTTGGAAAAAATTACAAATATGAGGACTAAACAAAATGCTTTTGACTAACACCTGGCCAATGAATGTATCAAAGAAGACATAAAAATATCAAAGATATGAGGAGACAAGGTACCAGATTCTATGGGAGAAGCAAAAATGGTATTAAGCGGGAAATAAATAGCAATACAGGTTCACCTCAAGAAATAAGAAAAAATCTCAAACAATCTAACTTCATATCTGAAGGAACTAGAGAAAGAAAGACATAGGAAACAAATAGTCAATAGAAGTAATAAAAATCAGAGTTGAGATAAATGAAGGTGAAATGGATACCCAAAAGATGGTTCAAAAGAACAGTGAAACCAAGAGCTCACTCCTTGAATCAATAAACAAAATTGATAAATACTTAGGCTATGTTTATCAAGAAAAGTGAGAAATCCCAAATAAAGAAGCAAAAGAGAAAGTCAAAATTTTTCCTCAGTTTAAATTATGTAACACAGAAACACATGGAATCATAATAGATAATTATGAACATCTTTTGCAAACAAATTGGACATCTGAGAAGAAATGCATAGATTTATGGAATCAAACAGCCTCTAATAACAAACAAGCGTGAAAGCTAGCTTGAAGAGACAAATCACAAGCTCACATATCAAAAGAATAACCAAAAATCTCCCTTAAAAATGTTGAGTCCGCTCTCTCCTCTAGTGAATTCTTCCAAACCTTCTAGGAGGATCTAATATTTATCCTTCTTAAAAGCTACCAAACATATTTTTGAGATCATACCTTGATTGTATGCCCAAAAAAACGACAGCATATAAAAGGAAAACTCTAGACTGATAATAACTGATGTACATAAATTCAAAAATCCTTCACAAAATCTTGGGAAATAGAATCCAGCAATTTATTAAGAGAATCACTTATGCAGAATTAGGATTCATTTCAAGAATGCACGTTTGGTTCGGTATATGCAAATCAATGTTAATGATGTCATCAACAAAAAGATGAAAATTGCATGATACTTTCAATAGTGAAAAATGCATTTGGCCAGAATCAAGACATATTTATCATAAGGACTCAATAAATTGGAAATAAAAGGAATATTTCAATATATAAATATAAAAATACACAACCAACATCATATTCAGTGTTGAAAAACTGAAACCATTTATCCTAAAATCAGGAAAAACACAAAGTCCAGTTTCAGGACTACAAATCAGTATCATAGCCAATATCCTAGTCAGAGCAATTAGGCAAGAAAAAGGCATAAAATGAGTGTTAATTGGAAAATAAGTAAAACTATCACTCTTTACATAGGACATATTATACATAAGAAATCCATACACTATACCAAAAACAAATGAACAAGACATAAAACAACTGCTAGAAATATATGAATGCAATAAAGTGTTAAGATACAAAGTCAATGAAAATCTGTTGCATTTCCACATTTTAATAATGAATTAGGAAAAAGAAGTTAAGGAAACAAATCCATTTACATCACACAAAATGGATTAAATATCTGGGAGTAAATTTAAGGGAGGTAAAGGACGTATGCTTTGAAAACTATATGATAATATCATAGGAAATAAGACACAAAGGAAAAAAAAAACATAAGCTGTGTTCATGAACTGAGTAAGTTTTGTTAAAATGGCCATATTACTAAAGTGATTTCCAGGATCCTTGCAATTCCCATCAAAATCCCAATGACACTTTTCAAGGAACTAGAACAAAAAAATATAAAATTTTATGGTAACACAAAAGACCCCAAATAAGCAAAACAATCCCAAGAAGAAATATACAGGTATCATGCCACCTGTCATCTAACTATCCTACACAGCTACAGTATGCAAAAATCTATGGTGTTAGGACAAGAACACAAAGACCAATGTAATAGAGAGTCCAGAAACACACACACACACACACACACACACACACAAATATGGACAATTGATCTATGGCAAAGAAACCATGCAATGCAATGGAATAAGGAATTCTTCTATAACAAGTGATGCTGGCCTCCCCAGTGGCGCAGCCACTGCTCTGTGGAGCTGTCCACAGCAGCGACGCAGGTTCGATGCCCGGCCTAGGAGATTCCCACATGGTGTGGCAGACCTCTCTTGCCTCACCCACTGCTCCCCTCAGCAGTCTGTTTCCATTGATCTGCCTGTTCTGCTCCCCCTCCATCTCTGGTGAACCCTCTCGCCACCCCACACCTCTAGCCTGTACCCCAGATTGTATGCATAAAAATAACTCTTAAAAAAAAAAAAGAAAAATGATGCTGGGAAACTTGGACAGCCAAGTGTAAAAAAAAAAAAAAAATCTAGATTTTTACTTAACTCCATACATAAAAGTTAATTGAAAATGGAGCAAGACTTGACTATAATAAGGTCCTGAAACCATAAAATACATAAAATACAGAAAGAAAACAGAAAATATATACTTGACATCAATCACAGAGATTTATTTGGGGATGCAGTTCTCACAGGGAGACAAAACTGAAGATAAACAACTAGGACTAAATCAATCTAAAAAGCTTTTGTACCTTAAAAAAAAAAAAACTACCACAAAAATAAAAAGGCAACCTACAGATATATTTGTACATTGTACCTCCAACAAGGGGTTAATTTATGTTGTATATAAGGAGCTTATATGACTCAACAACAATTAATTCAATCAAAAATGGGCAAAAGACCCAAAATAGATATGTCTTACAGATGACCTAAATGCACATGAAAAAATGTTTACTATGACTTATAGTGGAACTGAAATTAAACTCAATCACCTAAGCCCTCTGAGATTGGTCTATATAAAAAAGACTAAAAGTAGCAAATGTTGGCAAAGATGAGAAGAAACACTCCTCCACTGTGGTAGGCATGTGACTGGGTGCAGCTTCTGTGGAAAATATATGGAGATTCCTTGAAATATAAAAATCCACAAAACTGAAATTAGAAATACCACATGACTAAACAAAACCACTGCTAGGCATTTCCCCAGCAACATGAAAACACTAATACAAATAGATTTATGCCCTTCTATGTTCTATCCATAGCCAAGGTGTGGAACCAACCTAAATGCTCTTTAATAGATAAGTGGATAATGAAATTGTGGAATACATATGTAATGAATACCATTTAGCTATTTAAAAGGATAGAATAGTGTCTTTTTGGACAACATGGATAGGTTTTGAGATGATTACTAAGTAAAATATGGAAGAAAGTGAAATTGTTACTGAATCCTTTCACTAATTTGCTAAAAATAAATCACCTAACAAACTAGAAAAGTACAACAAAAATACCTCTTAAACTCTGAAAAACATAAGATACCAGGAAGAATAGGAATAGAGAGGAGAGCCTTAGGGACTGAGTACTGGCACTGAAGCTTCGGTGGAGGATGAGTGAATCATGTGCACAGGTGAAGGTGTGAAGTTTTAATCTGAAAACCATAGTTATGTAAATTATTGGCAAACAAAATCAGAAAAACTAAATACATTTTCGATTTTTCTTTGCTTAGTCTTCTATTTATTTCTTTTGAATGGAAATTATGTAGGAGAATAATTTTACAGCCTTTATTATTTATGATTTTTACTCCTTGAATTCACCTGTTTTACATGTACCTACTGATTTTCTAATATTGACTTTTCCCTGTGTTTTGGAATAAAATACATTGAGAAATCATATTATTACATACTATTGCATTATATTTGTGAATAACTTATGAAGACTAATTTCAACTGTAAGAGTGCTCTGTAAGTTTCTGTTTCAAGATTATATTTGTGTTATATTTTTGGACTATATTTGTAATGTCTTAATAAAGTGATTTTGGAAATTATCCATCTTTTTATAACACCTATAATATTTTAAGTATTATTGAAATTGCATACTCAATTGCATACTCACTAAAACTCAGGTGGAG